>CM073768.1:120658436-121010676 GCA_037158775.1 Hetaerina titia
CGAAGGGGTTGAGTCAGTTGCGACATTAAGGATGAAAGACTCATAGGATATGTGTTACCACACGGTAAAGATATGGATGCTTCGCGACAAGGGCTGCATTACAAATGTCTGCCTACCAGCGTGTGAAAGGAGTGATCTTTGACAGTTTAGTTGACAATACTAAACATTTAGTGGTAGCCGTAACGACCATCATGTGATGTCTAATTATTTCCCAAATAAACCATGCAAAATTATTACTTATATCCCTTATACATGTATCGCTACATAACATCTAGGTAATTTTTTAATTGACACCTACTTCAAAAATATCTTTAACCGAAATTGATAATACATATTCTTTAATCAAATTTCTGTGGACGTACATCATACACCAGTCTACACGTTTCTGATTTTAGCAGCCCACCATTTCCCTACGGGCATATGTATTAAACGTGCACTTCCCTGGCATTCCAAAATGACGCGTTTGTTGTTTTCTCTAGAGATTCTTCTTTGAATTCTACGGTTGTAGTCCCAACTTTGGACAAATTTATGAAGACAGAAGGACATGTTTTGTAGAGTTTCAACTCATAATTTTGCATCTGCTACGAAGTCGGCTGGAAAAATAAATGATAAACTATTAAAAACATAGCTTAACTTTTCGTGATTCAAAAAATATTTCTTAAGTGTATATAAATAATGTTGTCTCACTTCCACGATTTATTTGAAGCAGTTTGCTATACAGAAAATCGTGCATTTTGCTATAAATTCCTACTCTAAAGTTTTATACATGAAGAAAATATATTTAGTTTAGAGTCCAAAGGACCCCATTCGGTATGCTTTCCATAAAAAACCATTCTTCATACAGCATACGAATGGAGTTAGGCTTGTCTATTTTTCTTAGTCGACCACCGATCAAACAAACTAGCCGTGTGGCACAGTGACATGTTCCACGAGTTTTTGTTATTCGGATCCATGATGACATTCGTTGCCCTTTAGGTTTCCGCTCAGTCAGAATTTATGCGTGTTATATAGGATATGAAATCTAATGGAAACCCCAGCAGGGAATCCGCGCGGCCATTGACGTAACATGCAAAGACTCCACGCAGGGGAGCACAGACGTCTGAGTGCCTTGTGTTCCCTGAATAACGTCCTTGTTTACATCCCTGAAGTGGACGAAACTGCCGTAGTGTTCCACAAGAAGAATTTTAAATGTGAAGAATTTTAAATTTCCCTCCTAAATCCACACGCCGAGTTATTCATTCTCATTGTGAGCGAAAATGGTCTTGTTTGCAAAAATTCTTTCGTCATGTCAACTGTGGAATCACAATTACCTATTCATATTTTGTGGCTCCGTCGAAGGTATGGAATGCAATAATCTCGTGCACTAGCACTGGAGATATATAGAAAAACAAACCTATGACAATGCCATATTCCAAGGCGCGTGACCTTTCGAGTAAAGCCGACGAGTTCACCACCAGGCTAACCAGGCCGGCTATCCAATTAGCACTTAACGACTGGAGCGTCGTTAATGACGGCGGGGGCTGTCGGCAGTACGTTACGTTAACCGGTCGTTCGTTCCTTATTCACGCGTGCATTACCATTATTTCCTTCCAAGCTCGCAACCCCGCCGCCACCTCCTCCCTCCCAATCTGCCCCTCTTTAAAGCAACACAGCAGTCTCCTACCCAGAATCCCCCCACCACTCCCAACTTCGAAACCCCCAAAAACTCGTTCAACTTTTCCTCTCCTTTCTTTCATGCCGTCCGCCATTCACTAAGTCCCCCGAACTCAACCCTCCACCCCCCCTCTCCCTCCTCTCTGCACCCCCCTCCCTCGCCCCCACTACCCCTCACCCACCGACCACCGACACCAAGCCTCCCGTCATCCCCGCCCGCCCCTTCCCCACACTCGACCAAAACCCTCCCGTCTCTCCCCCAGGCCCCCTCGCGCCTAAAACCTCCCCTCCCCTTTCGTTCCTCTCCGCCCTGGTCGCGTACGCCTGTCCCTGTCACAGGGTGCAGGTGAACGCAAAGTGCACGCGAGTTCTCGGAGCATCACCCTCCATACTCCCACCCCTCCCCGAGCCTCTCTCGAAACAAACCAGCGGATAAAGGCCTTGTGTACATTTTCATTTCCATTGCAAAGCGCTCGACCACGACGACGTCGTGCGGTCATTCCACTCACTCCCGAGTGTCACGGAGACGACGTGTCCGACGCGGTCAGGGTATCTTGGGTCATCCCTCGTCACGCGTGCGGGTATGGCACGGACTGGCTGCTCTGCGGGTACGCGTGGCACAAAAGAGAACGAGAAAGGATCCCGGGCGGCGGTTGATCCACTCTGGGAGACGCATATCCTCCCGCCGAGTGGCTCCGATGGTAAACGCAGCAGAATGTCTGCGTCGCTTTCATGCGCCCACCCACCCAACGCCTCGGACGTGATGCGTGGTCACGCCGGGAAGCTGGTGGGCGTCTGCGAAAGAGCCGCGGGGCCTAATCCCAATCCCGTCTATTCTTAAAACCTACTCTACCAAACGCAAACGTGGGTTCGCTTTGAACTCTTTCCCCTTCGTGAACCCAGACATATGGACGGGGGTTCAGCATAATTCGGCGACGAGAGCCGTTATAGCGTCCATTGGGGAGGGATCGTAGTCACTCTTTGCCTGGAAAGGGAGAAAGGGGGGGGGACTAAGGCGGTGGCGGCGGCGAAAGGCGATTCGGACTGGTTCTGTGGAATTGTTGTCGATATTATTTGAGCCCCGTCGTTTCGGATACCCTTAAACCCATCTGCGGAGGGTATTCGTCCCCTTCTTGCCTCAAAAATCCCGGTTCCCTCTTCCACACCCCCCCCTACCTTCTCCTCCACGTTCCCCTTCCCCCACACCCTCCTCTTCTTCCTCCACCGCATTCCCTCCTCCACTCCTACTCCTCCTCTCTCTCTCTCTCTCTCTCTCTCTCTCTCTCTCTCTCTCTCTCTCTCCTGCTCTCCTCCTCCATTCATTCCCTTCCATCCCTCCTCCTCCTCCTACCCACCTCCCTCCCCCTCCCTCTCTCCCTCTCTCCGTATTGATCTCCTCGCTCTCTCTGCTACCGCTGCACCCAGTGCCGTCGGGAGGGAAAAAGGAAGGAGGAGCGGCGTTGCCACATCTCCCCTGCCCTTTCCTTCCACCCTCTCTCCCCCCTCCCTCATTTCCACCCCTTCCCTATCTCCTGCCCCCCCCCTCGCTCTCTCTTTATCAACCGTTTTGCCGCAAGCTATTCATCGCTTACCGATTCTCTTCCTCCAGCTCTCTCGCTCTCTTTCCTCCACCCTCTCACCCTCGCACGATTCCTAACCGCTTTTCTCTTCCTCTGCCAATTATTTTTCCCACTCGACCCACTCTCTCTCTCTCTCTCTCTCTCTCTCTCTCTCTCTCTCTCTCTCTCTCTCCTCGTCCTAGCATAATATTATTAGCCATTTTTTATTCGAAACGTTCTTGCATGCGTGCTGTACATTGCGTCATCCTAATAAATTTCTTCGTTCAACTCGAATGACATGTACTCTGTCCACACCGTTAGTAATTTTCCATTGATTTAGCACTATGATCTATTAGGGATGTTCTCTAGCAGTAGGTTTTTCTCGGTACAGGTATCTTAGACGAGTCTCGGATGTTTTTTCGGCGCCTTTAGCTACATTTTAGCACGTTCATATTTAATTTGCTTGTCTTATATTGTTTTTTGATCCCATTTATACGCACGTGTTTTAATGAAAAGTGAATATGCAAATTTTTAGAATTTTACTTTTGAATTAGGAATAAATGCACGAGTAAGCATAAATGACCTCAGCTTAAGTAAACTGACTCATTTACCCTATCTACCTCCCTTCTGCTTACGGCTAAAACTCATCTACTCACCCAAACATACCACTAGGATAGCACCTTCAAATTACGTAAACCTCCGCTAATTTTATTTTAATTTTTTACCTTCGGGAATGACCGACTGAACTTCGCCGTCCGTCCTCACCCATCCTCACTCTCAACCCCACTCTTCTCCGCTAATTAATTTGCAATTAGCACCCGAATATACTCGCCGGGTCGGAGTTTTCGCGCGCACCTCCCCACTGCGAAACTCACTCTCCCAACGCGCGGTGTGAGACCCACCCCCGGCTCCCGCTTCCCCTACATCCCCGAGGAGGACGTCGGCGCTCTCTCTCCTCCTCCCACCCTCTCCTCCGTTTTACCCGTCCCCCCAAACCGAACCCTGCTCCCGTGAGTTTTCCCTCACCACTCCATCGTCTCGCCACCGCGGGTGGACGCGTCCCCTCGCGGCCTTCCCTCTTACACTCGCGGGGCACTTATGCGACTTGCTCCGGTGATGGCGAGAGGGAAGGGATCCTTGGGGGATTTCCCTTGGTCGCGGAGGACTGCGGTGGAAAGGTCGATCTTCGGGTTCGTGAGAGCATTGCGTGGGGCCGAATGAGTTTGGTTGCCCAGTGGGACGCGAACACACGTTCACACTCATCCAGTGGACCGCTAGGATTGAGGTATTGCGACATCCTCTCAGGCGTATCGCGGTATCACGATTTTCATTCGATACCAGGGAAACACAGTCAACGACCCTTCAATGTGGTCCGCGATCGCTGATGCTGGATTAAATTGACAGTGAGCTTTGAGTCAAGTTAACTTTTTGTTGGATCCAGTGCTCTGACAAATTTCTAAACCTCACCATACTCCTCACTATATAAATATTTTGAAACTTAGATAATATTAAACCATACATTCGTAATTTCTTTGAAAATCTCCCAGCAATATTATCTTTTACCCACCATGCCTTTAACTTTTTTGTTTGCTTGATTTTAACATAATGAGAAATTGATCAGTTCTTAACTTTAAAAATACGGTATTGTCCCAATAATCAGACCCATCTCGTATATTTCATAAGGAAAGTGTGAAAATACGATTCGTCGATAATAATGTTTTCAAATTTGTCCATTTCTTTAAATGGAGCCGGAAGGTTAGAAAAATATCATTTGTGTGGCTGGTTGAGATTTGAAAAGTCTGAGGACCGCTGCTGGTAAGTCCCAAGTCTAAATATTCTAACACCAAAAAATATCGCCAGAGTTGACAAAAATGCAAGAAATACGAGCCAGCAAAGAAGGAAGCACCCATTTATTTCGCAACGTAATAGAAGAACAGGAAGCCCTTAAACCGTGTTTTTTTGTGTTATCCGCCCTCTCCACATCCTTTGATTCCGTCGAGACCGCTCGTGTTGACTTGGACACGCCGTGCCTCGACGCCAAAACATCACATATTTAAAGCATAGACCACAGCCGTGACAGGAAGAGGAAAGTTTTTTTCTCTCTCTCCCTGCAGCTGCGAGCAGTCGAGGGAGCCTCTCCCATGTCCTCTCGCAGTCATTGCGCGGCGCTCCGCGAAGTTTTATTCATGTTTTAATGAAGAGCTTCTTACCCGGAAATGGTCAGAGGAGGAGGAGGAGGGAGCTAATGAGAGTAAGAGGACTGAGTGCGGGGGAATTCGAGTCCCGGAGGAGAGTGGGGGATGAGGCGGGAGAGGGGAGAATGATTTCCGAGCGCTTCAAAGGAAGTTGGCCGATTGCGCAGCGCGGGTGTACTTCACGAGCGCGGTGGTGAGGGGAATTTTCACCCAGCCGTGCAAGCCGATCGCGTGGCGCCCCCTCGACATGTTTCCTCCGAGTGGGTCCACAACGCTCCCCCCCGGGTTCAAGTGGAGGTATCAAAGGTGGCTGCTGCGGGGTCCACACCAATATCTCGGTCGGATGGCAAAGGATGTGCTGCATTGCGATGATGGTACATCGACTGCAACGCCCGACGTTCGTACACAATTCATCACGCTGAGATCAGATCCAGTCTAAAGTGGACCACGTTACGTAACGCAGCCGTAAGACGTAATTTTGGAGTTATCGTTATCGTATTTTATATGTCTTTACGAAGTTAACATATTGATTAATAATTTAATAATACAGAATCGCGGGTCGCGGTGGTCTAGGGGGTAGAGCGTTGGACTACTGACCGGAGGGTCCCGGGTTCGATTCCTGGGCAAGGCTCTGGGCACCTGCAGCTCAACCCAAGCTAATTGATTTTTCGGGAAACCATACCTGGCACAGGGAAAGGAACTGGCCCCCCTACCCTGATGTGTGAATATTCACACGCAGTTGGGCTTGATACATGAGTGAGCTCTACCATCACCTACTAAACCGACCTTCGGGTTGATTACTGTGTTTATGGTTAATACAGAATCGATAGCATTGCGAAAGTAAATATCGTGGTGAAAAGTTTTATCCACGGTATTGTCATCTTTAGTAACTGAATGCTGAAGATTTTCTTGGACGTTGCTACTGGTGACGAGTGTTACCTCCACTTGGAGCACTTGAGGGATTGGATGGGGCATCGGCTGGATCATATGCCTCACTCACCTTCTCATCAACCAACCCGGATAAACGCGAAGAGAAAAACGCCGAAAAATGTTGCTACACACCCATAGTGTTTTACTTCTGGAAAAAGATGAAAAAATGTTCCCTGAAGCACCATCTGCAAACATCAACTAGATTGTTGGTTGCGTAGTTGACGGGAAACTTCACCTTGAACTAATTTCTTGGTTTTACGAACTTCAAATTAGTATCAGGGGGCGGGAGGATTATTTATTTCCTTACGTATCTCGTGGATCTCCAAGATAATCACCCGACACGAAAAATCACTTAGCTTTGAAGAAGCTGATGTACCCAGAGCCATCAGGATTTTAATTCAAGACCTCTGGCCAGTAGCTCAGTGTGTTATTTCCTGAGACTCCGCACCAAAACTCTGTGTACATTTCCTAAAATAGACTGAAAATTTTGAAAAATAGTTTTAAAAAACTTAAAAAAGGATCGAGATCACGCACGCTGCTTCTATCGCAGATCGATCGAATTTATCCCAAAAAGAGAGTAGTCTCACTGATTCCATTTAGACCGTTTTCAACAATGAATTCTTTTTTTCCAGCATATTGCTTTTCCAAATGTACCTATGTACTTCTCCAACGCTTTAAGAAAAGTTGCCATGCGAATAAAACTACGTTGACCTTTCTACCAATCAGAGTGAGGGATTTGCTTCGTGTCGCGGGCAACTGACCGTTCTAGCAGGGTTGTCAATAGGTTTTTAATTTCGTCACGTTGCAACGCAGACGTGCGTGAAAATACATCTTCTATGGATTACAGCAAATAAACTTTCATCAGCACTGAATGTTTAATGCTTGTGTTCGAACTATTTCACCCCTAATAAAAAATAAGTTTAAGGGCCCAACCACTGCCTCTCCCTCTGCGGAACTAAAGCCCTGCGCTTCGGAAAGCTATTACTTCGCTCCAGTGCAGTCAAAGTACCGATTAGGTTTTTTAAGGCTATCCCACAGTTTTGGTCGTTCCTAAAATCGATTAGGTTACCATTCATCGTCCACATCAGTGGTGGAATTGGTATCTTCACCCATAAGGTTATCTAGCGATAGAGTCTGCATTTACCACTAAAAATTTACCATGGTAATCCATTCATGGCTAGAGATTAGTACTGTAAACGCTCTTTTTGCCCTAGTAGTGAAAATTGTTTTATGCACCCCGAGAACCTTATTGTCAGCTATTCTAAAGACCTGAATTTTCAAAACGCAAACGTGAATTTGTGTACAAGGAGGTAGTGCGAATTTAAAATTGTATTTGGGAAATTCACTCTCTGACGTGAAAATAATGTCTTTATCAGAATTTTGCAGCGGTCAAAGAATATTAGTAAAGCTGCGAGTGAAATGTTCAGGAAGGCTTAAGGCAAAAACACGGCTGTGAAGACAAGACGCCGGGGATCGACTCATTTGCCTCTTCAAACTGTAACCTAGGTTACGAACACTTATGCTGAGCCCTTTGAATTGTATATTGACTTCTTAATCTCTAACTGTTCGCTATTCCTTACTTAACCTAAGCAATACGAATGTAATTGGCAGGCAAGCGGCTTCCACAATAGCTTGTTATGTACATTTATTGGACCAGGGACTGTAACCTCACGTCAATAACTCGGATATTTGTTTTTAGGGAGAATGACGTTGAACCAAAGCTCTATTTTTTTACGATTCTCCTGGGACAGGACCTACTCTTAGGGAAACCGACCAAGAAATGGATTAAGGAGGAAGGAGCAAATCACGAACACAGGTTATCAATACGAGCATTGGCTTATAGCAACCTTCCAATCTACATTATCTCCGCTGTTGGTCTCTTTTTTCCTTCTTAGCTCACTGGCATATTCCATCACCTGCTCCTCATATTTAACCCTTCCTCTATAATTCTTCCTCTCCATTTGTCCTTCAATTATGGTATTCATTAATTAATCGTGCCTCAGGATATGTCCAAAATACTTCTCTCTCCTTCTTGTGTTTTTCATAGGCTTCTATCTTCATCCAATATTCAAATAATGTTTTCATTTGTTACTCTTATTTCATTTTCATCATTTTACTGTAGTATCACAGCCTCAATTCTTTTCTCTACCCTTTTTCTATCTCGTCCCCGTCTCACGCATGGAGAAAAGGTTACTCCGTAATTTCTCGATGAATCACTTCCCTTTTTCTAAGTATGCCTAAGTTTTTGAAAGTAATGGGTCATGAGGAAGGATTTGTTCAAAGAAGAGAGTTTGTAGGCTGAAAAGGGTGTTGGTGGTCGTGGTCCTCTTGCAAAATTATGTGCATTGACGTTTGACTTTAAATTTCATTACTGTTTTTTAGACCTGTGATAACGGCACATATGTAATCAATTATCAAATAAAAATTGATAATTGCTTTCATCATTGACACTGAACAGACTGGTATGATAAATTAAAGGTTTATTCTATCGTTGAATAATTTAATTGAAGACAAACAGTAAATTGAATAAACGTACATGAGTGCCACTAAATCGATTTTTATGCATCATTTCCTTCAAGTATTTTCATTCATAAAACTACCGAGTTTGTTTACAAACATATATCAATAAATAATGATTAATTAAATATGATTTTTTTTCAAGATTAGCGATTAAGTCGTGTATTTTAGTTTTATATGTATCACACATTAAAGATATTATTGCATTTTTAGTTCACAGCATTTCTGCATCTCCAGTTTAAGTTACATTGGAATAGTTGTCATTACAATTAATATTCGATACTATTATTGCGAGTTTCATTAGTCAGATAACTTCAACAACCTCTAAACAATAAATGTCGATGAAAGATTGCAAGATGATTCGAGATTGCAAGAAATCACTCATAAACATCTTTGTTGCAAATACGTTCACAATACGAGTACTTAGGGTGTTTCTTTATATTAATTTATAGTCTTACCAAAAATTATTCCTAATAAATGAAGTATTATATTATGTTTCACTCACCGGGGGGGTTTGATGAATGACGACAAAAAGACAGAATTACTGAACATTATTACAATATGTTTCGTTCCCAATTCTATTTTGCAATTTTTACTCTTTCGCCTTATAACCTAATAAGCTTGTGCGAATAAGTCGCATTAATGATGAAAATATCAACACACTCCTCTTTTTTTCATCCTCTTTGGCCTCTTTGAAATTACATGTTTTGAAAAATCCCGGAGGCGATGAAATTCAGCGCGATAAAGCTCAGATGTTCTGAAAAAAATCCTATCCGACCTCTCGTGAAACCCTTCATTACGAGGAGCCCCGTTACTTATTAATCAGCGACACGGCTTCGGGTTGCGACCCAAAGAACCCTTCACCTCGTTTTCAACGGCATTGATTGAGCTCGAGTGATGCTTAAGTGACTCTCGACGTATATCTCATCTTGAAAACGGCGTGCACGAAGTTGTCGCGTGATTTGGCAAAAAAAATACCGCTTTCTTTCCTCACTGGACTCTTTCGCACTTTTTGAGGTCCTCGAGCCGAGTCCCTCGGAAAATTCTCGGGAATCTGCGCAAAATGAGTGAATGTGGAAGACAAACGTAAATTTAATAATTTTATATTGACAAAATGCATGGAAAAATAGCCACTTTGTGATATTCTAGATCAACTAATTCTTTTTAATATTATCAGTACTTATCTTTTTCAATGTATCGCAATGCCACAAAGTTAAGTTTCCTACATTCGCTCCACTTTTAACATCCATGGAATAATGAATTCTCCTTGAACGGTGACCTGATGATTTTGTCGGGTTAGTGTGACTATTAAACGTGTATTGAAAACTTTGGGGAATACTTTTCTTGGGAATCAGTGTTTCGAACATTTATTTAATTTTTTGGTAATATTATTTAATGATCGCGTATATTCGTTCGGCGTTTACTGACTCTCTGGAATTGAGAAAAATCACGCTCTGTAGAACACATCTAGGCTGTGCGGGCAAATAATTCGAATCAGGAGACTCAATGGATAATGTGAAAGACATTAAAACAAAATTTTGCAGATGGCAATTCCACTATCATAGGCTTTTGCTGGTATGCTGTTAAAATTGTGATATTAATTTTTGTGCATTTTGAAAAATGCTTTCAAATGTTAGAGGATTTCAGCCACGTGAAGCCATGTACAATGAGCACACAGATCCCACTAAGTTTATTATTGTAATAGTGGAAAAAATATCCAAGTTTCCAAAGTTAATATTCAAACTGGGAGGTACTTTTTGATATTGGAGTAGAAATGTTGGAACTATCTTCACATAAAAATAGATTCTCAAAAAGATTTATTTAACTACAGAAGTTGGGGACTAAGATGGCTGTGGAACTTTATACTGACATTCCCATTCTATTTGCTTTAAAGTCATTAGCTTATGCTAGTATAAAGTACAAAGGTGATACTCTCATTAATATTTAACCTGGGCATACAAAAAATTCATTTAAAAAATATACTATTTAGCTTTGAATTTACATTTGCAATGAAAGTTTTCTTCAGTGATCGAGACTTTTCCCTGTTTTCTCTGATATCATTGAATATACACACTAGATCAGATGCATTTTTATTAGGTATTCTACCGGTTAAGGTAGGTTTTTGGATGGACACAACTATCAAATAAACATTTTTTAACTCCAAACAAAACCGAATCCAGCAACCTACTATTATATAATCAGGTCCCTCTTCATCTCTGTGTACTTCCTTCATCCCTTCATCCCGTCCAACATCCATATCCTGTTCCTGCCCTTTCCTCGTTTGCCTAACATTCTCCCCTCTATTACCTAAAATTATGTCTACATGTATTTTCTGTATTTCAGAGTAAATAGTAAACTCGATTAAATCATTAGATAATATTTTCTGAATTTTAGATATCTTCACAGTCTAGGACTTAGTTTTTTCTTACGTACGTGTATAATCATTATTTTTTCAGAAAATCTGGAGAAGAGTCTCGTTTTCGAATTGATAGTAATAATATACTAGAGTAATAATATACTTAGAACTATTGGACAATGTCATATACGTCGTCTCGGTAACCGTATGACGAAATACTATATAATCAGAAATAATGTGTCAATTACAATGCAGTGAATTACATGTGCCAATGCCAATAATGCACTTTGAAACAGTATTATAAAACTTAAATGTGAGAAAATGGAAAAGAATTGAACTGATTAAATGTTTAAGAAAGGACTACACGTTTCTTAACGTTAGTTTACTGTCATTAAGGAATAAAATAGATAGAAGTTTAATGGAAAGGTTGACTATTTAAGAGAAATATTAATATTCCAAATGATAATATTTCATCGGCGGTTTACGTTTGACTGAATGAGGAATGAATTAATCGGGGCTGATTCATTGGAAGACCCTAAACTACTTAATTATCGGGAGACTCAAATGCAAGTGACTAAAGTATTTCTTTAGTTTCTTAAAATTGTACGTGTATGTTAATAGCTGTTTACGTAAATATACCTGTTTATTAGTTAATCAATGACCGAAGAGGTTGAATGGCCTCTTAACATCACTTTATAATATGTGGATGCTTATT
Organism: Hetaerina titia; assembly: GCA_037158775.1. Lineage (NCBI taxonomy): Eukaryota > Metazoa > Arthropoda > Insecta > Odonata > Calopterygidae > Hetaerina > Hetaerina titia. The sequence goes on from CM073768.1 coordinate 120,670,362, forward strand.
TAGTGCAATAACCCATACTGTTCCGTTTCACTACGCCCAGAGGCCTATTGTTTACGTGATTTAAATATAAAGCGCTATTTGTGTGTGGAATTTCTATAAAACTCTGAACTATGATGAAATAGAACTTCTACTTGTGAAGCACTCACTGAAAATAGAATATGCACGCATCAGCGTGTGTTTGGAATATTTTGAGCATATTTGGTTCATTCAGGGCAAAATATCAAAAGAAAGGGTCATGTGGAACCGTCTGAAATAATTTCACTTCTTACATTTGGAAGTTTGTGGGGAATATAAGGATCAAACATACCCTTTTTTAAAATACATTTAAAATATTTTTTATTGTAACATAATAACATATATTTTGTTATTATAAGGTAATCTACCGGTTAAGGTAGGTTTTTGGATGGCCACAACTATCAGATAAATAACTTGCGACTCCAAGCAAAACACGATCGAGCAATCAGGTCCCTCTTCATCTCTGTCTACTTCCTTCCTCCCTTCATCCCGTCCAACATCCCTATCTTGTTCCTGCCCTTTCCTCGTTTGCCTACCATTCTCTCCTCTATTACCTTCTTCAACATCCCACTGCCGCTCGATACATCCTTCATCCATTTTTCCTGCCTCCAAAGGATTTCTCTCAACAAACCCCTCTCCTCGTCCACCATACCTAGTGCTTCCTCATTTATATATTTTATATATTATATATATTTTAATGAAAGGAATCATGAAAATGTGTCTTGAAAGAGATGTGCGCATAATGTAGTGGAAGACTCGGAGAGAAATATCGTTGCGTAACTGCAAGGTCTATTATAATCTCCAATCCCATCCTACCCATACCATGGTTTTAAAAAGCCTAAAGAAACTACAGATGTTCTCTACTACGACGTACGGCCAATTTTATGAGCCCCAGCAAGAGTTTTCCTGTGCCATACGAGCTTGTTCGGAGGTAAGGTGACTTGAGGGTTATATGGTTTCTCCCACCGTGGGTTTAATGCGTCCCTTGCATAATAACCCAACACCGTCCAGTTCATGATGTAGCTCTGGTCATCGTCTTTGCCTTCTCTGGGAAATCCGACTGAGGTAGTGCATGAGCTCACCATCCTCCTTCCTGCTCCTACCCTTTCTCTCTATTCGTCTTTCATGCCTCACCCCATTCGCCGATAGCCTTTCCGTCAAAACACGGGCCCGTTGCCGGGGACTACACGGAGGGGACGCGCCGTGCGTAATGTGCTGTTGTTTTGTCTGTAAATGGCAGGGTATTGGTTTGCAAGTGCGTGCCACATTCCAAGACTCGGTTCTCTTCTCTTTCTCCACCTCCTCAGCTCCATGTTTGCAAGGAACCCCCGATCGTGGGGGCGAGAAAGCTTCTGATTCCACTGGTGAGCATTGAGATTATAATCTCTCTAAGCAGGGGGTGGCAAGGTATACAGAGAGCATATTTATAACCATAAAAACTAATATCTATTTCTCCCATTTCCGTGCCCTCTGGAGGCTATGCGTCCAGGCGTTTGTTCTCCACTTCGCTGTAGAAGTGGGAGAGCCATTGGAAGGGTAGTTCACTCGAAGGAAACTAAGGTAATCTCCAAAGAGTCAAGTTACCACCAAAGACTCATTTGAGCGGCCATAGAAGTTGCAACGCATCCTGCAGATTTCAATAAGGAAGACGGTCACCAGCTCCATAACACGTGGAAACGATTTTTTTCGTAATACGTGTAAATAATCAGAGATTAGTATCGCCCTCAAACTCCCTACGTAAGGAAGGACAGAATCAACCCAATGATTGTTCATGCGAATTCTGAATAATTAATTTATACCCCAAAGGAAAGTTCACTCCCGAAGGGGATTTCATTGGCCGTATTCCTATAACTTATTAAGCGTTTATATTATATTTAACCCGTTACAGACATCTTGTTTTGCATGAGAAATAAAAACTTTATTTTTTTTAAATATCAACGCTTTGACCGTTTGACCTTAACTCGAAAGCTGAAACGCACGAGAAACTGTTGTCAGAAATAAAAATAAACTCGCTGAAACTCGTAGGTATCGAGCCTTAGCAAATAAATCCCGTGAACCCCGGTTCCGTCAGATACAGACGGCTTCTTAAACATTCTTACGGAAATAAGTCATCCTTGGGAAAGGGTTATAAACAAATTGCGGATCCCCGTTGTCGATCTAGTTCTGAGTCTTTGGTTGCGTGTATCAAATGAGTGACGATGACTGGTGAATTGACTTCGCCTTGCACCGTTTACGATATCCAACCCACATTGTCTTCATTTTGTTATTTCATATGAAGTTTATGTAACGTGTGTTTAAGCTCAAAGGAATCGTACACTTCATAATAGATGTGTGCAGATTCAATCTTGGCATTAAAATCCTATGATTGGTTTATAGATGAACTGAAATTATCTCCAGAGTGTTGCATCTACGAGCACGGAATGTGTCCTGAAATTTAGTGACAAAATGTGATTGAGTACGCCGGTAACAACCAATTTGTATTGTCGCGTAAAATCATCAAATTTCAAAGAGCTCCGAGAGTTTTTTTTGGTGTTGTATAGCAATAGGCGTATTTGTTTTGAATATCAATCAGTCAATTTCAACGTAACTGACGGCAGGGAAAAATAAATATCTGGATCAAGTCATCGACATTAAAAACATTTTAATTCCAAAATACCAAGTGAGTGTAGAGTATAAGATGTTGCAACTTTTCTGAGTAAACTTCAGCAAAATGTAATTTGGTATCTACTGCATATAAATGGATGTAGGTGCTTAAATAAAGTTTGGTAGGCCAAATAAATTAACCCCAGAGAGGATGACGGTTCTAAATAAATACAAGCATAAGGAACGAAGACAATAAAACATTAAAGAAACATTTTCAACACTCAAACGGTCAAGATATGACGAGTGTCATAGAATTTGAATGTAGATATATTGCGTCAATTTTCATGAGTAATCCTACAGCTTTGAAAATAATAAAATGAAGGAATTAAAGAGTCACAACGTGAGAAACAGATTTCGCCGAAGAAAATACACAACCGGAAGCAATAAAGATAACATTTGTAATGCAGACTTTACCGAGCTCGCGGAGTGGAAGAAAATTCAATCCGGTCAAAGAGTCATATTTTTAAGCTGAAAATTGTACCATAGGAAAAACCCGACTGCAAGTTGACTCGTGTTCGATTTTGGTTAAGTTTAAAAAGAGATTCTGGATTTTGGCGCATGTTCCCAGAGTCTCTCCCCTCCTTCCGGAGCTCACACCACCCCATTATCCCCACCTCTCCTCTCACTCGCTCCTTTAAACCCGATCCTCCAAAGAAAATCGCACTGCACAGGCAAGTGCCCCTGCAAAGAGCGTACTCCTTCCGTGGTATTCCACTGTTACTGCCTTTAGCAAAGTTATACTTATTCGGTACTTTTCGGAGAATTTTTTATTATGTACCCGTCCGGTATGCGGCAAATTCACAGCAGGGTGTTATTTTCATGAGGTTAATTTTCAGTATTTATTTATTTGTTTAAAATCACACCTAAAAAAAGGGACTAGGTGTCCTTATACATCGGGCACAAATGAATTCAATCAAGAAATTGACGATAAATAGAATAAATAATGGTCCGGCAATTAAACAAAACAGGAATGAGCGAAGAAGGCACGGAAAACATTAAATCAAAGAGGTGACGCTTTAGGAGTCAAATGGTGGTGTTGCGTGGGGAAAAAGAGGTCAAGGAAAAGACAATTAACCGTAAAGAAATTACACAGTGAAGTGGTTAGGTGGAATATAGATCATTGGGAAATATATGGACCAAATTTTGGGGTCTGAAAACGACTCCTATTGCGAATGTTGGAAAAAATTGGAGAGCAGAACGTCCTAGAGGGAAGTACTTATTCATTAGACAGTGTAGTTAAAACCAGATCCTCGTCTACGTCGGGTGAGCTGATATAATATTATCGTTAACTCTTCTCAAAGGTAAATATACTGTCCTGCAATTCATGCAAACATGTTCATTGATAGCTTCTAGATTCATTTTATTATTGATTCTCTCCGTATACATTTTCTAGTGGTTGTCCGCGTACAAATTTTCTACTGCAATTTTTGTACCCTAGAGTATAACTATATACGCATTTAATAATTTTCATATGCGGCCAAACACAGTATCACCGTCCATCAATTATTAGTTTTTCCATTTTATTTAGTGTCTATTCATGTATGACAGTTGGTTCTGGTGGACGAAAGGTTTGAGGGTGACGGGATCGTTGTTGAGGAGAGAAAGCAGCACCGAGGGTGGGCGGAGTAGTTGGGACGAAGGGATGGACAATTTGGTGTTGCAGTATATGTATCTGGGGTAGAGTACAAATTCTAAACGGGGTAATGCTGAAAATCTCTTATATTCATCTCGGAGTATAGCTTATGAACGCCACTCACCTTAACTAATGTCTATCCTAATGGCAAAATAAGTACGAAGCGTTAGAGACGATTTTTACTAATGACCACGAGGATAATCTGTACGGTCGAAGTGATATTAATAGCAAGAATAATTGTCGATGTGGACGAAATACATTAACCAACCGTCCGCAGTGATCAATAGTTTCGATATGCGAGGGTAGGTCTCACGGCGAACTAAAGTAAATGGCGTTCATAAATTCATACGTTCAAGGGGGTCACTACCTTTTCCTGTGCCACCTGTGGTTTCCTCACAAAATTCTGGTGTACAGAAAATGACCCAGCTTGGATATTAGATGGGGTTGCCGAAGGACATTAACCCAGATTTGAACACGGGACCCTCCAAGTGTGTTGTTCACCATTCTACCCGCAAGAGTACTACCACGCCTCCCCTGAACATATCGTATTAAAGCGTCGGCGAAATGTGAAGATTAAATCGTCTCGCAAGTATAACGATGCATCTGATTCAAATATAACATTGACAAATGACATCAGCTTCTTCGATTCAGTGTGTTGCGAGATCCAGCATTTCAAGAGGAAGAATTCGCGGCCGCATCAACTCAAAGTTTGGGTATTTAAGGAAATAATCTCCTGTTGCAATCGAGCTTTCGAGTAACGCACGATACGCATTTTTCGGCGTCGCCTCTTTTCTTATGGCGATTTTTAAAATAACCCTTTAATGTCGTCGGGGACCGAATGAAAATTCGACTCTTGAAAATCCTGCCGGGAGACTTCTCCGACGACTTCACTCGATCACGGAGGAGGAGAAGGGGGGGTGGACGTGGTGGGAGGGGAGGAGCAGGGGTGGTTTAGGGGGAAGAAGGCGAGACACGGCCGCCCGCTCGCCCCGCGGAGAGAGACGGCTCCTCGGGCAGACGAAGGGGCGGGGGGAGGCGGGATGAATAGGCGAAAGAGGAGGTGGAGTGAGTGGGAGCGTATAGTATAAGGGAGAAGAGGGAAGGAGGCGGGATGGGGATGTGGGGAAGTGGAAGGGCAGAGGCGGCCGAGGAGGGACTTTGAGGCGCCGACTTCTTCGATCGCGCGCACACGCGTGGAAGGGAGCCGTGCATTGACTACGCCAATGGTCCATGATGCTGCTCCCTCTCGCCATCCATCCATCCCACCCCCTCCCAGCACAGCACCACCATCTCCCCTAACCTCCCGGGCCACTCCAACGAGACGCCGCAGACGAACCGCCCTCAATGCGTGGGAAAAAAAAATTCCCAAACATCCCGAAACACTCTCTCCTTCGGTCTCCCTTCTTCTCCCTATCAGACGTCTGAATTGTATGGGAGGGACACACAGGTACCCCCTCTCCTTCTCTCACACCCCATACGGGCCATCAGATCTCTCCTTCCTCTCCCACACGTCCGCATCTTCCTCTCACGTGGAGTCACGCTCCTCTTTCTCACCTCTCCCTCCCAACATCTCTCTCTCTCTCTCCCCCGCATGCCGGCTGAGAGTGGACGGCGCCGATTAGGAGTTAGTCCCGAGCCGTAATTGTCTATCCCTTCGGAAGCGACGCGACGGGTTCCTTGAGAATGGGGAAGGAGCAAAGTTGTAGTTATGAACGGGCGAAGGCTGGGTGACTGCGTGAGATGTAGCCGGTGGACGGCGGCGGGAAGAAGGGTCCGTACGGGCCAATGAGGCGGCGACGCACGATGGTGCTGAGGTGGGAGGGAGGGCAGTGGATGGCGCGAGTGAGAGAAGGCAGCAGTCGTCCGCTCGCTTCGTTCTCTGCCCTCGATGCAGATGCCCCGCAAAACGTGGAATATTTCCGTCGGTTCAAACTTCATTTAATTTACGCCTTCATCATCAATGGTCAATGACGCCAAGATTGGTTTTCAGCTGCTCTCCCAACATGTCGTGCACACTGTTGACCCTCCCGTTCCTTCAAATCTTCCCGAATTTACTTCTTAGTTTGACGGGTACTCACGCAATTCAACCTTGGTCTCTAATGCATTCCGCGGGTCTTTCAACTCCGAGGTTAACTATCCTGCGTAATATTTAAGGTAGGTTTTGAATGGGGCACGTACCAACTGCGGCAATATTACTAAGCCTCGCCTAAGACGACTCAACCAAATACACTGCCGGACAGTAGAATTTTCTTCAATGCCATTCAATACATTGAACTTCTCTTCATTCCATCCAATTTGCCTATCCCATTCCTCTCTAAACCTCTCCTGTCTAACGTTCTCCCTTGTATCACGTTTGAAAATATTCCACCACCAATCAAAGCGTTGTCCAACCACTTTTCTTGTTTCGTTTGGATTTCCCCTAACAACCTTCCCCTGTGCCATGCATATCATTTTTTGTGTCTTCTTTTCCCACTAACAAATAGTTCCTCAAATGTATAAAACTGGTTTTCTTATTTTGAATGCCATTCTCTTCTTCAGGATCTTCTCCTCGTCTACTCTTAGAAAGACCGCATAATTGATCGCTTAAACTATTAGTTTTATTTTAGCCATTTTTTCGGCACCATCGGATTGAATCTTGAGTGAATTTTATTCATTACCGCTGCCTACCGATCCTCATATCTTCCACGAAGAGCGCATGACTGGGCGACGTGATGGCGGGACAGAAGGAGACGTCCCTCAAAATCTCTCACGAGTGTCTTTATTATTAATGTGTCTCGGGTTCTTAAATTTCTAATGTACCCTCTGGATCCATTGCTAACTTAAGAAAATCCTCTCTCTGCGTGCTTTACTTTTCACCCGCCTTACATCTGGCTTTTTTGAGTTATTTTCGTTCTTTTGCACGCTTTTCATTTCCCTTCTGTCGCCCATTTCAATATCTAATCCCTACCTGTTGAATTTTGATACTTCAATTTTTTAAATAGGGTTCTGCAGTGATCTTTCAATAGATACGTTAGAAGAAGAATCAAAATACCCTCCCCACCCCTGATCCAATCCATCAAGATTCAATGAGTTTCTGCGATTTATTTATTTTTCAGTGAAGCAATAGGTACAAAAAACCACCAGAGTAGTCAACCCTATTGTTAGTCTGATAGGTTAGGGTATAGCTTACCTAGTACTAATTCCAAAGGCGTGGAGTATGAGTTATAACTAGCTTACTACTACACCCTCCAAGGTAATGGAATATAAATTATACACAAGTAACTTCCACCTAACGTTTTCTCCTATGTTATAATTTTCAACAACACATTAATGATTGAAAATTTCTGCATCCATTTTTCTTGCCTACCACCATTGGTACTTGAGTACCAATTTGCTTGTTAATTGTTTCGTCCATTTTACCTTTTTCATCCTTGTTCTTCTCATAACTTTTCAGAAACCTCCAATATACGCCTATCATCTTGCAATAACGACCAAGTTTCCTCACTGTGCGAAATTACATTATAAAACGAAGTTTTTCACTGGTCTTTTGCTAACGTCCTAACTCAGCATCCATTCAGTCAACTCCGTCCTCCTTGTATATGTGAAAGCTGACTTGCAAAGCACAATTCTTCTGCTTATGTGCGTACTACTGTGACCATCTTGATACAAAACACTTCCAAAATACGTCAAACGTTCCACCCGCCCAAATTTATTCCTCCATTTTTGAGGTTTAACTTAGTCTTCTTAAACTTAAAGAGTCTCATTACCATTTTTATTGCATTGATTATTGCGTTATACCTCTTGCACTGTTTTTCTATATCATAATCCTTTAACTGACTGTCTAACTGAAACTAGATCACCCTTTATGAACTCCCCACCGATGTTTGTTTACTTCTTAATAATGCACAAACATAATAAATAATCCATTCAAATTTTTATTTATGAGCGCTAAAGGGCAGAAAAATACATTCTTATAAAAATTGGAGATATACCTTGTTTCATATGATCCCGTGAAGAATTTTATACTCATAAACGTATAATGTTGTTCCCACTGACTTCAAACGCATTCGGAGAATAAGGTTAATTTGTTCAATGCAAATGGTGTTGTGGATGTGAGTGTATTGTTTCCCTTCTTCAACATTGTTGCAGCACACAGCAGTGTTCTTTCATTATTGTTACATTTAATGGAAATGACTCTCTTTCCACGTAACCGTCTAGTTCGTGACAATTAACTTCAACAATTCCTGTAATTTTCCGCGGCACTCTTGGCATTTTAATTGAATTATGTCTCGTTCCCACCCACACAACATATTCTCTTCTTTTGTTTCTCGGAGATATTAGTATTTTCATTCATTCCACAAAATTTAAGACAATTACGTTGAAAAATAAACGGTTTGCTAATAAATGCTTTCTAGAATATTACAACACGTCCTTCCTCATCTTTTGATCGTAACTTTGAAAGGACGCATGATTTGGCGGTGAAACGAGGCGACCTGCTTTACAGGGAATGTAAACTTGAAGTAGTATTCCCTGCTGCAGAAATTATCAGTTTGTCAAAATAAAATAGTAGCATTGTTCAACTTAAACTTTAATTTTTATTTTCGACTCAGATTTCACCATTTGACTAAGTTTCATGTAAAAAGAAATGTTTAATTTAAGTGTATCGCCTAAGTGACCAACCAACTTAGGGGGACTGGGAGAGCAGGGGAAGAATAGAGCGTTAATTATGAAGAAAAACGACGAATCGTAGGACGAGAAATGTAGGAGATATATTTGAAGATGTCCGTAATTAATAGGAAGTTTATGATTTTTGGGGGACATAATTTTTCATAGCCTAAATTCCATTATATTCCTACCTCCAACATATCAAAAGAACTCATATTTATAAACACTTGCCTATGTGCTATATATATATAAAAAAAACCATAAACACAGTAATCAACCCGAAGGTCGGTTTAGTAGGTGATGGTAGTGAGATAGGAGAGAGAGAGTTGTTGAGAGAAATTCAAAAAAGGCAGAAATGGTGAATGAAGAACATTTTGATAGGCGACAGAATGTTGAAGACTGTGATTAAGGGAAGAATGTAAGGCAGGCGAGGAAGAGGGAGGAAAAGGATTGGCATATTGGATGGAATTAAGGGAGGTAGAAAATATGTGGAATTGAAAATAGGTTTTTGTAGTGTGGGGTCAGGTTGTCTTTTGTGCGAGGCTAAGAAAGGTTAGAGCGTTACATTTGCTTCCATCCAAACCTACCTTAACGGTAGACTGCCAAATAATAACCACTCTTATTGTTATTATACAATGTCTAAGAGGAGTTTAATCAAAATAATTTGCATGGTGCTTGTGGATTAGACGAAAACAAATATTGATAATAGTGTAAACAATCGTAAGAGTGACTCTTAAAATTTGGAAAAATATATGTTCTCTAAGGATACAAATGACATATTTTAGAGAACATGTAGGCACATAATAATACTTGGGGCTTCCTTATAATGACCCTCTCTTTCAAAGGCATTATCTTTGACTCTATATAGTCCTCTCCATCTGTAGCGTGTCACTGATTTATACATCTGCATTTATTATATGGATAAGTGTACTATATTCCTTCGTTCCTAGTTCACTCCCCTAATCCTGACTACTTTTATCTCCTCCTCTTAAATTTGCCATTATATATTTAGAGAAGTATTCGCATACAGATAGAGACTATCGTGTTGTAGTGCCTTAAAAAAATGTCATTGGTCTGTTAAAACCATTCTTGCAAATCCAAATATGAATGAGAAACACACGGTCAAAGTGTGTATATGAATCAATTCATGGTTTTGTTTGGGCTTCATTCACAGATGACCCTCTGGCTTATGTGACTCGTGATTATTTGAAAGCCAAATCAAGAACTAATTTAATTATACGCACTATACTGCTCAATTTTCATGAAAATAAGGCAGAGAACTCCAATATACAGCCAGATTTAATAAAATGAAAATGATGAAACACAATTTTTAATTTGGTCCAGAAAATTCGAAAACTGAATATTAATTATTGTAAAGAAAATAAGTCTGTCGAAAAATGCACAGGTGTATACCTAATTGTTCTGATTTCTCGAGGAATCACATTTTTATGATAGTCCTTGAACTCTTGGAAAAACTTGGAATATGCATGCTTTCTTTGTTGAGCTGACACTTATAACGGTGAAGAAATCCTATCAACTGGTAGATGACAGCGTTACTGGATGATTCATCTGTATGCAGTGCAACCAAAAGAGGATAAAACCTTTAAACCTCCATGAAAGAGGAGAGAGAACATAATCTCTATAACATACTGTGAGTTTCACACAAAAATGTATCGAAATTCAAGAAAGAAAAAGGTCAATTGATACCATTTTATTTTCAATTACTGAAGTGCCGTCTTATGCGATTACCTTTAAATTAAGCCCTGTGCCATGAATACCCAGGTTTGGCAAGGGGCCTCTCGGAGATTAGCGCGGGCAGAGTTGGAAAGGACGTCCTAGACGAACAATGACAATCGGCGTGAGAGTGGGTGGGTAGCTCTCTTTCTCTCCTATCTCCCCTTCTCCCATCTCATCCTTATCTCTAACATTAGATGCTGCGTCAGTTCCTCCTCCTCCCACGCATTCTTGTGGCTTTCCACGAAGACTCGAGAGGAGATCAGAATCTCTTTCCTCACCTCCCGTTTCGTTTCGCACGCAGTATTCACCAGTCACTCTCCGAGAGCCTCCCCTCCCTTCCCCTTGCCACTGCAGTCCTTATCTCCCTCCCACGCGCGACTTTCCACTCCGAACCTTCTCCAGCTTAGTGCCTCACTCAGCGCAAGCCGACTTCTGCCCTCAAGAGCTCAGGCGGGTCACGGAATCGTACCTTGGTGATCATTCCACTCCCCTCTCTCTCCCACAAATTGGTATGCGTGGCAAATCTGCCCGCAATTGGTACGTGCATGTAGCAAGAGGTAGTAGATTTGGGTTTATCGTTTATCATAGACCATAATGGTCATTATGCCTAACCAAAAGGGCACCCACTTTTCCAATGCTATAGCAGTCCCTATCTTTTTCGAATGTATGATTGACACGTAATTAGGGCGGAGGGGACAATTATTTACCACTCTGTTTCCTTTTGGCGTTAAACAAATGACTCCATGTTACTGAGAAAAATAATGAAAAATAAAACAATAAAAAAATTTTTTTTAAACCATGCCATCACCAACTCTTTGTGATCCCCTTATACATAGATATATGATAGTGCGACTCATCACAGCAAGAATTGTTTATAAAACAAGCAGCTAGGATGAGATTTTTGAGACGAATCAGTTTTTCGAATTTAATAACGTTGCGAAAACTTTGAAATGCATCTTAATTTCATATTAAAAGTTAACTTGATAATCCAAAAATTCAGGGGAAAGTCATTACAATTCTGATCAAGAGTATGCAACCTAATATGAACCCTTAGGGATTGAAAGAATTGCTTATTTTTATGTTGCCTTGTTTCGTACCTTACTTAATAGTTGCCGATATAATGCAGTCTAAACTGCGGATGACGTGAGACTTGAGTTACTAACACTTTATGCTCGAAATTCCAAACTTTTAAAAAGCTACATTCGGGAAGCAGTAGAAGTTAAATTAAGATATATTGCTTCGTGGAAGTGAACGTGTTTTGGTTTGAACCTCCCAGAGACCCGTCTACCTGAACAAATTGGTGGCCAAGGATGGCGTGAGGAAATCGAGGTTGCTCGACACATAAATAGAAGATCAGATAAATATGCTAACCGAAAGGTGACCAACAGTTCTATTCCAACAAACCTGTATACCGTTAGGGAAACAAAACTTATTGGATCATATTGCAAGGAATGAATCGAACTGTGTAAATGTTGCCACTCGTTCTTTTAGTTTACCTCTCTCTTGAAATACCCACGGAGAACGTTCCCGTTTTCCTTCCACAGAGTTCACCACGCCTACCTCGGTGACATTTGGAAAGGACCCGACGCTCCTGGATATTTTGCTAAAGGGATAATAAATGCTTTGGGGCCCTTTTTTGTTTTAATGAGTCACGCGAGGCCGGAAATCCGAGGCTCCATCGCCTATCTGTATCGTAGGGTGAAAACAATTTTGTTATGCACAGTGAATTTGTGAAAACGCGATTGCAGGGGGAACATCAAAGGACTACGCGTACGTTGATGTACGTACGAGTATATTGCTTTGCGAGGTAGATATCTCACCGTATTCCTTAAAATTTGACATGTTCTCACCCTTTCACGAAATACGGGTGGTGGCAATGAGTATAGAATTATGGGAAACTTGAGTTCAAATCCATGTGCAACCTATGGGAACCATTTGTTCTTTTATTAGTTCCTGGGCTTTGTAAATTTATTGCCGCCAGACCTTTGGAAAAATCGTGGACATTAAACGAAAAAATTGAACCCCTTACATTTATAAAGATTTCACACCGTGCGAATTGATAGAAGGTTATCCCTACCTTAAGATTATCACTCTCACATTAGTAATTAATAATAAATTTGAATAATAGGTCCACATGCAGAGGATGAAATTCGGGAGAATTATATTGAATAAAGTCGTCAACTGAATCCTGGATCTGATGAATGTTGGTTGAATTTTGAACGGCCGTAAAAATAAACTGGGAAATTATTTTAATTTATTTTTTCTCCAAAGAATAAAATAAATCAATAGTGGTTTAAACTAAGGATTTTCCTTCAATAATTGCTTAATTTAGCATTCGATTATGATTTTAAAAGCCATTCATTCTTCCACCTTGAGGGAATAGTCTTCGGTAGCGAGCACAGTCAGGACGGAACCGAACCGGAAATGGGTCCGTTCGCATGAAATTGATATTCTTAATCTTTCGTCCTCCAAGTTAAGGTTGGCCTGTAAAGGTCCTTTGGCGGGGACCACCCACTCCCAAGATAGGGAAGCGTAGAGAGAGGGGGTAGGCGAGGAGGATATGGATGGATGGATGTGGAACGACTGGGAGATGAATTCACTCAACGCCGCCTCCTCAATTTTCGGTAAAAACACAACGCTTCACGCTCCAAGTCCGTTAATTTTCCCCGTTTCCATTGCCTGTTCCCTTTAGAGACGATCCTGTTAGCCCTCGCCAGCGGCGAGAGCGATGCCCGGCGGTCAATTAAGGCGTGTATTTTGAGGCCTGCTATCCTTTGATCCGACTTGGCCGCATCGAACACAACGTAGGAAATTTATTTAATTCCATTCGCGGAATCGTAAGGTATCAGCCACCAGCTCTAGGAGAGCCCTGCCTCTTTCGTTCGGACGTTAATTTTCTATCGGTGTGTTATCGCCATGACTGAAAATTCATGGGTAAAGTGTACGAAGGAGGAGAAAAGCGACAAAAATGCAATGTAAACGAGATGAAGGATATGTTTTAAGACACTTTGCATAAAATGGGGGCCCTCTTGGAGGGAATTTAATCAACTCGCAATCGATCGATTCATAAATGACAGCTAAATAAACTTAAGGGAGCACCCAAAGTCGAGTTTTCATCTTATCAACGCCCAATTTCCAGTAACCAGCACAGAATCACATCAACAAAGTCGCACAATTTAATGAGCGCCATAAGTGGGAACTCAGTTACCATGATTTTTCCCTTCGGACTGCATTATGTACAACCGTACTTGGATGCCGTGAGCTGTGATTGGTGTCCTTCGAGCTCCGGCAAAGCTTTCATTAATGTTGGTTTTGTTCCAAGCCTAAGTGGACTTCCTCCCAAACAATTTAACACTGAGATAGAAAAATTATGCATTCTTATACAAATTGATGAACTGAACATGGAGTAATAAAATATAATGGTGAGTTTCGTTGATGAAGAATCTTCAGTTCGCACTTTCCTCTTCATTAAAAATCGAGTTTTTTTGTCCCTCCAAAGGTTTGAGATGGAACCATTTTGTTTTATGCATGTTTTTATTGTATGGATGATAGAGTTGATGGGGTATCAGAAAATAAATATGAAAATTGGTATTTCAAAACAAAACAGATTAGTTGTATCAACCTGTATAAGTCATAAAAACCTATAAAAATTTGCCCAGATCCGCTGAGCGATATACAGGCATAATTCCATTTCTTCCCATAATTGATTGTTTTGAAAAAAACGGAATTGCAATGCAGATGAATGAGTAAAAGATTTGGGATCTGTGAATTTCAAGCTTGCGATCTATAAGTTGAGCATTGATGAACCTCTTACAAGCGAGTGCAGGAATAGTTATGTTTTTAATTAGGACGGGAAATAGACAAATAGGACTTTCTGCCACCTACTGACAATTCATAAGATATGGTTTCAAAAACCTTTCAATTACTTCAATTAAGAACTATGTACATTGTAAACACTATAATAATTAACGATGAATTGCTTCATTCAAGTCCCTAGTCCATGTTTAAAAAAAGAACTTAATTTGCAAACTTCCTTTTGTGTTGTCCCTGTTTCTTTCTAATTATTTGTTTGAGGCTGTGTTTCTCTGAAAACTTGTGGCAAAAATAATATAAAAATACTCTTTAGTTTGATGACTTATTCAACTCTCATCATGCAATTCCAAAAAATGCCTAAGAAAGGAACATCATTGTCTCAATAACTGTTTGTGATTGCGGGCTTACACTGAGGTTTACTGGCTCTGAGTCGGTTTTTTTCGGTGAAAGTTCTTGTTTAGAGGTATAGACCCTGGGACAGTTGCCGCAATTGAAGATAAGCATGTAGTCGCCATGGTGCTCCACATAATTGGAATACATATTTTTTTATTCGGTTGTCATAAAATGGCCTATAAGTTCTGTTTTTCATTTTCCATAATTTATAGTATATGGGAGATAAGCTGATACCAATAGTTAACAGCCATTACAATTTAACGCATGATGCAGTCATCTAAAACGTTAATTAAAAGATTATGAATGTAAAAAAACAAGCCATTTTCCACGTCAGCTTAAATTTTTGGAAATTACGTAAAAACCTTACCATCTTATATTTTACACCTTAAAGAGTTTCACAAATTTAACTCCATCTTACGTGCAGTGATTTAATTAAGCTCTCTCCGGATAGAAAAATAAAACTGAGCACAAATGAACCAATAAAAAAATTGTGACTCATTTCTCTCACTGAGAATTGAATTTCATAGACCTTATCTCTAACAATTAGCCGAAATACCTCTAGTATATAGGTATTCATCATTCTCCTTAAACCGAATTTGCTTGAATTATAAAGTAGGTGGAAAGGTGAAACACACAACACCTTCCGCGTGTGACTTTCCATGGGGTGAGAGGCATCTCCGAGCATTGGTGATAGCGTAATTGTGAGCAGACAGGTACGTTGTGTTTCTATGCATGAGAATCAGAGTGAGAGAGATATGGAAAGGGAGTTGAAAGAGAGAGAGTGAGAGAAGGAGTGAATGAGAGAGAGACGAAGCTGAAGGAGGAAGAGTTATGTCGGCCTCACCTTTGTCTCTCCTCCTCCATCCCCCCGAAAACCCTCCCATTCCTCGACACCCCCTCCCATAACCCTTAAGTGCCGCGCCGAATTCTGTTTGGCCGACGGAGCGAAATGTCTAAGGTCAAAGAGGAAAGAGAGTAGGAGACGAAAATATGAAAGGGAGTGGGGTGGGAGGTTGGAGAGGGAGGGAGCAGAGGTGAGGGTGTCAGGAGAGGAGGAGAATCGATAGAGGGAGAGAGGGCGACGAGGCAGTGTTGTAACATAAAAGGGGAGTGGAAGGTGTATGGGGGGAGAGAGAGTAGGTATAAACAGGGGTAGGGGGATGGCGTGGGGTGAGGAAGGTTGGAGGGTTGTAAAAAAGAAGGATGGGGAGAGGTGAAAGGGAACCGAAGGGGGAGGGGGAAGTGTACGGAATGAGTGGGCAGGGCCGGGAGGGCCAGGGTGCTGGAGTGCGGCGATCAGGTGAGCAGGGGCAAGTGGGGCAGAGGGAGGGGCAATGAGGGGTAGGGCTGGAGAGGTGAGCGGAGGAAGGAGCAGGGGAAGTGGAGATTGGGAATTATTATCCCTCTCGGGGATGCCGAGAGGACAATTGGAAGGGCATGTGGGGTAAAGAGGGCGGAAGAGAGGACTTGGAGAGAAATTATGACCATGAGCTGATAATATTGAGACCCCTTACTCGATTCAAATGATAGAATAATACCACTGTTGGAAGCGGAAGAGGAAAATACGGTGGGTATATCCTTGCATCCCCTTGCAGGCGGACTGTTTTCTTACAGAATTCCTTCTCGAGAGAAATATTTAGCATGAGTTTTAAATTTTAGAAGCGTTAGTCACGCAAACACCCACTTGGGGCCGTTAAAACTGAGTGACTGAAATTAGACATTAATCTTGTCCGAAGGTATGGACCCGCGTAAACTATGACATATAAATAATTATCCTGAGCCTGGATATTAAATCAACTCTGTGTTGCCCACCAAGTAATGAACATCATAATCATCCAAATTAGAGAATTAAACTCCGAATGTAGGACCTTGTATTATTGCTGATAATAGATAGATACCAAAATAGCCCCCGAGCATGTCATAGGAATAACGTTTGAGAAAAGGGAGTATTTGGAATTGCTCATGGAATCATATTGCATACATGGAAAGGTTGTCAAGGCTCATCAAAACATCAGACACTGATAGATTAGTAGTACTGTAAGTTGGTGGCTGGAGTGAGAGCTACCCTTCCTCCTGCATGGTCAATAGGTTTTATCAACTTATTCATTTATATACAGAACGGGCACTTTTGCCTGTATCTCCAACTATAAATTCCTTGTGAATAAAAAAATTACTTTCCGCTTAATTCCCTAATTAACTATTCAGTGAAGCTAAAATAGTACAAAAAATCAACGACATATCTTAGAAATGATTCCTATTGTATAATAATTTCCTTTGGCGTACATTTCGTAGTTAATGCAAATCTTTAGAAAAAAATGTTTACTTATTTATGCTAAGAATCTTTAATACGCATTTTATAGAGACGTTAGTCCTCAATTTTTTACACAGTGCGCACGATTATTTCTTTTCCTGCGTAATCTAAAGCTTTATTGGTAAATATGATATTAAATAAATGTATTTAATAGAATAAAAAAAGCCCGCAAAATTAAATTACTCCTCGTACATTTATTTCAATTTGGGTCAGAAAATTCACTCGTTTGATTTGAATGTGTTCGGTGACCCAAGAGGGAAACGAATGCATTACTCTTTAAGGCCACCACCATGACCATACGAGGTCTTTAACCAGAATATTTAGAGTTTGATCCTCAAGTCTTTACGCTTGCTCGTATTCGTAACATTTGGAGGAAGAAGAAGAGAGTCATGAGAGAAGCAGTGAGGACCGGGACTGTTGGACGACAAACAAGAAAATCACAGGCTACATATTCCATTAGCAAACAGATTTCTTTAGCGGTCGGGACTCATGCGATTGAACACTGATAAGGCAGCTTGGTTACAGTCGGGTACTCGGCTACGCAATCTCGGGAACTCGTAAACTCCTCTCTCACGTGGCTTTGCCTGGAACATCTCCCTGGATACGTGGACGCATCCACCGTAAGGACGCACTTCATAACTTGCTATTGATTTGTTTCGCAGTGTCTCACTTACATAGCTCAAAGCTATTATCAGAAATACTTTGTCATAAAATTGAAAAATAAATAGCGATAGGTAGGTTGACAGCTCTGAACAAGATAAAATGTTTTTACTCAGATATCAAAATGGAATTGTTTTCCAATAAATCATGCCAACAAAGATAATATTATGGATGGTTAAGTAATACTCTTCCAACAATACTTAAATTAATTTAATGCGGCGCGAAAATTGACGCATTTAAGCCTAGTCCCTTTCCCAGGGATGCTTATGTAATTAAGTACTTTAATTTCTTATCAGAAAAAATTAACTCAATTCTGAATTGAATAAATTAATGGTTTCATAATTAAAGGTGATTAAATTCATAGTGGATTTGTTGATTGGAAAAAAATATATCGTTATAAACTAGAAAGCAATGGATACGTAGAATAAAAGCTGGCGTAACGAGGGTTTTTGCTCTCCTGAGAGGACATTAGTGATAATAACCTAATTGAACCTCTACTGAAACGAAAACATGTTAACACAATTACTATGTTCTTAGTTTATTAGTTGTATCGTGGATCACGAATACAAAGAGAAGAGAGTCATTCCAGTCAACAAGAGAAATCAAGCATGAGTGAAAGTAGACTCGACTTAATTTTATTTTTAGCATAAAGTTCACTGAAAAATGAAGGAATTAATGGAATACGATTGAGCGGATCCTTAAACTCGACTTATATTGATCAAACTGAATTGTAGGTGCATTTATTTTAATGAATACATCTTTCTGATTTTCCTGTACATGATTTACATATTAGAATGTTAACGAACTTTCGCGTCTAATGTTGGGGGGCTATTGGGAACGATGATGCCCGCCACTGGTGAATATCTTTAGTATCAATAAAGATTCGGGTTTCGTAGCTTAATGTTGGAGAAATCAATCCTGAACTATTGATTTCTTGTAAAAACCAGGGGCAGGTCAAATATGTATGATTTTAATAATGGAACTATTCATACCTTAACGAATTATGTATTGAAATTTAGAAAGATATCTTCAAAACCATGCATCGGCATGATATTTTTCAAGTAGTATAAGCAGAAAAGATGATTTTAATTTGTATGTCCTTGTAAATGAAGAGTCAAAGGAAGTTAAGTTATGCTAGGGATATTGCCAAAGAATGCAAATATTTAAGAAATTCGACATGTTTGCCACATACCAATTACATTGGGCATCTTGTAACATTTACTTACGATGTACCATCATTTATAACAGTTCCCATCACGTTAAAATCTTTAATTCAGGTAGGGCATATACTGACTTAATCCCTTATAATCGTTCAAATCAATGATTGCCTTTTTTAAAAATGATTCATGAAGAACTTATAAACGGAAATAAAAGAGAGAAGTTTTCTTCGGACATCAGAAATTTATTTTAAGTATAAAATATCGGCAATTTAGTTCACGTTAATAATGAAATTCCTCGGAAATTTTTAATGACTACCTTTGGCGAGTAAATTTTACTCATTATTAAAAAAAAACTACAAACAGGAGTGTATTGGAATCACAGAAATTGCGATGGTACTACCAAAAATAAGTTCAAATAAGAACTTAGTTTTTATGCCTTCATTCTTTAATGAATCGTGAAAAAAATCCCTTATCCATTTCAGCAATAATTACGGTCTCATTACAAGTTAAAATTAGCTGAAACACTATTGATGACCTGCTGTGTACGAATTCAATGTCAACATAAGCCACCAACTCATTTTGAAATTTAAAAAAACTAATAATGATGACAGGAATGTCATCTACAAACGGGCAAAAGATGTATTTAGAAAATGAGGACATTTAAAGAGGACGGACACCAAAATAACAAACCCTCAAATTGCAAAATAGACTAATGAAGGGGGCAGTCAATGTCGAGCGTTCGCGATAGCAATCAATAATTTGCATTTGGAGTCGATGAAATGTACGAAATCCAAATTATCGACTCTATTAAATATAGGGGTGGAAAAGAATCAAAAAACCAAACATTCTCACGGCTTAAAATCCGTTTACACTCTGGGCTTGAACTACCCCCTATCTTTCCACAATCAACTCCCCTGTGCTTTCTAAGATTAAGTAAACAAATGGTTGGCGTCTTTGTGTCTGGGAGTAAATTACTTTTTTCGCGCGAACCACGTTGTTTTGATCCTAGGTTCCTAGCAGACGGCGTGAAACCAGGTGATACGTAATGCTTTTTTTTCTTGAATTATTTGTAGAACTGTACTCAGTAAGAGTGAAAACACTCGTGGGGTCGCTCCAATTGTTCATGCGTGAGCTTTGCGGAAACCGTGTTAACAGAATATCTTTTGGGCCCAACACGGTCAATTGCGCATTCGTATTTTCTTCGTTTACTGTCGAACTCACCCAACCCCTTTCTCCCTCTCCTGTGTTTCTATACGTACCTACGATTATTAAATCTGTTTGCGGACTCAGACATTGGGAACTAAAGGGGAAGTAAACAGGGCCGGGTCGCATTTACCGGGGGAATGAGCAACTTCTCCTTATCCCGCCCGAAGTGCGCATTTGTGTAATGAAATGGCGGTTCGGCTGATGGCGGCGGGGAGGGGGGTTGGAAGTGAATGAGGCGGTCCTGGCGGCGGGGAGCGGTGGGGGGGGGAGGGTTGGCGGGGTGTGGAGGAGGGACGGGTGTTCGAGGGAAAGGGCAGGGGAAGTGTTCTCTGAGCGGGGACCCAGGGTTGGGATGGAAACGCGCAAATAAACGAGGGGCGTGTGGAGCGGAGGTTTGCGCGTCGTGGGCCGCGCGAAGGAAGGCGGACGATTCGCGAAGGCGGGCACTCTCACTCTCGCTCCCTTGAGCGGATGTTTTTTTTAAATATACCATTCTACTCGCGTGTTTCTGTTTTAAGTTAATTATGTAACTCATTAGCCTCAGTTATTTAATTGATTACCTTTAGTTTCATTTTTATCATCAGTCTCTTCTACAGTTCAAACATATTGGACTCTTAGCAAAACAAGCTTCGTTTAACAATGACCTACGGGAACATTGGTATGTCACCTCCAAGCAGATTCTTCCCTTGGGACACATTTTATATTTCCCCCCATCGATCTGGACTTTATTTTATAGAACTTTTAAAATCGTGTTCCATTTTTTAAATTTTCATAATACTACGATTTTGATTTTTGAAAAAATGTTTGATTTTTTAAAATAATTTCTAATTATGTTCCCAATTCACTCTTTAAAACTGGAATTCGTTCTGATTCCACGGTGTTTACTTAAAATCATGCCAACCGTAGCATATTAATTGTCAAAACAAGTCGTTCAGTCAATAAGTCGTAATTTGAGCATATATACTTGATTCAAATAAAAGTCCAGTTAAAGTAGTCAACCGAGGATTTTAATTTTAGGGACTAAAATATAGTAACAAGTGCAAAAGTGATGCTTCACAAGTTCACACTGATTTACATCGTTTTTGAACTTTGTCATCTCCAGGTACTGACGAAATGTTCGGTGCAACGATGCGTGTGATCTTTGAAGCATTGAAAAGATGATAAAAAAGGTGTGATGGCATGAATATCAGGTAAAATATATTTTTCTAGTCAGGTGACTTCATTTGTAAATGTTGTTATATGATGCACACACCTCTTGGAGTCTCTTATGGTATTTAGTGGAATTTTTTCGAGGATACTCAGCACAGCACTAAACATTGGAAACAAATCATGCAAACTTTATTTTCGGAAATTCACACTGGCCCTATGCCATGGTGTTGTAGATTCAAAACAATGTTATATGAAGTTGTGGGCCTATTGGTCATTAAAAGATTCTATACGGCTGGATAAACGGAATAAACTGTCCCAGATAGGACAAATCGTATTGGATTCATATTATCTCTCTATCTCTTAAAGTACTGAGGTTTCTACTTGCACCGAATTTACTGCTTTATGACACTGGTCACTATCTCATGCACTAACATTACTAATCATCCCACCATTTGTAATTCCAAGATATCGCATATATTTCAAGGGTATCACTTTTTTATTGGAGCGTTAACTTCTGAGTATTTTCTCTGGCGATTACATCCCAAGCCTTGCCACCGGACGGCAACCGTAAATACACGCAAAATGATGGGGCGAGGGTGTGTGGACGCCTCCACTAGAGTTGTTAGAGCTAGAAATAGGGTTGCCTAGAGGAGGGCAACGGAGAGCGAGGTAATTGGGAGGAACAAAATGGAGTTGGTTAATTTCAATTTGTTTTTTTTCTCAAAATAAGTCAAAAACCACCAATAAATATTTAGTTCCAGCCTAAATTGGTCGTCTACTGATGGCAACTTGCCTTTTAAGTCTAATTGAAACGAAATGTTGGAGTTCATCAACCTCCAAAATACTGTTTATCAGCTCAGACTTACCTCTAGTGCAGCAATTATTCGCGAAAGATTTTCTCGCAGCATTATATATGGAGTATAAAAAGCTCCAATAGATATGGTTTTTCTCTCCTAGTTTTACAATAGTTCCAGTATATGCAAAGTTTATCCCAATAAATGCGTCAATTAAACAGATATACGTAGTTTTCAATTATTAAATCCTATCCGTATGAAATCCCTTTCAAATTAAGCGAACTAATGATTTTTTTTTGTTTGAAGAAAAACGATCCTGCTTCGATAGCCAAGCCTGATTTTCTCCACAAAGAAATAGGAATATTATCCTTTTTAATATGATTATTTCGCTTTTTGATATTGTGTACGGAAAGAAACCTACGCACAGAGATGGATTCGCAAATTTCTTCGAGAATTTTTCTGTGCGTCAACTTCAAGTATTCCGGAACATTGAAGAATCTCATGTTTTTTTAATACAATGGACCTGAATTATTTAAAACAAAACCTGAAAAATTTCAAATATTACATCAATGTACACAAAGTAGTTATGTTTTATTGATACTAAGAAGAGTGAAAAATAACAGCCTTTAAATAATAACAGCATTTAACCATTAATTTGTATTACGCTGATAATATATTACAGTTAAGAGTTAGGGAAAGTTATAACCTGATAGAATGAGGATGGAGTGACATAAATGGTGTGGTCCTGAGTACAAACTTGTGGTGGCGACTCAAAAAGCTCTTGAGGTACCCACGGTGGGAATTATTTATCGTCATGAGACAAATGCTCCCTTGGAACATATTTTAACTTCACATAGCATGGGTTCTCTTTGGATTGGATGAACGAACGAAGTGGTGGAAGGAGGAGATGCTGAGGAAAGAGAGAAGGATGCATTGGCTTTCACTTGGAGATTAAATAAAATTTGGATACCTGTCAATTACTTTAATTGCTAAAAATTCACCGCCATATATTCGACATAGTTTCGCATGAAATGTATTTTCACGAATCATACCATATGGAATACTTACAATTTAAAAGTTCTGTTTTGCTAAACCAAAGGAAGGAAACGGCATTTAGGACAAAACGAATGGAGTAAGAAAGTATAACTTGCTGAAAAACGGTTGAATTTAGTGTGGAGTGTTAAAGTTGTGTCTTGTTATGCGAGGTTGAAAAATGTAGTAATTGTCCATCCAAAAAACCTACGTTAACCGGTTGACCAGCAATAAAATGAATAGATACCCTGACTGGAGGCAGCGATAATATTCTGTATTGACCTTTGCTCTGCCCTTTTCCTCAATTATAATGTTCCCTGTTTTAACCTTTAAAAAGGCGTCACTGAATTATATCCTTAGGATTAAATCCCAGTAGTACTTGCTCTTCAGCTTATTTTGGTTGCGAGATATCTTAGCAGACCTTTGCTTTCTCCCTTTCTCTTAAATATACAAAGCACCGTCTTTTCCAACCCCTCTGCCAGAATCCTCAACCTTTTCCTCTCACACTACTCGAAAATCCCTTCCACCGAACGCAGAAGAGTGAGAGAGAGAGAGCGTGAGAAGAAACTTTTCCGCCCTCCACGCCATACGTCGTCCGAGAGTGTTCTTGCCTGTGCGAGGGTAAGGGACTTCGGTCGAGGGGAGGGGATGAGAAGGCAGGGTACGAGGGGGGTAGGGTACGAGGGGGGCAGGGTACGAGGGGGGGCGGGAAGGTAGCGGATGACCAGAGAGAATCGAGTAGCAGGGAAGAGGGAGGAGAAGGGGCGGAGTGCTGAAAAAAGGGAAGGGAGTGTAGCGGCGGTTGGAAGCTCTCTTTGACGTCACGCGGCAACGGATGGGGGTGGGGAGGACCCTTCCCCCACCCCAACTCCCGCCACACCCACCCCTCCACCTCCTTCCGCTCAGGGAGCATAACCTCTGCCACACTGGCGTCGCTTGGATATCCGACACCGCCCAACTCAACGAAGTAAAGGTGTCCGTGGGGTCATCCCTCCCTTCCATAACCCTCTCCCACAACCCTCTCCCCACACTCGCCCTCCTCCTTCCTTCTCATTCACTCGATGATTGTCTTCTGGAGGACGTAGAAAGCTGAGGGGAGAGGATGGGTGGGTGTGCGAGGGTATAGGGTCTGGCGAGGGACCTGGGTGCGATGTTCATGGGATAATCAGCTGGAAGCGCTGAGGTACCCCCACGCTCCAATGAGCGATGCAGGCGTGTGTCAAGGAGTTACGGGGCCACATCGGTGCGTGGGCCTTGCAACCTCTGCGACAGAGAAGTATCGAACGCTTGCTCGCCCATTACTGTGCAAAAAAACGTGCATATATTAAAATTTGAAAGTGTATTTTAAGTTAGAAATAACGCAGAGTTTTGGCTTATATTTAATTCTGCACCTATAACTAAATATATCGTGAAAAAAACTCACACTATTTGCTCTTTTAATATCATAACAGACCTGAGGTTACGTATTGTGACAAGGCAAACAATCTTCTTCCCATGAAAATAGTTCGTTCTATGAAAAGAGCATGTATATTTTTCAGAAGATATTAGTTTTGTCTATTTCTAGAGTTGTCTATATATCTTATCGGTTTTTTTCGCAGGCTAGCGTCTAATATTAACATTACTGTATATTATGTCATCCAAAATGTGTACTTGAACACTTAGTTCCCTCGTCACACGTAAAAAGTCATAACCTCTGACTCCTTGCCTCCAACCCCCTACTATTCATACTACTCTTTCAAGTGACAACAAAGAGGGCTAGAGGAAAATAAATTATTTAGAGTTACTCAAATAAGGTAACAGCTAGCCAAATAACAATAGCCGGCACTAATTTAAGTTCAAAGTTAGGTTACAAATGTATTAAACAAATCAATATAAATTGTGAATGATATTAGTCAAAAATAAGAGCGAATGAAAGGCGCAATGAAACATTCTTTGAAATACATATTGTATTTTCAATTATTTTGTTGAATTGCAACTGAAAAGAATTAGAAAACTGGATACAGCTATTCAATCGTTAATGGAGACGAAATAAACTCCTAATAAACTCCGAATAAAATATAAAATAATAAACTGTATTTATTGACAAAAAATTAGGTATATCCCTTTTAAAAGAAAGTGGTTGTATCTCAGAATTACTTTTTTTTGAGCAGCAATGGAGTTATATCCTCAGAATTAGAACCAGCCGGATTGAAAGAAATAGAAATTAGACCAAAATGGCTTGTTCACAATGAAAAATTGAAAATAATTCACAAAAACAATTTAATTTATTGATTGGAATGATATCTAAATTCTACGCTCTTTGGATTGTAACTTTGGTTTTATCAAGCCTTAAAATTCATTTAGAAACTTTTAAATACCATTATTTTAGTGAAACTTATAAAAGTACCTCTAATTATTTGGGCAGATTTTTTATGACATTATGTTAATAAAGGATGTTTTTATTCCTCTCTCCTATAGATAATGATTTCAAGTTTAAATATCGTAATAATTCTCGAAAATGAAATTTTAAGATCATGACGATCTTAAAGATCACCGCAAGCTTGAGCACAAAATTCGCATTTCAAAATCACGCAAAATTAGTGATAACTTATTACCTAGAACAATCAAACTTCTTGATTACATTCTGTAATCGATCCTTAGGGAAGGAGGACTGTGATGTGTTCAAGCGAGACCAAGAGTTATCACAATATGACACCCTCGTGAGTAGGACGCAGCTTCATAATCCCGGCCAACTTTTCAATTAGTAATGCCGTGGCATGGAGCGCCAAAACGGCACCACTCCTAGTCGGCCCAAATTCCTCCTCCTCTCTTGTCCCGGAATAACTTGACTGGGGGAAATGGGAACCTCCGCAGTCTTTCGTAAGATGACCTCGGAGAAATCTCTGCGTTTGTTCCCCAGTCGATCGAGCGACTATAAGAGTTAGCAGTGCCAGCTAGAGACTTCAATATTCACGAAGCCCCCACCTCTTGCGTACTGTGTGCTACGATAAGGAAAGGCCATCCTTACACTCTCCTACCTCACTTCCCCTAACCGCTCCCGTTCATTTCAAGATGACCGGGCATCCATGCCCGGGATTGCAGCACCACCGTTCTACCATGTGATCAATGAGGAATTTGACCGACCATTTACTCTAAACGAAAGTAAAATCTAACGAAACTCATCGAATCGTTTACTCACAGGCCATCATCACCGATAAAGAACCATCGGGGCAATCTTTACAGACCATATTTCTTGATGGGATCTTTGTCTTTGCTGGTAGCCTTATGTCTCCTAATTTCTTCAATTCTAAACCTGCTTTTTTAAATGACAGTCAGTGTAACGAACGTACGTATTTTGCAAAGAGTGAAACAACTCAAGTCTGGTTGTCAATCGAGCCGTAAACGACATTTAATAAGACATTGTGGTGAAAACGTTTAGCCATGTCCCAATTACCAAGATGGTTTTCATTGGGTGTTGTCATTTTGATTTGGCGCATGGAGAAGTGTGCTTTATCATATCGCATGGGTTGTAACGCACAATTTTAATGATATATGACATTAGGGCGTTGAACTAAAAAGTAACGTTATGCACATAATAATAGTGGTGCTCTAAGATGCTCGATTTTCATTAGCAAGTTTCGTTATAGCCCACAGAAAGCAAATGGGGTCATGGTTTCATCGCAAGGATAATTTAAAATCGTTGTCGTGAGGATGCGATGATGCGATATGAAAATGTTGCACTGCAAATTCGATGTTGGGACGTAAAACGCGAATCCTTATATTTTATTCCTACTGCCGGCTCATGGACGTCAATCACATTCGATTTACGTAGAACTGGGGTGCCAGCGCGGAGAGCACATTGCGAAAAAAGGATGGAGGGACGGTGTGATCAGTAATGCCGGAGGCTTGGACCATTTCTCCATTTGCGTGTATCACCAGCTGCATAATCATTAGGATACAGGAATTAATGACCACGTGGGCATACTTTACCGACCCTTTCGACAATATTAATTTCACCTTACGTTTTAGGTAGAAAATAAAGCATTAAGATGGTAAAAGTAATGCTACACTTTAATTAGATCCCATTTAGTATAGGCGGAAAATATTTGGAATCCATGGCAAAAAATGTTAATTAAAAAATTGGATAAAGTGAAGAAAAAATCCCCCGGATTAAAAAAAATAGTTTTTACAAGAAGAAAGTAAGCGTGGCAGTTAAGTTGGAAGAATTGAGTGGGAAGCCTCTTTTTTCTCGAAAATAGTAGTTTCAAGTCTTAGACTCTTAGAAAGGTACACGAAACCTGTGTTTGCTTTCGACAAAGAGATAATTATCATGGCACCAAATTAAATTGGAAGATTCGACCACCGGGATAGAATAAGAGATATAAACGTCACCACTGACAGATCCAAGTACTCATTCTTTCCTCGCACGGTACGTAATCGTAAAAAAAGTAGAAGCCAAGCGCCCGTAAAAATTAACTGAACTATTAAAATTTAATGAATTAGTTAAACAACAATTATTTTCACATTAGGTGCGTAAGTGTGTGGGTGCGCGAGTGCTTTTGTTTTCTAGCTAATATATAGTATAATGAATGTTTAAGATAATATTTGCAAATGTTATGTGGTAGTATTTCTGCGTGTATAGCTGGTACCTTAAACCCCCCCCCCCCCCAAGCGCCAGACACCTTTGCATCGGCTTGCGTGTAATAATGTCAATATAAATGTAGATAAAACAATGTTGTGTCATTACTCATTTTTCCGATAAACTGGTCATTTATTCTTAGTCTAATCCAAATGTTTAACAGCCCATTACTTAAGGTATATATGTACGAGTATCTCAACGGAAGTCTAGTCTCATTGCCTTGGCTAACATTAATCGCTACACAGTGTTAACACATTTATATAACATTCTGATGGAAATAATTAAACTTACTTAACTCCTACTAAAAATACTTAACTCCTTTGGTCGACATTGAGTATTTTATTTCGAATTCTCTCTTTGGTGATTGGAAAAAGGAGCTCGGAAACTAATGTGTACGATACAATTTAGGACGGACGTTATTTAAAGGTACAAATGTGAGGGAAAAATACTCTGATTAGTCCCGAAAATTACATAACTAATCATATGACAATGGATTTTAATGTATGTAACAAAGCCACTACCATGGAATTATTTTTCATCAAAATCTATCATAAAGCAATAACTAAATTTTAAATTCGCTTTATTGAAGTCTGTGGTGCTATCAGGAAAAGTTTTACTGAAAAAAAATAGAAATAATTTTAGTAAGTTCTGAACAATAGTCCACAAAATGTCGGTCTCAACGGCGCAGTGTAGTGATTTTGAATCACTATCCATAACAAGTGTGAGTTGGCTAAAAAACAAATATTTTTTATTTAATACATAATTCGAAAGAAAAAAAGGTGAGAATTATATCCAAATAAGTATTTATTTCATGCCTAGATTTTATTTTCTTAGAATTTTCAATATTAAAAAAGTGAATGTTAAGAAATCTCTGTATTTTTCCGGAGATGTTAAGTTGCCAAATAAATAAGAATACAATTTCACTCGTTCAGTTAAAAAAATCAATGAGCTGTTTCAAAAATACTGGGGGGAAAAGGATTTAGAGCCCAAGCTGCATCTCTTCGCCTCTTCGTATTCCTCATTTTAAGTGGGTCAAAACGCCACGCCATTCCGTTCAGCCATCTGGACATCTGCCCGCCTACAATCCATAAACCCCAGTCTCTACGACATCCGCTATAGCGGATGCTCAAGGTCAATTAAGAACCGACTCTCTTCTGATTGAACATGAAAATACCATCCTAGGATATGGGAGACGACCGGAGTGAGTTAAGAGATTAGATTGATTGTGAAACGAAAGGCCGATAACAAAGTCCAATTCTCCCGTTCTACTCATCTCTCCATCCTCGCTTCCCTCGCCATTGTTTTTTTTTCTGATTGTATTTGCTCGACTTTTATAATTAAACTACACGGCAACGGAGTGATTAGAAATATCGTCCACAATTTATTAAATTACTTAATTGATATTTCAACTATTAAATTATTTCTTTAAAAGAAAATAAAAAGCTTTTTAATTCTAATAGCCAATCCAGGTAATTCAGTTTTCAATTTGAATGACCATTTGAGCGGATTTACTTGTGTATCCAACTATCTTTAAGCGTATCATTAACGTTCTATGACTATTGAAAACTATCCAGCAGTGCAGCGATATAGTACTGCAGTATTGACAGAGAACAAATTTTATGCACTATATCGACCTCTAAATTAATTCGTGAAGTCTTGTTTCCGATTTTTCAGAGTTCCGTTGAACTTATACTCGTTTGAAAGATCGATGCGAAATGAAATTACTTAAGTCATCTTTTATAGTTCGAATAAAAATTCTACCTGCATCAGAGTGATAAATTGCCAAATGTTCTGTTTCATCTCTGTGATAACATCTTTCCCTGTCCTGTACTTGTGAGTAACTGAGTAACTTTTACTCTAAGATCCTGTTATATTTCACAGCACATTTCTCAGAGTTAATTAATAAAAAACAATTAATGATCTGATTAAATAATTTCATTAAGAGATACTCGGGAGTATTGTTTACGAGATAGGCGGCTGTTACCTCCAATCAAAAACTTCGCGAGGAGCCCAGAGGTGCTCGATTTCTGACGTGAGAGAAATTGACAATATCTATAGTACGGTCAAACAGACATAAATTGCAGATTTTCCAGAGAGAGTTATTAAGAAGTATTTTTTTTATGATTTGCAAAAAAGAACTGTCAAAGATCTGGGACAATCATGTTTTATAATAACTTTTGTACATCTTCTAAGTGTGACCGCTAAATATGAAAATTGCGAAGGTTTAGCATCATAATGAAAGCTATGAATGTAAATAATTGAAAAATTTAAATAATTGTAAAAAAACTGAAAGGTAAATGAAAAAGCGAACTACTATGGAAAACAAATACGTTATATTTTATAACGTAAATATACCAGAAAGATAAAAATGAAACTATGAAGTAAATATACTATATGAAATGTACGTTTTTATATACTTTCAATTTATTAAATTCAATGAATGCGAAATTTAAATCAAAGCGCTACACCTAAATCTACTTTATGTAAAAAAACTACAACCAAATGGTGGTTTTTACAAATTATATGTACCGTGTTAACTGAAAAAGTGGTAATTCAAAATCAAATTTTGTAAAACTGGAGCATGCTAGAGGAAAACCGAAGAATATAGAGTATTCAGAGGAAAAGAATCGCGTTTTGATGGCTATCTTAATACACCTGTCTGAAATTTAGGCTATTTTGTATGATCGCGGATGACAAATTTAGCTTTTCCCAAATCCACTGCTTCAAAACTGGCTGTGCTTTTATTTCCATGTAAAACATCCTGTAAATTCAACTTCAATTTTTGCGAATTTCGGCCAGCATGAGCGATCGAACCACATTCGAATTACGACTCTGCAGCACTCACATGCTTCCCGTGCCAATGTTCTGCGCAACTTAGAGTCGGCACTTGGGAAAGTTCGAAAACGCGATTAACACCAAGTGATTCGAAAATCTAGCCTTTTTCTAGGTATTTGAAAAAAGCGTATGCAGAAAACTGGAAGACCCAGCCGAAATGCCAATATTTTCCAAAAAAAAATGAAGACAGTTTTCGCCATCCGCAGCAACCGCCACGCGTGCGCCATTGCCCCTTGCGTATTTTGCACCCCGCACGGCTCCCCCTGCCGCCCCTCCCCCCCACTCCGTTCCCCCGGCTGGCCAAAGAGATAGAGAGAGGGGTCGGATCGAAAGAGGAAGTGTGAGTGGCCCTTGCCCTTGCTTACGTTCGCAAAGCAAGCAACTTGGCAACGCGGCTGTTTGTTTTGATGACGCGCGCCCTCTCTCCTTCTCTCTCGGGCCGGGATGAGATTGCTTTCTTTCACGCTACATGCTGATATCGTAAAAACTGAGACACCGAGAGTGATGGCTTTGCATTAAGGGCCGACCATCTCGGGGCCAGATTTTGAACCATGGGACGACGGGGTGTGCTCGGCGGTCCGGTCACCTCACCTGGATCTCCCGTAGAAATAAATTGGCCACAACTGGGGGGGTTAAAACGCCCTCGCCGCATGAAACTGTCAGTATTTTAGAATATCACGATACAATTTTGTAAGTAAATTTGTGGACCAATTACGGTAAGTAGTACCAATTTGGTTAACTGAAAAAAATACCACGCAAACTCGGTGCGATTAGACCAACATATTTGGACCTTCCTTATTAATTTCTGTACTAGAGCTAGAAGGTAATATGTATCGTATTCAGCGCATGTAGTGTTATCAGAATCCACGCAGGAATACGTTCCTAGAAGATAAAAAGTATCATCATTTTTATTAAACTTCATTTTAGCTATTCAGCTGATTCACCCACTGTCTGCGGCAAATACAAAATATATATGCCGAACTTAGCTTGAGTAACGTCATTGACTGAGAAGTGCTGGTGATATTCACTTATTTGGTAACTGTGTAGAAGCTCCAATGTTAAATCATTATTAGTAGTATGCCTGGCCTTTCTTCGGTAATCCGAACATTAATGAAGAAGTATTATAATAAGCTAATTTTTTAAACTCCCACGTTTCTCACACCATTCAAACCTTTACGGATGCAGTTAATCTAAAATAAATATTCGTTTATTTTTTTATTACTGATCAACGGGTAAATTTTTCAGTGACATATCGTAGAGGGGAAGAAAATATACCTTTTTACTCAATCAAAATGATTTATTCTTAATGACAGACTATGCCATTTGAAACTACATGAGTAATACGCTTTTTTGAAGTTATCTGACATTACTGTCAATGGAAATGTAGGCTTAAGAATTCTAAAATTAATTCATTTTACACATTAAACATTAAATATGAAAGGTAAACAGTATCAATAATATATATAGGATCTAATTATATCATTACTATCATTAGTTCAGATTGCCAAGACCCCAAATCTAAATTGCCAAGTAAACTGGAAATCTTTATGTAAGATCTGGTGCTTTCTCGACATATCTGCCCGATGAAGTTTTCTCTGGTCCTCCACTGGGTCAGGAGGTCCATGTTGGCCAACATTTCGATACTCGGCTCATGCATTGTCCTTGGTGCAAATGAGTGCTTTTGCATCATTTCTGATCTGCCCTGAGGACGATGCACGAGTCAAGCATCGAATCGTCGGCCAACATGGAACCCCTGACGGTGGAAGACCCGAGAAAAATTCATAAAACTTATCATACTAGTTTGATATTAACTCTGGGTGAGTATTTCCCAAAATATTGGCTAATTTTGAATTTTGCACTCAAGAAAGAACCATCTGTGGCAAAATTAGGAGTTTCATCAGCTCATTCTTTTATAAATATGCATGACATTGCAATATCACGACACGTCAGTTGGAAACTCCTCACCGGTGGAATGTGATTCAATAATTAGAGAAAATTTCTCAGGATACTTACTGAAAAATAAGCAGCTAGAGCAGTACACTGTGTAAAACTAGTGCTTCGCTAATACGTTTTTGGAAACGACACCTGCTGACAAGCCTATTGGAGATTAGTTAAACCGTGTTGTTTATCAGATATGCCACCTTGTGTCCAGTGGCAGATCATCAGATGAGTTGTCCAAGATTTCGGCCCGAAATCCTTTCCACGGCATGCCCATCCAATAATTTATATAATATATGCCTGTGTTCGTAAAAGTAAAAAATATAACTACTTTAAAAGGCCTCTCTTACTATGTAAAACTAATTAAGTCATTAATAGAATAGTGTCCGAAAGTGGTAAATATATTCCCACTTTTCATTAAATTTAGACCTTTCTGTTTATAAAATCCCCTTAGAATTCACATCCCATTACCTTTTTACAAAATATTTACCCGCCTAAAGATAAGGCAGAGGCATAACAAACTTTCTTAGGGCAAATATTGGTACTATAATGTGACATGTCAAATTCAATAATTAATACACGTCAGACAGATTTCTCAATCCACGATATCGACTTTTTCTAGGTATTTCTCTTTCATGATAGCGATAAATCGCCTAACGCATTTTGTTTCTTTACCGATTTTCTCTTCACAGTTTTCTCTCGCCAAGCAGTTGCCACGAAAGACAAATGTCAATTCTAGTAATTTAGGGTGTGGTAAAAAATGGCGGTCACATTACCTTCAAGGTGGGCGAGATCGTAAAACCCAGACTCTCCCCTCGTTTCCCTATGACTAAATCGCCGCCGCCCTCTGCACGTCGCAGTAATCCCTCAACGCCTAAAGTTTCCCCACCAGCGCACAGATTCCGGTAATGACACTTTTCCTTTGAATGCCGCTGCCCGCCTTCCGCAACCACTCAACCATGCTCTCAAAACCACTCGTATTCTCAAATCAATTCCACCGAAACCTCTCTCTCTCTCTCCTCCCCCCCCTTCACCCTCCGATGCCAAAACCAACCTATCCCTTGTCCCCTCGACAACTCCACCCATCTCATTTGCATTTTCTCCTCCGCACCCTCGCTGACTTTTGAGGTTAAAAAGAAAATGGAAATAAAAAAAGACGGTTATAACTACGTAACTTTTTTTACGTAGAATCGTAGTAGCGCGGAATTCTTCCGAGCACGTAAAAAAATCAATATCATCCAACATGGAAAGGAAAGCCAGCATTATTCCAGAGTTTTAAGTCCATTTTCCACCCGTGTAGCACTAAATCCATTGGCACTGAAGGAAATTTGCCAAAGGAAGGCATTCGTCTACGAAATGAGTTCGCGATCTGTTATTCAGATTTACAGATGACATTTTTGATGGTCCCAAAACATGGAAATAGTAATGGTAACATTAGCTATCTTTATTTTTTTATTATGAGATTAATTGTACCCTAATTTAAGTTCGCTGAAATTAATTTTCCAAAAAAAATATGATTACACAGTTTAAAATTTTGAGAAATTCGAAGAACTATGGGAAATGCCGTCTCGCATTTTGTACACTGTCAAGGTCTAGCATTTTTCAAGCCTTATTACTTGAAGACTGTCTCGCAGAAACACAGACGTTGCTGAACCGTATGCTTCCATTACGTTGGGATTGGATTGCGTTTTGTAGTCAAAAGTAGTTGCTACATTGTCCTGCTGAGGATCATTATTTCAATTAATTAGAGACGTTGTAGTCGCTTATTTCTCCGTTCATTAATCCGGAAATACTAATCCTGATCAAATATATAATGTTTCAAAACACCTCATTAAGAGTAACAGATATTTTTGTTCCACCGATTTAACATTGACCACTCACTGTCTTCATTTCTTACAAACTCACTTCATTGGCTTACATTGCAACAAAAAAGAAAGAATAATGAGGTAGTTGTTTCAATGTAAATTGGGAAAATTTCCATATTTTGAAAAATAATAACACTTAAGGGACCAAATTTGATTTGTATCAATCCCGTAAATCTTAATATAAGAAGTTATTCAAATAAAATTTTAATAATAATTTATTTTTATAATAATTTTAATATTTTATATTAGTTGTAGTTCACTGAGTTAATATCGTTTTTAAATGAACTAGGTTTACCGCACACTTCTCTAATCTTAAGCCATGACTAAAATGACAAAAAAACATCGGAAAATCTCAGATAACGTATTACAATAACCCATTAGTTCATTTTCTGTAATTTCTACTTGCCTTAATTTCATCCCATATGCCTATTCTTTTCTCTTTCTGACTCGCTTTCTCGACATTCTCCTTTCTGTTTCTGTCTTCATCATGCCGTTGGCTCACAATGTCTCCTGATCATTCCAATTGAATAGTTTATTTTATTATGTAAAAACATGTTTCCTTCTGTATCAAATAATTCTTTATATTTGAATTTTCTGCTTTAAAATTTCACTTTTTTGAAGGCTTTTAACTGAAAGTTTTCATTAATGTAGGAATGACGTTATTTGTTCTTTAATTTAAATTAGTCGGAAAAAGATTAGGCACTCTTTAAGGTGACTCTACAGTTTGAACATCTTTACATTTGACTCTACAGTTAGTAAATCTAATTACAAGCTTGCAACATCTAAATTTAAAAGAGAAAAATAATAAGCTGACACGCAAAATATTACGTAAACTCAAAATTCCGTATTAATTTTTCGAGTTTGTATTTTTACGTTTGGACACAAACACACATAAATATATAAATAAATATAAAAATATGTATATATATTTACACACACATACATAATAAATGTGTGTGTGTATATATATATATATATATATATATATATATAAATCCACGGGATTCCAGTGAACTACCTGTATATAATGTTAAGGGAACTGCTCAAAAATAGATTGGTAAATTTAACCAGCACGCAATGGTCCCATCACGTTCAATTTTCGACTCGCGGAGGCCAAAATCAGCGTGCTATTGGAGAGGGAAAAATATAAGAAACGCCACTGTGTAAATTTTTTCCTTTAGGCTTCATTAGCTACGGATAAAGACCGAGGGGCAAAATGGCAAGAGCGAGCGTGGATATTCTCCGAGACGATTCACGAGCGAAATTCATCCGCTATTTTTGTGCTTTACTGCGCGGCTTGGGGTGATTCCTCGTATTATTTCGGCTTCGAAACGTGGGAGTTTTTCGGGAACCGAATTGCGGGGACGTGGGCGGGAAACGCGGCCGTGAGGATGACGGCGGTCGCGAGCGGGGTGGGAACGGAGACTCGACAAAAGCAGGAAAGGGTCCCGCTTCCGTGTTTGTGGGTGCGAGAACGAATGACGGGGCGTGGTAAAAGTAAAAAGGGAACTCTATTTTCGAAATTTCCATACGGCCCATGTGATTTCCACGAAGTGGAGTCGCGTGACTGGTTGGGAGCGGTCCGACTTATTGTGGCTATTATAATTGTTTTATTCACCCGTCCAACCTTTCCCTTTTCAGATAGCTTTCTTCCTCTCTCTCTCACTTGGCATTCACCCTCTATCCCTTTTCTTCTATATATTCATTATTTTTCTCTTTCACCTTATTCTGATTACGTTGAAGTGGACTCCTTGGAGGTTAACCCCTTCCCTCTCGTCCGCGTCCCTTCCTCAACCTTCGTCCCTCCGCCAAACCTCCAAATAACTGATGTAGTAAGATTGCACAATCTCCCAAACGATTGCTCGAGTCGGAAAGAAAGGGTGGAATATGCTAACGCGGATTTGTATCGTTTCATTTTTTTTTGGAATTCTATTGAGGCAGTTTCCATATTTATATCGCGTAAGAAATTTCCTTGAAGGCGCTAATGGAATTAGCGGCAGTAGAGCGACGCGGTGATCGTTATCCAGATTTCTTGAGCACTGATTTACTGAAACAGTTAAGTTGGGCATTCCCTATTCTATAAATCCATGTTTCCAATTTCTGTCATTTCTCCCAGGCTTGCTACTTTCATTAAATGGAGATTTTTAGGAATTGAATTTCACCCTGAGTAAGTTATTGAAGTTTGAGAATGAAGACAATGTCATTTTGTCCCGATAGTGTCATTTTTATGTCATTTCAGTATTTTCTCAATCTCTCATAAAGTTTTTTTCATCTCCTTGTTCATGAAATGTCTTAATTAAATGTGTGCATCGATTTCAATATGTTATACATTATTAAATCTAAAGTGGGATAAAAATTCGGGAAGCACGAAAGGTTACTTGCTGGAGGTAACTTATTGCAGAATTTCAAACTCAGAGAAACACATGGATAATTTAATCCATTAAATATAGATTTGCAAAATTAAAACAAAAAAATTAGCCATTAAATTATTTATTTGAGAGCGTCTGACACATTCACCATATAGTGGTTCGAATATTGGAGTATAGGGATTAGAGCAACAATCTTGGAGCTATATTTACAGTCAGAGCATGTATGTTTTTGCTTTACAATAACGAACTACTTCAATGCTGTTAAGAGTGAGTTTTGATGTTCAATAATGGGTTTAATATCTCTCAAAGCATCCAGGTAATTGATTGAAGAATACAAATTACCTTGAGAATAAATTAGATCTCTCTGAGCGTTCTTTTCTATGCGAATTGCACCTTTTGATATTGAAATTGGATTCCCGGACATATGTACGATGCTGGAACTATTGGTGAGAACTCATACGGGAGAAGCGGGTCTCTCAACTTCGAGGAAGTTACAGCGAGATCCCCCCAATCCCCACACAACCATTCTCATGCGCGTTATGGCCACAATTTAATTCTCAAAGCCTCTCACTGGTGAATGGCCATCTTCCTCCATGTGAATACCGAATATATGTGTGTAATATGAGAGGTAGGAGCATATTGAATAAACACGAAGAAAGAGAGATGGAGAAAAGGAGGAAAGTATGGCTTCAAGTGAATCTGGAAAGCAAGGAAGAGGATGGAAAATGGCGAATGGAAACGGATAGGAGCGATGAACGCCATGGCGTTTTTAGAAAAGGAAGAAGGTTCATAGAGTTGATGAGACGGCGACATCGAAGTGGAGTGGGAAAGTAGATGTTACGGAGGTCTAAGAGAAGGGAACGATGGCGACGGGAAGGTTTCGAACACAGGGCGTTCCCTGTGATCAAGATCACCCCAAAGCCTTAAGAATGGTGGTACGAATATTCGAATCAGTTGGAGTGGTGCTGAAAATAAACATTCGGAAAAAATTCAAAAATATCAAGTATACAAATAAAGTAGTTATTAAGGCACTTAAATGTATCCGAAACTTCAATGCGTTACAGAAATGAAATTTTCGTTGGGGACGGAACAAAAAGTGTAATTGGAACACTCGTAAGCCGAGCTACTAAACACCCAACCCCACAGCTTTAGCTTTGATAGATTACTCCCAAGTGGTCGATTAGAAAACGTGGTTATTCTGATATCTTAAATAGTTTTTTTTACATTTAATTTTTAGAAATTTTGCATCTGGCACAGAATCAAATGACACGTGATACCCAAAGAAGTAGGCTCATATTATAATCAGTTAATCAATGCTATGTAATTATTTTTTTGATAATCATCCTTTTATGGCATTATAGGTGATACAAGTGGTAAAATTTAATTAAGTAACGCCTAAGTAAATCAGATCCTCATAAACTTTATAATGAGTACTGATATTAGTCATGCTCTACGCGTTTTTAAATAATTTTAATATACTTCTATTAGAAATTTGCTTGTTTTAATGAGGTCAATATATTCCGAATTAAAATAGCAAAGGAGTCAGTGCTGACGAAAACAAAAGAAAGAAAAAAATCAGGATACTGTTGTCGAGACGAAGTCGAGCATGATCCATTCCAAAATCAAGATGCCGATCGTATTTCCACTATTAGCTTCTACATGAAACTTTGGACTCCGTCAAAGGCTTAAAAGAGCTCTTCGTTAACTCACTCTATAAATAGTTAAAAAGCATTGGAAATTCAACCTTGTGAAACAATATAACCTACACGGTAGTACAGACGAAACATTTGCCTGTGAAAAACTAAAAAGTTTGACTATTTCAGCTCATGCTTACTTTCATGCAAAAGAAACTCAATATCAATAATAGTTCTAGATCAACACTGACATTTTCATAAAAACTAAAAATATTGTAAAATAAATTTTTAGGTAGATATTTACTCATCAAACAAGCATTTGAACGAAGGAATTAATTTCAAATTTCATTTTCGCATAAATTTTTTTCAATCAGATTTCTCGCCGCGGTCACGAGTATATCAAAGCGGACCTTTAACTCATCAGAACGGTCCGAAAGCCATTTGGGATCGTTGTCAGCAGTCCCGCGATCGGGCCTAGCAAGAAATGCACAAAAGATGGGACGGACGGAGTCGTCGCTTGCTATTTCTTTCCGATCCGGTGCGGCGAACAGAGAGGCGGCGACGGCGTCTGTCGGTACTCGAAATTACTTTTCAAGGCTACTGCCGCTTGCTTCTCCCACAACGCCCGACCATCGATCGCGCATTAAGCATCCCCTCCACCCTATGAATTCCATTGATATGGGCAAACACAGACAAGTCCTCGCAGGGCGAATGCATTGTTAATAACAACTGTAATTGTGTTCCCTCCATAGGAGTATACACGTCACACTCCTCTCTCCCTCCCCTCATGACCACCACAAACCCTGCCACTTGCACGCCCTCCAACCCTTCCCTCCCCCGTTCGCCGCGTCACCGCACCCACTCCTCCCCATGGCAATGACACTCCCTTTCCCGCCTCACTTCTTTCCTTCCTCTCCCCCATTCCTTCCAACCTCCTCTCTCACCACCCTCCCCGTCTGTATGTCTCCCTCCTCCCCTCTCTCCGCCACCGCATTGGAATACGGGTGTTTGTGTCGAAATCGTCCGACGTTTCCCGAAAGGGACGGCGCGTCTCTTCATGCGTGCGCGATAAGCGCGTGCGTAAAGCGCTTGCATATACATGAGCGCATAATGTCCGCATGTGCCCGCTTCGTCCACACCTCGGCGTCCCCTTTCTCGCTGCTCAAGGAGGCAGGCGACGTTGCCTCGCGGACCCGCGCGACCGGTTGGCCGAGAGACCCGCCGCGTTTGGCGGACGGGCGAGGATAGGGAACGGTAGGCAGACAGTGGTTGCTAGTTAGTTTCCTCACCCCTCTCCCCCTCCAACACTTTTTCTCCCTCTTTCGCAACCGAAAGCCCCCTCTTTCTATCCCCCACAACACACCCTCCCCCGACCTCCCTGCAGACGATCGAAACCAGAAAGGGGGTGGATCCTCGGGCCACCTTCCTACTCCCAGCGTGGTCGTACACGTGAGTCGACGCCGAGGTGAGATTGACAACCTTCAAAAACATCTGTCCTCGAAATTACGCAATCCTTCGGGTGGTGATGAGTTTTGAGGCGAAAGGGCACTTCTGGCCGAAACGGAATAGTTTTTTTCTCGCTCTCTCTCTCGCGAAATTGTTCAGTAGCGATCAGTGCCCTTCGTTAGTTTTTCGGTCCGAAGACTGATGACTGGAACACTCCATTCTTAATTATTTCACCGTTTTGGTATCCCATTGTATTTCCTTATATGTGTCGAATCCTGTACCCCTCCCCCCTGAGAGATTCCTGTTCTCGCATCTGACTTAACTTTTTCATAGTCGGTAGTTCCTATGAGTGGACGTGAAAATACAATTCATAAACTATTGAGGATCCCTAGTCCAATCACGCATGAATTATACCTCTGAATACCACACTAGACGCTTAAGAAAATACGGATCGGATAGGAAAATTTAATTCTTTCCCTCACATAAGTGAGCAATCATATCAATTGTTTTGCTTAATTCAGGCATATCTTGAGATTAATTACGACTTCGATATTTTTTAACATAGCAGATAGAACGGTTTACGTATCCTGAAAGTGTTTTGGACCCAGATGGTCAAAGTAATAGGAATAAAAGTAAAAGAATGCGTTGGGCATAGAAGTTTTCATAAGGAGGAGGTATTTGATGACAAAAACGCTAAGTTGGAATGCTGAGAAAGTATTAGTGAAAACTTTGATATGGAGCGTGATATTGTACGGCGCGGAAACCTAGTCAATAAAGCAAGATTATACGCATGAATTTTGAGTTTTTGAGATGTAGTATAGTAGGATAAAGTATAGAAAAAATAGAATGGATGGAAATTAAAACCAGGGAAGGAGTATTCGATATTGTCGGGGGAGGAAAAGGGGTTTTTGGGAGGAATCCAAAGGAAGCAGGAAAAGTGGACGCAGAAAATTTTGATGAGCAATGGGATTACAATGCACAGTGGGATGTTGAATACTGTGATAGAGGGGAGAACGCAAAACAAACAAGGTTGGAGAAGGAAAAGGATATGCATGCTGGACGGAAAGAAGGGAGGAAAGAAGTATGCGAAACTGAGTAAGTGCTCATTTTAGTGTCGGGTGGAAGGTTTTGTTTTGTGAGCAGAATCTAAGAAATATATCGATGTTCCATCTGAGTCTATCCAAAGCCTAAATTTAACTTAAATCAACTAAATAGTAATAATAATAGCAAAAAGATAATATTATTGCCTTAATTAGATAGGTTTTATTGAAAGGAAATATAGAAAACATAAACAAGGTTACGGGTGGTGAGAAACATGGCTTTGGCACTAACGTAACACGGTTTTCCGTCTCATCCCTAGAGTTGAAATCTCATTCAAGGTGTATACATAAATGCACTTGAGATGATATTTACGCTCCAGTTTAAGAATTCAAGTCAAATTAAAAGGCAAACAGACGAGAATATGACGCTTAGTCGCTGAATGAGAAGCCGGTCCACGGCCCAACACACAAATGCGATGACGAAGAAGAAATTTGGCGGAAATAATTACAAAAACATCGTCCTTCATCTCCTCTAATATATTTTTACTGAAGTTGATAATTGGCGTTTCATTTTTTTCTAGATTCTTTGACACAATGAGAACGTTAAAAATAATCGGTGTAGAAAAATTGTGATTGCAGAAAGGGGCCTTGAAACGCACCACCTCTGAACCTTTTTCGTTTAGTCTCAATTTGTTCCAACCAATTTTATTTCGATAAATAGAAAGTTAGAAACAACATAAACAAATATAAATAACAATTAAGATTATATTATTATTGGCTATTCTACTCTTAGCATAAAAATATGCCTCATATTTTCTTTTTACTCTCCATTTTCATTGTATATCAATTAAATCGATGATATATTTGCATTTTTCACCACATTTAATGAATGCATCTTAAAGTTAAATCCCTTGAAAGTCCATTTGGGAAGATTTGTGTAAGTTAGGATGTAAAATAATATATATTCCATTTTTAGAGAAATAGGCATTGATTGAATCACCGGGTAAAGTGCTTTCTCTGTATTATCGAACTGATAGGATTACCTATGGGAGATATAATATCTGTTCGTACTACAACTGATAAGTACATACTACAACTATGTACACAATAGATATTTCGTTTTTAGGCACTTAATTGAAAGTAAAAATAACACAATAAGCTGGAAAAGGTTTCAAAATATTTTTTCACAAATGGTATAAATTATTCATAAAAGCTTAAAAATTTTATTTTAGTAAGTTAAAACTTTCCAATTATATTAAAAAATATGCATTATAAATAATGCAAACATTGATCAAAAAGGATTTTTATTTGCACTAGGAAACTTTACTGGGTAACAAGTGTGAGTCATATTTGAGGAATTCTAGCTTCCAGGTTTATCATCTCCTAGGAGTGCTCTCGTCTAACTCAAACTGTATTGTTTCCAGTAAAGTGCTGAATCACATCATCCTTTTGCCCTCCGCGTCCTAATGTCTAAAAGAATTATTGAATGTGCATATTTTTAAATTCCTCCATTAGCATTAATATATCTCCCTATCTGTCTCAAATCGTCATTAGGGATATGTTTTTACTGTTCGTTTAAAGTCCTGAATTCAATTTGATTAGAATTGTCTGGAATGAACAAAAATATATTTTGTTGATGTTTATTATCTCTTTTTATTCTGAAAAAGGGAGCTACTTAATTTGTTTCAATCCGTACTTTCAATCCTTACTCTCATGATAAACAGTTTCAAAATGTGAGTTAATTATTATATTAAAATAATATAAGCTTACTAATTAATACAGCGCTACGCTAAAAAAACTCTCAGAAATGTCCTCAAAAGAATGGAACAAAAAAAGAAAGAAAAAATGAATTAGAGGTTCGGCCACATTTTCCGTTCATTTGCAATGAACAAATTTTTAGGAAGCCTTTTGCTCAAGCATATCCAAATCCATGAGTCAATATTGTTAAGCTATAATGATGGATCAACTATAAGTGAAATTTAAGAATAACCCAGGGCGTGTATAAATGTTTAGCAAAATAAATCCCAAAATGAAAACTAATCCTCGGCGTACATCACTGTTGCCGGATTGGAAATGAGCTGTTTCTCATTACGTAATGTCTTGAACCCATTTTCTTTTTATCTAGTGGCACTTTTTATTAGTGTTGTTCCTTTTTCAATGGCCGTGATAATATATGTGATCTCATTTCTGCTAATGATCATCGAGACAAGAGGTTAGATCCGCGTGAAGTCGTAATATCTCCACTGCATCAGAGGGAAATCCATCCTCGGTGCACCGCACAGCGGAGCTCTCAACAGATTTCGGAGTAAGCGAGAACAAACGTTCCCTCCTTCTCTCCCTCCCTCCCCCCCGCGCCCCGTCTCCCACAGCGGCCTCGAAACAAAGCATGCTTCGGTACAGTTGATCGAAGCCTCCTCTCTCTCTCTCTCTCAAATTCCTCCCGACTCCGCACTCGCGAATCCTTCGGAATATTTTCCCACCCGGGCTCCTCCCTAGTCCTCCGGCAGTGATGAAACCATTTGCTTATTTTTTTTTCGCAAACCAAAAACACTCGAAATACCAGAATACCGTCGGGCCAAATTTGGAACAAACGCGTAGGGAAACGGCTGGAATCCCTAAAACGTGAACTCTGCAAAATATCTTTCATGAAAACAACTCGCAGAGCTCAGGACTGTGTTGTGTGTGTTGGGTAACTCTCGTTTAGATGGGGATTGAAAGAGCAAACCGCGTCTCTGCGCTGTTTGATAAGCAGCACTACGAACCGTCTACTCCAGCAATCCCAAGATCCCTTTATGGTAAGTTGGGAACCAATGGGACTGCATTTACGTCAGCATCTCCCCGTGTACGGATGCGGAATATCGCGAAATACGTAGTAGTGTAACCCCATATGGTCACGTGGAAAATGAACTGGTCCAAGCTACGACTGGAAAAATTGTCTGAAAAATGTACGTATATCACGACAGATCACACAAAATTTGCGTCTTTATCTGAATAAAAGTTTTTTGAGTTTTTTGATGAATGAATTCTTTCTTGAAGTGATCCCGATGACGGGAGGTGAAACAAAATATAACCCCTGATAATTAAGTGTACCAATGAGTCTAGATATCAATAATCATGAATAAAAATATATTTAAATATTGTCCGCCTGCTCATTGAAAAAACCGTTGAGTATACAGGGATGGAGGTCAAAGGACCGAAATTACATATAGAGTGCCTATTCTACGATAGAAAGTATG
This sequence comes from Hetaerina titia, assembly GCA_037158775.1. NCBI lineage: Eukaryota > Metazoa > Arthropoda > Insecta > Odonata > Calopterygidae > Hetaerina > Hetaerina titia. The sequence continues at coordinate 120,714,533 of CM073768.1, forward strand.
GTAGAAAATTTGAGAATTATATATTATTTGGGGAAATTTTTAACCTCTGATTACTGTAAAACGCACTGCACTTAATATACTTTTTCGTATTCGTTTGCTGTATGTGTACGAATGGCGTCTGGGTGCGGAGGGAATTTTAACTCGTTTCACGCACGCGAGAATCGATAAAATAAAAAAAGAGGCATTGCATCCTCGCTGCCACACCTCTTCCCGCCCTTTTCCTTTCCTATCTTCTTCTCTCCTCCCATCCTCACCCCCCCCCTCCTAGTTGCCCTTAAAGCAGCCCGAGGAACGCCGCCGACGTCCGCGTTCCGGCTCCCCACGCAGCCCGTGAGAACTCCCCTCCCCTACTGTCTTCCCTTTTGTGCCCGACACTCTTCGCTTAATTGGCCCAACACAGCCGATAAGGGCGGAAAGGAGGAGGGGATACCATTGGGCGGGGTACGGGGGGGTAGGAGAGCACTTGGGAGGGATAAAAAGGCAAAGATAGGGGAGAAAGATTACATATACGTATATTCGGAGATAATTTATCGAGGTTCACATTTCATCAAGAACGTTAAGTAGCCAAGCGTATTGTCCTGATCCTGAACAGTTTCCAGTTTGATAATGAAAATTTTTAATTCTGAGGCGGGCGATACTGTTCATTCTAAATTATTTTTGTTCCAATCGCACTGTTTGTTGAGACGTGTGAGACGAAAGAGACAAAAACGTTCTTTCACACAGGTTGTTGAGCAGTGACGCTGTCTCGTAATTTTACCGCTGAGTTTATTTATCAACAAAAAAGGAATTTCACGAATGTGAAAAAAACGGGGTTAAGAAAATTTTCTAATTTCAAAAGACGGTCTCAGTAAGTACATAAGAGGTGTTATTTGGAAGTAAGATTCGGAAGAAAATACTGTTTCGTGATAAAATCGTAGTGAATTTAATTGAGGGATTTTTAATATTTGGTGATGATAAATTATTACCAATACTTCAAATTATATCATTCGGATGAATTTATTCGGCGCGTTTATTTATATGTATGCTTCAGCCCGAAATGCCAGCTTTCACCCCGAAAATCCCTTCAAAATGATAGGATTTTCGGGGTGGAAAATTAGGGTTAGTCCTTAGGAATTAGCTACCAATGTAGCACTGATCATAGCATGTCTCGTTATATGCTAGCCTTTTTAGCAATCAAAATCAGCTAAAGGCCATCTTCAACTTCACATATGCTGATTGTGATACGTAACTATAAATTTCTCTCCTTATTAAGCTCGATCTTGTTTAATAAGGAGAGAAAATGGGTTGTAATCAGGACCGTGTGTACCCTAACGTACTCTACGAAATCCGAGCACAACACGAATAATTGCGAATTGATATGCCTGAAAGCATTATCTCACCAATAGTGAACCTCACTCATGACATGATGCAAGTATTTGTTACAAAAATTACATTAAATTGAACTGTTTTGCCGACCAATAATTAATCTCTGAAAACTTAATCTTGCTGATGTGACAAAAAGTGGAGTTTGGGAAAATTGACTTGAGTCAGAATTTGACAAATTGAAATGAAATCCATGATGAATGGTGTAATTAAGATTCCCTCATGGAGAAAAATGTTTGATTTCATTAGTTTTTAGCTACTTTTATGTTTATCTTCCATCATTTTAGAAAGGAGGGATTCAACATGAAATCCATGAGAGGGCGAACATTTCTCCATGGTTAAAATGTTCGTCCTCCCACATTTGGTTTTCCTACAGCTACAGATAGTAAGATTATGAATTACAAATGCGAAAAACTCCTTGATTCTCGGTTTCCGGTCGAATGGATTTGTATAATTTTGTATCAGCAACCCGCACAAACGAGACCTCAGGCCATTAATATTTCGCCAAGCGCATGAAACTTCTTTCTTTGAAGGACGTTCCCTAAAACCGTGAATTAATACGCTTTTGAACGGCACAGAACTTTCTTTGAAAAAGGAAGCTTACATTCTGGCCGAGATCGAACACATCCATTCCGATATCCTCCACGGGGTCCTCTTATCACATGTTATGCAACTTCAGAATGACGATGTACGACCACACAATACCGATCCTTTTCGACACTTTGTTTTCGAGACACACTGCCAATCGATTGACTACTACACAGTTCCGTGGTGCATCGATAGAAAACGCAGCGGGTAAAAAATAAGTCTATCACGTGTTGGTGAATTTGGCATTTCTCGATTCACTTCCGCAATAGCACATGCGGCTGGCATTTAGAGGGACCGGTTAACATTTTAGAGAACGAATAAAATCGTGGGGTTCCCGAAATAACTCGATCTCACCCGTGAATGCCATTCGGTATACATTCGATAGGTAGCGTTCGAATTTCTGCCCTTTCCTGATTTTGTTGGATGAAGAGTGGTCGCCAGCATTATCACCTTTTCAAGGTAGACATCGACGACTTCCCTTGGGACTCCCTTACTTTCCAAAGGAGAGGACTTGCACATCCCCCAATGCACAGTAATGTCGGGAGCACAGAAATCACGTCATCCATTTGAATTCGAGTAAATCCAGCAAGGTTTCCGAGATCTCAGAGGGCCAAAGGAGGATCATAGGCTCCCTTGGCGAACATGACAAATGAAAACTCCATGGGAACAGAGTTCGCTGGAAAAAAATTAATAGACTTCCATCTCCTGCTGCAGTTTCTGCTTACCTGAGTGAACAACTTGTTGTATCCCTGACCGTATTGGCTGTAACCTATCATATTACATTGTCCCTGTGGCGCCCTTTTCTGCACCATGAAGCCGGCCGACGATCGTGGGGCCGGAGCCGAGGCCTGGCCCCACTCCCCCCGGCCCCTCGCGCCTCCTCCTCCCCCCCCTCCCCCGGGGACACGTGGGGCGGCTGAGGCAACACCACTGGTGCCTCCGGGCACCACCCCTCACCGCACGACCCCTTCCCCCGCCTCCTCTTCCTCCGACACCATCTCCCGAGATCCACGCCGGTACAGCGCCGCCCTGCCCGCCGGCGGACGCGGGACCACCACCACGGAGGCCGTGGACGGCGAGGAAGACAGGAGGTCGCGGCCCTCCTCCTCCTCCACGACGGCGCCGTCCGTCCACACGGTGGCGTCCCAACGACGGGCCTCCGCCCCCCACGTGACACTCCTGCTCCTCCTCCCTGGGGCGTCTCGCCCTCGCCCCGCGGGGCCCTCCGGGGTCAGCGGCGGCGAGAGAGGACGGGTTCCTCACCAGAGGCGATCCACTAGCGTCAACGACGGTGAATCTTGCTCGCCGCCACCAACCAAATCAGGGGTACCGCTCCTCCTCCACCCGGGCGTCGCTGACACCGACGACCCGGCACCAAGCACCGTCACCACCGTTCTCTTCTTCCTCCCCTTCCTCAGCCTTCCTTTGATGCTTCCTTCTCTATGCTCTCATGCGTTCATCGACTACGGGGTCGCTCTTTCTGTCGCCTCTCCGACTCCTTCCGTGGCCGTCCCTTTTCTCACGGCTAACAAATGGCCGGATAAATCGGGAGGGTCGTCCGATAGCACTCGGTTTTCCCGGCGTCTGGTGAGAGGGCCCCACCGGAGTGGTATCGGAGGGGCTTACGGTGGTTTCCCCCACTCCGGATGGCCCGTACTTTTACCGCCCGACCAACTTCACGTCGGCGGCCGCTCCGAGCGAGGCAGCGGCCTACGCAGGGAAGGAGTAAGTGCGCGTGCGGCCACTAGGACCGCCGGCCAACGTGAAGCGAACTCGGCAGAGGGTATGGAACCACTACTTCCCTCACTGGTCGGAGTCGAGGCGCGGAGTGGAGGGAGGAACGCCCGGCCCCTGTTCCGTGTCGGCGGAGGCGAGGTATATTCCGAGGCGACAGCACGGCAGCAAAGCCTCCTTTCTCACTCTTATAACTCTTCACTCCTCTCTCTTTCCTTCCCTTCCTTACTTTCTTTCTCTCTTTCTTTATCTCTCGCTATCCCTCTCGACGTGTGTATATCCTCACTCGCTCGCACTCTCGCGGTCTCTGCGTTAAAGGATACGCCCCTCGCTCTCGGCACACGATAGGGAGGGTAAGGGAGAAGGGAGCCGGCGGAGGAAGGGGGGAGGGGAGGATGGTAGGCCGAGGGCCGAAGTTAGGGGCAATTGGGAGGAGAGGGGAAGTGAGGAGGAGGATGATGGTTAGAGTTCGAGATACGGGAGATGGTGCGGGGACGTTTGTAACGTGAGGGGGGGAGGAGGGAGGCAGGAGTTAGGCAGAGGGGAGGAGAGAGGTACAGGTGGATGATACAGCGAGGGGTGCAGCAGGGGAATCGGGGAGGGTGGGGGGCAATGGTCTGCGGAGTAGTGGGAGATGGTCTTTCGGAGGATTTGTACCGGGGGGTGGGTTCATGGGTGTAACGGGGGAGGAGGACAAGAGGGGAAAAACTGGGGGAGGTTCCCAGCCGGCCGCAGGAGAGGAAGGTTGGAGGGAGAGGCGAGGGGTGTAGGGGCATCCCTGCTTCCTCGGACGGGGATAGGGGTGTGAGGTGGAGGCGGGGGAGGAGAGGGGCGCAACAGCAGGGAGCGGAGGACGCGAGGAAATCGATGGCGTTCTCTTATCCCCCCACCTCTCCCCTCGCTACCCCTCCGCTTCCCTTGGTAAACGGGTGGCGCAAAGGCCTCTCCCCTTCGCTCCCAACCCCTCTACCGACCGACAATCCTCTTCCCCCCCTCTTACAACCCTCCCAAGCCCTCACGCGAAATGCCTCGACTCCACTTCGGCGTCTCTCGTTTCTCCTTCCTTATTTGTTTATTTATTTATTAATTTCATCACGGGGATCGGAACACGGCGGTGGCTGTTTGCTGTGGCCAGGAATCTCACTTTCGCGAAGATCCGGGTTTCAAATCAGGAGGAGGAGTCGTTTTTTTGCATATTTCATTCATTGCAGAGTCCCTTCAATGTCGTGCCGGCAAGGATCCGAAGTCCGGCCACCGGAGTCCGTCACACGTGGCGTTGACGCCCTTCGTCAAAGAATGCCGACGTTGGGTTTCTCTCAGTTCGCCGTTTTCTCGGCTTCACGCTAATCGTTAGCGTGCTCTAATGGCGTAGTTGACGACAGTATTCGAACGTCCGTGACAATTATCCCCAAAACAGATTTATAATGTCGGGTAGACTCCCTTAACGGTGCTTCGTGCTGCTGAGTTTGAATGTTTAAAATTAATTGTTTATCCTTTTGAAATCAAGATAAAATTAATATGATACTCTCTTTGACTTAAAACTATTGAATGATGCACCTTGTAGATATGAGGCTGCCATAATTACAAATAGGGTGTTAATTTTTGTCCATAGAAATTACAACTACCTGATAAATGTCATGCATGAAACACATCTTTGAGTGCAATACTCCACTCGATTTGCAAAGGAGTTTGTATTAATCAGCGCAGTTCATATCTCGGGAAAAAATGCACGTTTCAGGATGGTTCTAATTTTTTCGCTTCATAGCCAATTGTGTGCTTGTATTTTAATGTGAATCAATTTACATAATAACTCATTGTAAATTTTGGGATACATTAAAAAAAACTAATTCCATCGAAATGTTGATATTTTTACGTCCGAAGTGAATGGCTAAATATTTCGCTGTAGCTTGAAAACTATTTTTTCTAATGTTCCAACACCTCATCCTCCAAATAATGGTGAAATCTGCAAGTTTAATAATTTTATAAGCTACTTTAATGCGATTGCATTACAAAACAAGACGACGACAAAACAAGACGACATTTATGGGGAAAATGGCTCACAAAAAGTATTAGGTTACAGCAATTTATCATTAAAGAGGCCCTCGATAACCCGAAAGTACCGGAATACTTTCTACTTAACAAATTAAATGACTTAATGAGTGATGTACAAACATCTATTGCTGAATTTCAATAAACAGAGTTTAGTTTCATCATTTCCCGTGGTGTTTTTTGTATGTGTCACAAACGACCCCGACCTTTAGCTGAACGGTGTACAGCTCAGCACAGAATTGAAATATCTGGCGTGCTCCACCCGAGGGATTAGGAGCACAGGTCTACGTGGCAAAGGCTAGTCCCATCCTCCTCTCACTCTCATGCTGCGAATCGTCTCATGTTTGCGTGGTACGGGTTTATGGAGGATTCACTGTTAATTGTGCTCAAATAACTGATGCTTCGCCAATAATGATAATTGAATTGTCTCGGATTTAACTTGGATCACCCTATTGCTAGCCAATGTTAATGTCGGTTATGTCATGGAGCGAATGAAACCAAATGATGTACGATATGTATATTTAACGGGGAGAGAATCACTCGCTCATTAAAAATTAAATCACTCCTATCACATTAGAGTATTAAAAGTAAGGAAATTTTCTTGCAGTATTGTTGGTTAATTATGCCACACACTGTGTCATGAAAGCGTATAAATGAGTTTAAAAGAGAAAGACTCAGGTGATATGACTTGCTTGTGTCAAAAATGGGCAACATGTTACATCAACGATTCGGTATATGGAGTCTTTTTATCAGTCTCGTATGTATAAGCCGAAAATATTAGGAACAATAAGAGTTCAATTAAAGTAAGGCTTTAGTTGCAGTGATTCGTAAGGTTTGAACCCTCTAATTGGTTTCTAGATAACATTATTTGAGCTTTCATGAAAGCTTTAAATACTGGAATCTTTGGTGAGGAAAAGAGTACATTAAAATTGTCGGCATTTCGTGGTGAATCGACTTGCAACTGATATATTTGCCAGGTCTAAATCTCGATCACTATACATGACATAATTCTCTAAGGCAGCGGAGTATGGAAAATATCAGCAGCATAACAGAGAACATTTTGGAATAATGGGAACATAATTTTACAGTAAAATGAATGACCAAGTTCAAACAAAGTTCATAATTTCCGTTCCAACGAACGGAGGTCAACTCTGAGTGAGAGTTGAGTATTGAAAATATAGAAAATGACCCTGGAAGGTGAATATGAAATAATTACTATAACACGGGAAAGAGTGCCCAAAGGAAATAACGGAATAGCGCTTAGTTGCTATGTATAGTATGCTGTGCCATATCGGTTTTGCGTTAGTTGGGGAATATTATAATGGAGATGCACTCTTCATATATATATATATATATATATATATATATATATATATATATATATATATATATATATTTATTTATTTATTTATTATCAATTATCCTGAGTAATAGGATGGATTGGATTTTTGAATATTTAATTTGACAGCAGTTTTTATCTTCTGTGTAACTGAGTACCAATTATAAATGAATTGATTTGGGACAAACAAAATAAAAAGGAGAGGTCGATTTTGATTTATGAGACTGAATTTTTTTTCAGTTTCAATTCCGATGTCAATGACATAGCCTCTCCATTGTATACCATTTCTGTTTTTGCTGCGATCGCGTATTGTGTGTGGGAAACTATTTCTTTGTTAATTAACCCCAGATTCTATACTTCTCAGTTTACTACTTCATCACTTTCCGTTTCTTCTAGCTTGTTTTGAGTTTATTAACGCAAAACGTTTTCGTGGAATTATTTCGAAAATATAATCAGATGAGTTTTTCGTCAATCTTCGGTTCCTTCATAAGTAACCAAGCAATTAAAGGCTATATTTGCAATTTTATAAAATTGTTCCAAGTCATATATAAGCTATAATTGTAGTAGGTTAGTGGAAGATACCTCAAATATGGAATATTAACATTCCTATGTACATACAGGAGCATTATGAGCTGTAAGAGCATTTCTGACTGAGATGTTTTTAACTGTGATATATATATATATATATATATATATATATACACATATCAAATATTTATATATATATATATACTACGAGTATATATATATATATATATATACAACCATATATATATAAATATACATACATGTATAAGTATAAACATATATGGATACATACATGTATATGTATAAGTATGTATTATATATACATAAGTATGTATATATATACATACAACCTGAAGGTCGGTTTAGTAGGTGATGGTAGGGCTCACCTATGTACTAAGCCCAACGGCTGAATATTCACACATCAGGGTAGGGGGGCCAGTTCCTTTCCCTGTGCCGGTTATGGTTTCCCAGGCAGGTCTGGTACCCGAAAAATCAACTAGCTTGGGTGGAGCTGCAGGTGCCCCGAGTGCCTTGCCCGGGAATCGAACCCGGGACCCTCCGGTCAGTAGTCCAACGCTCTACCCACTAGACCACCGCGACCCAATGTATACATATATATTTTTAACTGAGGTAGTTGTGGGAGGTGAAAGAAGAGAAGTATTTATTAAGAAGGTAACACGGAGAATATTAAGAAATCCGTGAGTGTCTCATAAAGTAATTAAAATTAGGTCTTCATGACTCAGCCTATCGTGAAAGGGTACGGCGTGAAAGGTGTAAAAATAACGTTATTCATACCGCTGGGTGTGGGATATAGCATTAATGCTGACTAAGATACAGACAATTACCGAATAATATACCAGTTATCCCTGATGGTTTCGGAAATAGAGGCTCGATGGACAAGTAGAGAGGCGCGTGCCTCTTCTCACACCGCGGCGGTCAAACCGCGAACGGGCGAGGGATGAACGGGGAAGGAAGGAAGCGCATTCGATCATCTCGCCTCGGCTGCCGTCAGTATCGCCCCCAACCCGCCCCACCTCCCACGTAACCACCCACGAACCCTCGGCTTGAACAGCCAACGACGACGGATGTCCTCTCCCATCGCACGCCCGGAGCGTAAGGGGAAATATTACGTCTCAAAACAGCGGTACTTATGCAGGAGCGAGTCTCAGAATCAGCCAGGTTGGGATTCGAGAAATAGAGAGAAGGAAATTGAAAGTGAAAACCCTGGACGTCAATACGATGTGTTTAGCGTGGAATTCTAATTCTTGGAATGCCTTCCGGGATTGTTGATTTTCTTCCTTTCATTAAATTCTCTAGTGGAAAATTTCAATAAACTTAAATTAAAATGATTATGTTTTCACTCCTGGTACTGGGACTATTGAGTGTTCTAGATGTTATTTTCATAAATGATTTTGAAATTATAGCTGACTAAAATCCAAAAGAAACCTTCCCAAAAAACTCGTTGGCCTACGTTACATTTTCTCAAACCTATGTACCTAAGTTCTAAGAACTTAGTTTTAATAATCAATCCTGTCAACATCTAACGAAGTTTGAACCTCGTCGGCGCATTATTTATCTGAATCCATCCCTGACGCATGAGGTATACATTGTTCGCAATATATTTTCAAGAGCGTAAAAACACAAAAGTTGCATGCGGCTCTCTGGGCTTGAGTGAAGAAAAAACGTTTGAGACAACGATAGCTTTCCTTAATGTAATATTTTGTTTTGTAACGATTTAATTTATTCGTGATGGATTTTTTTTTAATATTTCGTGATACTAACTATCCTTAAAATAGTTAATCACTAGTTTCTCGACACCCAATGGTACACGAACGTATGTTTCCGGAAAAGCATCCGTGATATTCAAATGAGAAATGCTAGAGAGCTGCCATTTGATCAGCTTGCCACTCACTCCCTACACATTCCGCATTCTTCTTCCAGGGAGTGCGAGCAATGTTGTATTATCAGCATGATGCACCGGTGTCGATAACGAGACGCTGAAATCAATGGAAATTTGTTCTAAGAACGCCCTAAATAAAAAAGAGAACGTTTTAAACTAGCCCTATCCAGTAACTGCCAAAGCGACCTGTTTAGTCTGCTATGTCGTTTCGGAATTTCCATCTTCAGGGTGGCGGATTCCGACAGACGAAAACGTGGATAGGATAATCTATTGCTCAATAGTTAATGTAGGTTTCTAACTGCGCTCAGTTTAGGTTTGTACGCTGGGATATTTAATTATAAATTAGTATGATTCCCATTGAAATTATCGTGGAAATAATAACCACAATTATTTTCTAAGGAATGGTTTCAACCACAGTGGACATCGCCCAATGTAAACGAATACAACTCTATCAGCGCGCGACATTTGCATCGAAGAATCAAGGCGAAAATTAAAAAACAGTTCCTTCAAATAAAACTATAGATTCCCTCGAACCTAGAAAAAGAGAATCGCACCCTTACATTTTCGATTTAAACGCCACATTTCTCCATCCATGCAGCACCAGTAATTTTTTAAATAGTTTTGTATCAATGCACTTGTGTGCTTACTGCCTTTTGGACAATCTGTGGTATTCAAACTGTCTCATATTTTTCCTTGTGTCCATCAGTCCTAGTCGTAAATTTATCAAGATTATCTTTTACGTCTAGCCAATATGCATACTCGTAGATATCTTGACTATATGATGTTCCACTGTTCACAAAGCGTTTACATTATTCATTACTTTCTGAGCTCTTAAATATCCTATTGCCTTCTCTTTCAGGAGAAAGGCATTATTTACCTCACTTGCATTTTCACGCATCTTTTGGCCGTGTAAAAAACTTGGATAACTAAGTATCGCGTAAAAATTCACATGGCATCATGAGTTTTCTAAAAAAATTAAATATTTGAGTTTTCATTGAGTCATTGTTAATAATGATAATTGTATCTATACAGATCAATGTATTTCTACTCAATCGAACATGTGACACAATTATTTGAAGCGAAATTGAATAGTGAGCATTCGAACGATCGGGATCACGTGTCAAAATAAATTCATTTTGGGCAAATTTATTTAACATTAGCCCACGACACCCACGCTCATGTCAAAATTCGTGCTCTCAACTTCTTGTATTGGTTGTGAGAGTAATGTCCAGAGAACTTCATGCCCATACGACTGGGTACCCTTCCGCTCTTAATATTCACACTACCATACAATTAATGTGGGGAGTTTGATGAAAACACGAAGGAATCGACCCGATTTCTGTTCATTTTCCCTTGATTGAAGTCGCTTATCCACTCATCCTGCATGAATATCCTTCTCTTCATCGGAGTCTTCCACAACCAAGCACGTACGATCGGGACAGGCACATTCGACCAATAAAAATCGACGGAAAAAGAAACGAGGACATTGGGTGTGAACTGGGAAGTCGAAACATGTGTTCCCCTTTCACATCCTCTTTTTCCGTCACGGATAAAAAGCGGAGCCGCATGGGAATTACGACACGGTCAAGGTCTTTCGTGAATGAGAGGTTGATATGCGCTCTATTTCGTATCTCGCACTCAAACGGAGACGACTGGGAGTATTTGTTGAGGCTGCGAGAGGAACTCATTACGACTCCACACAAAATGGCTAATGGTTTACACTGTCTCCGTGTAAACCTGTTGGTCGATCGATGTTCTTTTCTCTGAAAATTGAATCATTAAATTGGGTAGATTCCGATGAGGTGTGATCTTTATGAAAATTTATACAGATTTGCCAAAGCATCTTCTTCAGGAAGATATACCAAGGAGAACGGTTCGATCCCATGGGGAATTTTTTACCGTCTCGTGAGAAATCTATGCTGCAAGAGACGCGAATTTTACCGCGTTGCTTGTTAAAAGCTTACATGCTGTCTCCAAATTACTCTTTCCAAATTCATAATTAACGTTTTATTAGGAAAATTTCATTTATCAAGTTATCCATAGATACTGAAGATATTCTTGAAATCTGAAACTTAGTTTGTGGATTACATATTGAAATGCTATCACTACAACAAATGGCAGTTTACACGAAGTAACGCCTGAAAGCGTCAAGATGGAAACCTTGGAGTTGGAGTTCAAATTATTTTCTTTTACATACACATATTTTCTTAGAAGAAAACAGAGCCTGAGCTTCCCGCCTCTAATCTAAATCATTACTCTCTCTATTTCTCGCCCTATTTCCGAAGCCCCTCACGTGAGGATAGCAAGAAGAAGAATCCCGCTAGGTTTTGGGTCAAAGTGTAGACTGGAGAGAATCGACGACCCGGTCGGAGTTTCAGAAGGAGAGGCCCTAATGTAGGAGGGTGCTGCTGAGGGAGAAAGAAATGGAAGGAAAAAACAGAGGGGGGGGGTATCGTAAGAGAGGAAGAGATGGGGGTTGCGGTGGGAAAAATTTTCCGGGGTTGATGCGGAGGGAAGGTTGGAGGAATCGACCGGTTTCGCTTGAAGGGAAATAAGTCTTGAGAATGGAGGGGGAGGAGGAGGGAAGGTGAGTGGTGGGTGCTAGGGTGCCTTTTGGGTGAGGGTTCCGGATGCGAGGGAACCTTTTTTTTTATTACTCGTGCGATGGGAAAATGTCGTGCGTCGGGGGAGTGTCACGGGGGGCAGAGGGCGAAACGGGACCGCGTGGCTCCCTGGTGGTGATTTTGTCGAAGGGAAGGGATGAAGAGGAAGGTGCAAATTGTGACTGGGAATCGGGTGGTAAAGGATGTGTAGTGTTTTTGGGGTCGTAAGTAAAGGCAAAGGGAATATTTTTAGGTCTTGAGGATGCATTAATAGAAATATTGCAAAAGGCACACCTACAAAGAGCAAATAAGATGTATAGGTGAACGGTGTACACTGACAACTGGCGGGATTTTCTATTGCAGAGCGCATTATAACAGTTGGCAGTGAGCAAAGTTGAAGAACCACAGTCTGCACACTACCACAGCAGGATTTGTACTGACTATGCGGATGTTTGGACACCAAGATGGTGGCTCTAGCCCTACGCACCACCACGTTAGACCGAAACGTAAGTTACCTTCTTGACAGCCGTCGTGTGTTGTCATTTTGGTCCACGTGAAAGTACTGCAAGTGCTCAGACAAATTGAGATATTTTACAATAAATTTGGCCGATCAGTGAGCGTGAGAAGTGTTTTCACCAACCTCGGCTGGATATATTTATTTAGTATAAACGAGATAATATGTGATTTAAGTATGCATGCGGAATTAAATATAACCACATAAATATACCAGAGAGAATTGACATACGTTATCAATACGATTAAATAACAAAATAGATGGTTACATACAATAGCATAGTCCCCTTGACGAACAAAATACGAACTCTTACTCCAGAAACGACGCTTTTAATTCCTCTCTTTTCCCAACAGATTGTCTTGCATGTAGAGGCTTGTGTTGAGATAATGATTCCTTTTTAATGTTTGTTTCCGCAGTATATACATGTAAGTAATAAAAATCCTGATTTTAAGGAAAAGATCTTTATCAGCATATGGCACGTCGGAGGTTTGTTTGGCATCAAACCAAAGAAGTTAATTAAAATTCGTAACTCCTTATGACACATAGATGTCTTTTGTTTCACTGCCAGACAACTTTTTGTGTTGCAAATATATGTGAAATATAAATATACTTAATGGTTCTAAAGAACCGCCAAGTGTATCGCAAACCATCTTAGCAATCATTCATAATTATGTCAAATCGATGTTAAAATAAATCCATCCGCATTACGAGTAAATACGCATGCGCCCAGAAAATAATCACTGAGCATCATTATTACAACGTCAAAATTCAATGTCCAACCTCATCACTTTATCCTGATGCCTTTATTCCTAATGATATTTAAACAACGATTTTTTTTAATCTAACATTCATTCATTTAATTTCATCATAAAATTTAGCGAGAAAGAGCTAACAATTATTTGTTTTATAATTATGATTCTCATGCCAAATGGTAATGTACATTCTTTTAATGAATAAAATGACCAATCCGTAATCAAATTCAAGGTCACGAAACGGTCGAGTAGAGCCGCGGCTCACTCGTCCGGGAAATTTGGACGGCCCAAAAGTTTATTTACCGTGAAGCTGGGACGAAGGACCATGGGGAAGACGGGACGGAGTCCCAGAAAAACGGGACGTCTGGAATCCCAGGGTAGAGCGAGTGGCGAAGGGCCGGGGGTAGGGATGAGTGCGGGAGAGGAATAATGGAGGGGGAGGGAAAAGGTTTCGACGTGTGCCTGCGTGGAGGGTCCTCAGGGGGGGTGGTGGAGGAGGGTTGAGGGGAATGGAACCGGGAGGTATGGAAGGGGGTGGAGTGGAGGGGTGGAGTGGGTTTGGCGGGAGATGCCGGCCGTGGTGGTGAATGGAACAGACATGGGCGGAATGGAGGAAGAGCGAGTGGGGGCCGGGGGGATCGAGAGGGGCGAGAGCACGGCGAGGAGGAAGGGGAAAACGTTGCAGTGGCGGAGGAGTCGGGTTGGGGGCGGGAGGGCGAAAGGGGATTAATGGGGTGGGAGTATTTGCCCTGGGATGCATCTTATCAGTTATTTAAGAGGGGAGGGTCGACAAGACGGGGGGGGCCGAGGAGACGACTGGGACGAGGAGAAGAAAAACGGACGGTCTGGAGGAAGGAAAGCTTTTTTTCTGACTTTTCTCGTGGAAGGGATGCAGATGGAGTATCATGATGTGAAATCGACGGCGTAGGGGGACGAAGGGGATGCTCTAATCCATGAAAAATAATTCAATGGCGGAGAAGAAATCGTTACGAATGTTGAGTCCCGTTAACTGCGGTACATAGATCTCATTGCGGGTATGGTGACGTTTCGAGGAAGGGTATCTTGTGGACTGAAACCAAGGAGAATTTTCAACTCGAAGATTTTGCGATGGAGGACTACTGAGTTTAACTCTTGAGTTTATCTTAAAAGCTTATTGTCATATTGGAAATAACATATGGCAAGGCTGGTACTATGAGAACCACCATGAAAAAATTATACTCGCTGCATTTAAGGGGGAAATAATTTCACTTTCTGATAGAGCGGTAAAGAAAATGCAAGGAAGAGAATCTAACTAACACAACAAGTTTAACAATTGAAATGCAATCTTCTGGGAAGAATTTGAATTCAGATTTGGTAGAAAATTTAGAACTAGAAGCTCGGGAGGGTCCAAGAGGATAATACTGCTTTAGTTATCTTAAAATTTCTACTTATCAGTATTTCTTCTAACATGTTATTAGACCCCCTTTGAAACACATGATACAATCGTAACCCAACCATATTTAATACTACTAAATGCCATAAATTATTTTCCTCTTCTACATGGGGCCGTGATATTTCACACACTGTTAATAATCTTTCATCTTTCTGAAAAAGTTATCAGCCAGCCATTATTCCCAATGGATGCCGTTTTCGAAGCATTATGTTATATTATATCATAAAACATATTTCATTGGGGCTGTGGTAGATAGAGTCAAATTCACACTCATGATTTTTTCCTCGTTTCTTTGATTAAAATGTTCATGTAGTATAGGGTAAACAAAATACTTTGTCTAGCTGCACATTTTAGATGACTATGGTATTTGCAGTGGTAATATCTACACGTAATACGAACCCCCAAAGTGCCTTTAATTTCAGGAGAATCATGATTTCCTTGATTTGGCTCACGTGTACTAAATCAACTTGTGTCGTTGACGTTTTATCAACTTTATATTTTGATAAATAAGTATTTATAATGAATTCATATTAAATAATGAATGCATTACGATTCAAAATGGATTCAATTACTTCTTCGTTCATCACGATAAATTTTGAAAATACTTAATCGATTTTGGAGAAAAAAGGGAATTTATAAAGATAGTCGTTTGCGTTTTCGAAAATGAAAGCATATTTATAATCCTCACTTTGAATTCTTCTGCATTTATTTAATCGTATTATCGTCATTACTAATGATTCCTTATTCTATAACTATTAAGGCTACAATTATGTCTGGCGCAGTTTCCAAATCGCCCAAAAGAGCAACGTTGGTCACTGTGCTTCTCAAGTAGAAATGCCATAAGTCCCTTCTAAAAATATCCATTTTGAGGAAATCGAATAGATACTCATGAAAGCACTTTATGCCAGCACTTTATTGAGCGTCTTTCTTTCTCACAAATTCAGTGTTGTTAGGAAAATACAAATTATCTACTAGTGTAAGGGAATATATGTACTGCGGCGTCGATATGAAAACAGAAAGTTTTGGTGTTCTACGACACTTTCTGAGTCCTTTTTCTAATAATTTAAGCTCATAAATACCTAAGCGTAATGCAAAATAAATAATTTTATTCTATTTAAACTATTGAAAGGCAAAATAAAGTAATGTAAAATTTATATCGTACTCACTCTTTAATTATATGCATCACTTATTGAGTGTCAAGTGCTCGTTTGTTCCATTCAGATAGTATTTCTTCCGAAGGTTTTTTGCCAATCCCCGTTTAAAGTTCTTTGAATTTGTATGTAATAATAATTTAATATAAAGACAAACATCTTAATTTATTTCATTTTTTCGTTTATGTACAATATATGTATTTATATACAAGAAAGAGACTGCATTTAAAGATAAAATCATACAGCATAAAATTATTAGTCAATTATTTAGCGTAATGTAAAAGTCTGGCCGTGGCTACAAAGACCTACTTTAAGACAAAATAACTCATCAATAAGAATAATACGAGAAACAAAGACATTTCGTAACTCATAGCGTAGAAATTTTAGGCATTCATTATAATTTCATTAAACTTATGTAATAAGCCGCTCATTGTTTATTTTAATGTTTAGATATGCATAGATGCACATGTACGTTGGCATTTTGGAAGACGCATGTATACAACTGTTATTCGACAACCGCTATTCATCTGAAAACATTTAGTCTTCACATTACAAGACAGGCTCCTTCAAGATAAACTGAATAACACCTATTGCATCAAAAGACGTTTTTAAGTCCTAGTGGCTAAACTTAGCGTTCCCTGAAGATAATTGTAATAAATTAAAGTATTTTTGTACCTGATTAAAAACACTCCTTGCTTATGAATTGCCAGTTTGTTCTGCCTGTCTGGCTGTGGTCTCAATTCAAATGTTTTCATTTCTGTTCGTAACTTCGTGAACACTACTGTGACAGAAGTGTTCACGAAAATCATTGTAATTGTTTAGACTGTGGCTGATTATAACCGATAGATGATAGTAAAATCCCAACTCTTCGAAGGTAAAAATGATTACACTGTTTTTAAAAATAATTACGCTTATTATTTTGTGGAAAAATTAATCCATGGGCATAATGCTCGTAGTATCGTTAATTATATTTACGGTTTAAATTTCTTGCTCATGAAGGCATGTGTTTATTCACTTTATTAAAATAATTCCTCGATTACTTGAAACCGTAGATTTTCATTACTCAGGGGTAGCAACCAGATTCATTATCGATAAAATCTCTTTCTTTGTTAATGACTCATAAAAAATACATTATAACGTGCGTGATGCGTGACTGTAGGTACGAAAAACTCGGGATAGGTCACAAAAATTCATTTATTAGGCCTATTTACGTCTGTGTAAACACGAAAATGAATGACGACGTGTAAAGTACGTTTATCGCCGTCGCTGGGTACGCAAATGGCCCCAGCTGCACCGGGAGAAGGGGAGAATAGGAAGGGGAGAGGGGAAGGGAATGTAAACGCGTGCCCAGTAGCTAACAAGCTCTAACACTAATCGTTGTTTTCGAGTAATGAGTGTTCATAGGACGCGGCCGCCTCCGCAGTAAAATGGTGAGGCCTCCAAAGACTTATATCGCCTCTATTCAGGAAGTGTTCTGGGCGACGGATTTGCCTTACCCTAAATATAGCCACACATGCCTTTGTATTTTTTCCCTTTTCCCCCATGCTGCCTTAACACAAACACCCGCAGGAATAAAGTGAAAGAAGGGGGTTGAGCGGGCGATCGCGCGGAAATCATGTTCGTATAATGTGCGATTTTACCTGGGCAGAAGTATAACTAGGGATGGAGCAACAGCCGGTTGACCGGCATCACGTAAAGGATGACTGAAGTAAAGGTGTTCATGAAGAAGAGGCAACTGCTATGTTCTCATAACTTTAGGATGAAAACAAGGAAGTAGCTTTTCAAAAACCTCGTTTGGAGCATGACACTCTACGGATCAGAGACATGAAACATTGTAAAAGTGAACCAGCGAAGAATAGAAGTAAGCTTGTAAATAGACAAGGTGATGGAGGAGAATACTAAAGATTAATGAAGCAGAACAAACGAGGAACGAGAAAGTACATGAAAGGGAGGAAGAGAAAGGGGCCATGTGGAAAGAACTCTCCGGAAATGAATAAATAGATGGATTGGACACCCTCTATGGTACATTGGATTAGTTAGGAACATAATACAAGGAAAAATTGAAGAAAAAATCCCGCACGGAAGACAAGCAGACATGTAAATAGGACAAATCAAGAAGGAAGTAAAACACGAAAGTTATCCGAGGCTGAGGGAATCAAACTGAATAGATAAGAATTGACGAATGCAGTAAGCCAATTTTCGGCTTTAAAAACTGTTAATGATGATGATTTAAACTGAGATTTTCTCGCCCACCCCTCTTCTATTCCGACCTCCCGTCCTTTTTTTGTTTTCCTCGGTGCAGCAGCTGAAACGACGCTGCCGGCGCCCCACCCAGAATATTACACACACACACACACAAATATATATGTATATACATACATATATATTTAAAAAAGAGGAAAATAAATGGTAAATGGAGCTTTCCCTCATGCACACGATCCTGCCATAAATACGAGCATAATGTGCGCAATGATCCCGTCGCGAGGAAGAATCTCGAGGACAAAGATCCGAAAGGAGGGGAGAAAAAAAGACGGTTGTGGGGGAGGGGGGGCTAGTGGGGAGGTGGAGGGAAAAAGGAAGAAAATGTATTGTAAAAAATATATAAAGGGACGCCCGGAAGGCTCATTTTCGGGAAGGAGATGCAAGGGCGAGTGGGGTGGGGGTTAGGGGTGTGGAAGGAGGCCCGAAGGGCGCAAAATGGTCGAGGGGGGCGAAGAGGTGGGAGGGAGAGAGAGGGTGGGGGATGGCTTCGAAGTGAGCACGTGCATGCTAGCATCGAAAGAGGGAGGGGCCGTGGCGACGGCGGCGGTGTTAGAGGCCGTCGGAGCGAGAATTACTCGCGAGCGGGAGGGAGGAAGGGCATAGGAACCGATTGGTCGAGCAAGCGACGTTGAATAAAGGTAACATTAGCCTCTGGAAAGGCACGCTCTCGGCTCCTGGAAAAATAAAAAGACTCGGCTGGAGTCACCAAGCCTATGCCACAGTGGCAAAAGTCAAGTACCTAACAATGTAGCTTCGAAGAAAAATATTGTTGCTTACTATAATTAAAAGTATTATTAGTAGTATTAGCTGACGAAAGCACCGTGCTTGCCAGTTCTTCGACCTTTTTAGTCTTTTACTTCCCATGATCTGTGATCGTATGACGCGGCTATTTAGCATTGGTAACAAGTGGCTAATCCTCTGACTCTCTAACCTTGTAAATGAAGCTAATTTTTAGGTTTGATTAGAATGATTTTCCGCCCGCGACGATTAAGGCAGGCAGTACGTCAATGTTTACAAATTAATTCCCGCTTGTCATTCGCGGGTTCAATCATACTATCTAATAGTTTTACTTTGTTTAAATGATAAGCAATAATCACAGATTTTCAAAATCATAATAATTAGTTAAATTCATTGCAATGAAAAATTGTGTAAAATAGGTTCCACGGCTCGGATGTAGTCGTAGTTTTTTTTTTATTTTTGCGCAAGAGGGAGCCGGAAAGTGGTCCTCTTGCTGAAGAGCACTTTTATAGGACTCTAAATTTACATTTGCATTGCATCTGGTATCTATGCTCCCCTAACATATGTAGTACTACATATGTTAGGGGTTACTCCCCTAACATACTAGTATAACATATACTAGTTATATGAGCTTTGTGCCGAAAGGTTTTCCCATCGCTATGGTTACCTATGTTATTTCATTTTTTACGTGTCTATGTCCCATTCTCGGCATTACATTTGACATTATCCTTCAAATCACTCATTATGTTCAGACCTTTCTCGTCCTTCGGTTCTCCTCTTCATTACAACTTTCAAAAGACAATGATTTAGTAGTATCCGTAATTTTTGTTCACCTCCCTTATCGATTAGTATATTCATATTTCTTGCGGCAATCATGTGAACACCATCATTCTTAGTCTCTTCCAGCTTTTAATTATTCCCTTATTCACCTATATCTCCATTTCTAAACTGAACTTTTATTAAAGCATAGCACATTTCACTTCTTTTAGGAGAGATACAGGTGTATGTCGTGCAAGGAATAATATTGCCAAGTCAACTTCGATCTTCAAATGAGACATTGAATATTTTTACATCGTTTTTACCGAAAAATAATAAAGAATCTATTTTCTAGACATTTTAGGTCAATACCCTAGGATTCACCATTCGCCCTAGGATATCAGGTTACTTCTTCATTATATTTTTAAAATTGTAGTCGTTAAGGAATATAATAATGCTAATTCGAATCATTAGTCCGTCATATTTGATTTTATGAGTTGATATACCCCTGAAGGCAGGTGTACCACCGGTTTGGGAACATTGATCTAGAGGACAAGACTTCAGGTATTAAATAGTATTTAAAATGTTCATCATCACTACTCAGACACTTAAAAATTTCAAGTGAGTAGATAAGTGCATACTTGAGTTTTCACTGAGTTAACATGGAGAGACCTGGAGTCTCAAGCCAATGTTTACTTGTTTTTTTGTTTATCTAAATGCCTCTTGAACATTAGTCAAAAACTGAATCGATTACAAAATAAGGGTCGGATAAAAACGCAGAAGCGTTGTTGATTTATGACAAGCTCGGGCAGACTCTGTAACTCGTTTTTCTTATCTAATTACACAACGGCCCCACTGGTGACAAACGACTTACACGTTCAGATTTCCCTATAGTACATGATTCGGGCGGTATTGAATATTGATGCGAATACTTCGAACATCTGTGGTATGCATATGAATAAAGAAGCCATAAACCAGACGTTACTAGCAGTAACGTCGAGAAATTGGCTGAGTGTGAAGGCCTTAGACATTGCAGATTTCACGTTCGAGTCGATCACAAAGCCTATTTTTTTCCTCGATCTTTACATGACATCACAGAGAAATTTGACAGGCAGAAAATAATGCAGCCTTTCGTCTAGTGAGAGTTATTGAAATCTCGGCCGGAATTGAAACCTTAGCCGTGGTCTAAAACACCGCACCTGGGCGGTAAACAACAAAAGAACAAAGCCACCGGAGCAGGAAAATACGCAGTCTTTCTAGAATACGCCATGAAAAAGTAGAGAGGCACCGCGCTGTGGGACACACATTTTTCTCCGCGGAGTGGGTGGATAATTTAACTCGGTCATGGAAGGAAGGCAGAGCTTTTCGAAGGAGAAGACGGTACGGCAGGCGAGCGGGTGGGCGGCGAAGGGGTGGAATGAGTGAAGGCAGGTGACGACGGAGTTGGGGATGGCAAATATGGGGGGATAAGGGGTATGGGAGAGAGGTCGAGAGGTTGAAGGTTAAGTCGGAGAGAGAGCGGATGCTCTTCAGGAGAGCGAGGAACCGAGACGTTCGGGGGAGATTGGGGTTGGCGACGGGTGGAGGTCGATGAATATGCTGTTTACCTCATTAAGGAGACGTGAAAACAAGGTTAAGCAAAGTGCCTCCAATGTGGAGGTGGGGGGAGGGTTGGATATGGTGCTGGGAGAGGGGTACACGGACGAGGGTGTGGACGAGGAAGGACAGGGGAAAGGGAACGGAGAGACGTCGAAAGAAATATGACGCGATATAATTAAACCCCCTTTTCGTGGAAAACTGATTGCATCTCCCCGCCGACAAAACATCCGGCGACGACCTCCACCTACCTCCCTCTCCTTCCCCCCTCCCGTACAAGTCCGCTGCCGCCCACGCCGCTGCCGCCACCACCTCCCCCGAACACACCCACCTTTCAGGAGATAAGATAATGTGTCGAAGCAGGGAGGGACCCTCGAAGAAGGGTCGGGGGACCAAAATTCCCTATGAATATATATTGCGCCGGGTACATAAACAGATGACGTGAACTTCATGAACACTCTGTTGGGAGAGGAAAAAATAGTCGTCTGGTGCTGGTTGGCGTGGTTCCGTGGAAGTCCAGTGGGAGTTCGGGAAGGGGAAGTGGCTGCTAGGGTGTGGAGTGACGCCGTAGGTTGGGAGGGGTGGCTTCGACGGGGATCACCGAGGGCCCGGTGTGGGAGGACGGGTGAATGTCGTAGACGGCAGGGCGGTGATAGAAAATAAATAGATGACGTAGGAGAGGCGAGTCAGATGGACATCAGCTTGTACACTGCCCACGCGAACTTGCTGGGAGGACATAAAGCCTTGCTATGCCCCCGAACGAAGCAGCGGGATGTAAACTGCGTTCCAGAAAAGTTTGAGTCAATGCATCGATGTTTCAATGAAACTGCTAGCTAGGATTTAGCATTTGCACCAAAACAACCGTATCGCTTTCACCAATGTGGCGATGCTTGTACGTTATTATGATTACGATAATTATGATATCGATAGTGATGGAAATACTCACTCTATATTCTAGTCAATTCTATTATATTTTATGATGAGAGCAAGGATTGATGGAGGAGATAAAGGAATTGGGACATCACAACATCCCATATTTAAATAGCATTTGAATAGCAATGCTATCGGTGTACGGCGAATCGTATTCGCAACGTGATATCGCATGTATAATGAACTTCAGAGATACGTCATAATGACTTATCACCATGGGAGGTGAATATGCTACGGAGATGCTTTATCGCACTAATGGGAGATCAATGAGGTTTCCCTTCTCATTACTTAGCGATAAACGTCACTGTGTATTAATACATTTAGAAAAAATGTATTCCATTAAATATAGGATTTTAAAACCAGTACACGGTGGGTCGAATCAAATAGAGTTGAAAAAAACATATCGAATAACAGATTATATATTTTGAGTTCGATTTGATATACTTTTGGATAAACAAAGCGTATCTACATGTCACATGTCAAGAAGCACTTATGATTTCAACTACATATTTATCTTAACACCTCTAAGTCATCTAATGCCAAATTTCTGTCCCTATTTCTATAAAATATCGTTTATAGAATAATGGAATATATTTAATTTTAATAACAAAGCCTCGAGATAGAAAATGCCGTTGATTAATGATAAACTTTTCTCAGATATGACGAATGGATATTTTTTTCTCTCTTGGAATTCCTATGCTTCCAAATGTCTCCATTCCCTTTCTGAAATTATTACAAGACTAACTTGATGATATTTTGTTTCTGAATTAATCCGCATAACAGTTATTTATCACATGAGCGATTCGTTTTTCAACATGTTTACATCTCCATCGTGTCATTCCAAGAACACAAGCCTTTTTCCTATACCTATAAGCCTTATATGTACTTACAAGGGTCCCCATCAAGAGAATGTTACCCAGAAGGAGGAAAGGAAATACGGAGCGAAGAAGAGGGTATGGGATTATCTTCTTTAGGGATTTCTTTATATACCTGGATCAGATGAGTTTCTTAAGTCCTCTCTCCCAAGGTCCATGTCTGTCGAAATACGGAAGGCAGAGTACATAAGCATTATATAAAGTGACGTATCAAGTTAAATACTTGACTAGCACAGTGTCGATAAGCAGAAAATTTTGATCATGAAAACAGAAAAATATAAATAACAAAAACAAATACGAAGAGCCGCCAGGAGTAAAATGATAATAAGAAACAGTAGATTGGGGAGCAGATGGACAACGAATTTTCATTTGCTAGGAAAGCCCCAGCTACTCCTTTTATGAAAAGATATCGAGATATTTACTTCCCTATATCCCTTGTTACTTCTCTACATCTATTTCTGTACTCATTTACGTTTCACAGAACTTGAACAATCGAATCTAGGAGTCACATATGCAAGACATAACAAATAAAGGCTCTCGTGCGCTCATCAATTCATCACGTGCCTGTATTACATTCGGGTTTTGCTTCGGCCCAATTTGTTTAGTACTTCATTTTAGATAACTGCTTGTTTAATTCTGTTCTGCTTTCACGGTTACATGTGAAAATTCTCAGTTGGGCCCTGAAAGTATCAGTCTGTGAGTTGTAGTTGCGGCTAGAGTTTACGGTTCATGCGTAGAATTTTGTTCGTTTTGAAAATAAATAGTCAAAATTATATTTTGGAATAGTTTTTCATTTAAAATTGTAGATTTATATCGTAGAATATTTGTTCTTAAATATGTGCTAATATTGCGGAAATAAAATTGTTTTCAACGAAATTATTCGTGAAAAAATTTCTCTAGCATAAAGAGAAGGGGAGCAGTCTAGGATCGGGAAAGAGTTCTATATTGACGCCAAACTATAACTGCCATATGAACGTGAATCAGAGGACATTGGAATGTAATTCATCAAGCTTCTAGCTGTAGACAGTCATAAATCATTTATATGAAGTATCCGTTTATAGAGAGGCTCGAAATCGATATATTTCTATCGAAAACACTGGGGTGTGTTGGATCGTGAATCGTAAGAAGATCACTTACAGTTATCAGCGCAAGTAGGAGTCTCTTTTACTTATTTTTCTATTTTTAATATGCCATGTTGGGTAGGAAATGAGTGATTAGATTACTCTCTAAATAAAACTCGATTTGCACCTTTACCTTTCTGACTGTCTGGATGAAGTTCTTTTCGTAACTTCCAACTCAATTTCTCTGATAATGATTTTGACCTTTGCTTCCTCTCACGAAAGTCAATGACAAAACCGACGGAACTTTTTTGAACTTATAATTTTTCTTCGGATTCGAATCCCAATCAAGGCGAGTGATTTTTACAATTTGAAATGTCTGCATTATAATACATATTAGCGGACGACTCCGTTTAAAGTTACCATCGCGACATATCCCGTAGTTCTTTCAATGTTTCTGAAATTTCCAGTTTATAAAATATTTAAACAGCATGCCCTAAACCTGGAATTACCAATTTTATGAAACAAAATTACTTTAACTCAAAGCCATTTGCTATTTCTCTAAAATTCACACGTACGACCAAATTTACTTTTCACTTTAAATCCCCGAACACTCGTCTCATCATTCATTGATTATTTTAAGCTTGATAGAATTGAGTTGAAAATAAAGAATGCGAAAATCGTAGAAGGATTTAAACTCAACTCTGGGAAGGGACAACTGTGACGGAGGAATGGCCAACTCCTCTACACCTTCTCTGGAAACGGGGAGCTCGGAGGGAGGGATACTGAAAGCAGACTACTACGGCGTCGTAAAATTTCCATCTCGGATAAATCCACAGCGGTTCCCATCCGAGGCTATAAAAAAACGGTGCGGTGTTTCACCAGGAATATCACATGTGCGCCCAGGGATGCAGCGGAACGATAAAGTCCGCTCGATTTCGAAGAAAAGACTACGAGGTCGTCGTCTCTCAATTTTAATTAGCGTAACTCTGCGTCTACGAAAGGGGTCCAGAGTCCGACCGAAATGCCTTCAATTAGATTCCTTCCCTCCTCCCTCGCTCGCTTTTGTGAACCCCTGTACATCATGACAGGCCGCTAATGACTTGGAATCGAAGATAGATAGGCAGAAAAAGGAGATGAGATGAGTGTAGGGCGAACTGCTGGGTATTACAACTGCAAATTTCCTCCCCTAGAAATCAGCATATATTCTGCACCCTTTGAGGAGAGCCCCCAGTGCCTTTCATGGTTACCCCAAATGTCGCGGGTTCTTAAGCAGCGCGCTGGTTGCATTTTGTAATGAGGCTCTCAAGTTGACGCCATCGGAGAGTGGGAGATAGGGAGTGACAATGAAGTCAACAATTATGGATTTATTAGAAGTAACTGGTGGTGAAGCTAACTCCGCTGAATGATCTGTCTCGATAAGACAGGTTTGAATTCATCCTGGCTCCAATCTCATAATTTGAGCTCTCTTGTAACACCTGGAACAATGGATGAGATGGAGGGAAGAAAGGCAAAGTGGCTCAGGAATCGAAGAAAATCACGGGCATGAGAAAATTTTCAACGTCCATAAAATTTGTTTTTTTTCCTATGTATTTGTCACGTACTAATTATCATAGCGTGAAATAGAGGGCGTGGGAAATGGAACCCTCCGCGGTTGAACGCTAGGGGAAGGGGAGGGGTCAGGCGAGGGCTAGCCAAGGAAATGGAATGGCCGGAGAGTTGGACACTCGGGTGGTGGGAGGTCGTTCGTTCTTCTTTGGTTTGGGCCGAGCGTTTCAGATTTGAAATTCCTAATTTTAAGTGCTGTACATTCGGCCGAGGACTCGGTGCAATTAAAGCACTGCGCCAGGCGGCCAATTTTCGAGTTGAATGGGTCACATGGTGGAATTCACGTTTAATGGCGCGAACGCCATTTGGGGCATCAAACCACACGACGTGAGGGCCGGGAATGAGAGAATTTGAAGTGAATCTCGGAAACTCGAGGTGAATAAACACGCGGAATTCAGCCGGCCATGGAATGAGAGGTGGAAACTGCGGAGAGATGAAGAAATACTCGGTTTCACAGAGAAAAGAGAATTTTGAGGGGTAAATTAATATCAGTTCTCCTTGTTCTTCAACTTCTGGCACGTGTCCTTATTTTCCAAGAAAGTATCATTTGTATAGTATAAAAAGAATATTTTTTTACTTTTCCGACTATTTCTTCTTATTCCCTTAATTACTCCCGATGTTGATCTCGTACGTTTCCGGGTACTAATTTGAATCTGTCGAAGCATGTTCGGGAAGATCGGTAACAATGTGATTTGAAGCTGTAAGTTTGGAGAAGTCCTGAGGAAATGTGTCAAATAAGACATATTAATGTGATAAAAGCACTGCAAATGGCTCACAATTCGTCTTCTATCTTCAAGAGGAACCTAAATTCAAGTGAAACCCTTGAATAAAGACCTCGAGCATTTCAACGACGAATTATTCAGATCACATAATATAATTGTTTTTTTTTTCTGGTCCCCGCCTTCAAGTTGGAAGGGTATTAATCAGGCGGATAATGAAGAGCCGGGGGCTTGAGTCCCTTCCCCTGTACATGAATGTGAACCCTGTGACCTTTTCATTCGATCTAGACCCTTCATTAGAGGTAAACACGGGGGTCTTGTTAGAAATCCGCACGTGTGGGAGGATTCCAAGTTGATTTATGTTTAAGACGGAAAGAATAATTTACGAACGTTACTATTACCTGCCATTAAGAGCGCGAAGAACATATGCATATGTGCGTCTTTTGAAATATTTAATGAGCAAATGTAAACAGCATGAAAAATTGATAGAACTATAGAATAGAATGAAATTTAAGAAAGCGAAAGGATTGGAATTTAAAAAGAACTTTATAAATAATATAAATAAGAAAGCAAGGATAAAAAGATGCGATGCAAATGTTTCTTCAAATCACAGAATGTTCACGTACGTGTACGTTAAGATATACTATGAAAAAAAGTTACCAGGATATATAAATGGGTAAATGTGTCAAAAAGCCATGTGTTTGTTAATGGACTCGATTAAAGTTTGGAGAAAATGAATAATTGGAAGATCACTGTTGTAAAGGGTTAAATGAATTTACGTATGGAAAGGCATTGATATAGACCAAAGGAAATACAAGCAATTTCACAAAAGAACTAATTGATGATGACCATCAGTTTATCAAGATGAATACATCTCATTCGAGGAGCTGAACTGGTAAACTATATAAATGATGACAGATACTTATGTCCCAGACATGAGTTACTTAAGATAATTAGTATATTTATTAGTATATTTACACATAAACGATGACATGATAAAAAAATTGAAACAATCATTAGCGATGCCTAGTTTTGAATTGTATTGGCTCTTTAATGATGAGAATATATAAATTTAAAAATTTCGGATAGAGATGTAAAAACATTTTTTTCTTCCATTCATTTCATTAACATTAGTCGTATTCCAGCAGTGCTCTTTCTTATATTCCAAACTGACGGCGGCCATTGAGTTCAGCTACGAGAGCCTTGTAAATTTCTAAAACAAATGATACTGATACTTTCTAATTGTGAATGCAGCTGGTAAAATAATCAATTGACTTAAATGCAAATAAATCTTCAAAGTTATTTGCGTATTTCGCTTGCAAAAAATGTTATTTGAACAGTAGAACCTTCTTCTGAGCTGATAATATACATTTGCACATATAGGTACTAATGCAGGACCAAAATGTGTCACAAACTCCATGCTTAACATTTTTAAACACCCTTTTGTTGGCATAAGACTAAATTTGTCAACGCTCTAAAAATTTATATGGAACCAAACGTAAGACCCAAAACATTCCGGGTTTTGCACGTGCATCATAAGCGTGGGGTAATAAAATGCTATCCTCTAAGTTCAATCTCGCGCGTGCAGTGCTGCTTGCGTTTCCTACGCTATTTTGCCTATAGAATATTCCGAGGGATTTTTAAAGACGGTATAATTTACCCGTGATTCCACGAGTACTAAGAGTTCTAAAGGATAAGAAGTCTTATGATAAGTCCAGGCAAGTTAAATGAGTCATGTACGTCACCGTCGTCTTGTTGAAATCAAGTTTAATAAAAAAAGTAAACGGGAACCACCTGTACGCCCCTGAACATTTGAATCGATGGATCACAACTTTACTACAAATTTAATGCTTCAATTTTTGCAATAAGTGAGTGAACTGGTTAAAGGTAATTGAAAACTAAAAAGAGGTTCTTTGTGGTTCGACTATAGTGATCACAGAGAGGGGCATTCAATTGCATTATGAGACATTTGGACTTGCGTAGGTGCTATCATAATCGAACATCAGCCTGCCTCAGGGAGTACACATGCATGAGCTCACGCGGCCTAAATTATCCTTATTAATAAAATCATTAGATATAGTTGATAACTCTCAGCAGATAACAAGATATTAATGAAGTAGTAGACTAACTCCGAAAAGTGAAACCAAGACCTCGGTGCTTGTAAGGTAAGGGTTGCCACTCAATCCCATCCAATGAATTCGTCTCCTCTTGATTTCGTCATTATAATGTATGCTAAATTTAGTTCTAACTTATTATAAGGTTTCTTTAATTCAGAAGGTTTATTGCGAAAATGTTTGTTGAGAATCTAATGAAATGCTGTTTTTTGTTGCCTTATCTGTATACGAATATGATATTCTGTTCTTCAACTTAAAGACCGCAAGGTAGAAATTTGACTACAATCATCTGAACATCTTTAGATATCCATTCCTTGAAAGGATCCACAGCAGACGCCCTGCGCACCTTTAAGAAGGCAATAAACTCCGAAACAGCGAAATAACAAGTATATTAGAGCCAAGATCACATTTCCACATAGAATTGCTTTTATCACTTTTGGCCTCCAAAAGGTCGTCAGAAGTCTTCATTTTTCAGCATGGCAAGTAAGTTTTACAATCCTACAGCCTTGCGTAAAGCCTATTCGGCTGTATTACGTAATCTAAAACCAATTCCACCTCTTTAAGAGGCAACAACGGGCAAACGAAACGAAAGACAATCACCATCATCTCCCTCCGTACCATTTAAATATCAATCGAAAACGTGGATGTGAACTTAAGAAATTAAATTTTGTTTATGTAACATGAAGTTATATTGAACCAAATTCTATCAATTGCATCTTAACAGAAATTTGACTGGTAATAAAATTCAATTATTATGTATGGAAAAAGGTAGTAATGCGACTTTGATAACTCACTGGGCACATTGATTTATCGAAAAAACATCCGAAAACGAATGCCTCCTTTTAAGCAAGAGAAAATTTCTAAAGAATAATAAGTAAAATCAGATTAATTTATGCAGATGCATTTAAAATGGCGCAACAGAAATATAATACGCCCTTCGCAAGGAAATATGAACTTTAGTAAATCTTATATCGGTTGCCAAAGGATTTTTCACACACTTCCCCAAAAAATGACGTTACCACTCATTAACTAAATTATAATGGTTGAAAGGGGAATATTAAGCAAAAAAATCATTCCCTTAAGTCTGATCCTAGTAATTTTGACGAAACAAAACTCTTTTGCTTAAAAGTGATAACCCATCTGTCTAAGGGCTAAAAATTAAATTATTATTTACCTCTATCTTTTCATAGATTGCCCATTAGTTCGAAATGAATTGTTTCCCGTGAATATTCTATAAGTATCTCACTTTAGCTAAATTTATTCACTGAAAATATTTCACGTGCATGTGAAATATCGAAAAACTCTATAGGGCGTTAATACATGAAATCATTTATGTGATAACTGTGCAGTGCAAGCATAATCTCGGACCACGATTCCAAAGGCTTTCTGTGCATTAAGTTTCCTGCCCCAATGACGGTTTTGGGCACACAAAATATTTGGACCCATAGTGATAAACACCAAATTCTAAAATCGGCGAAGTTGATACGAGCACCGAGCTCATGTGGGAATTGTTAACATTATCGTTCGGTCTCATCGAGGCTCATTCGTGCTGGAAAACCGCCGGTCATATATTTATCCCATATCTTGATGATCAGCAGCGATTAATTACTCGCGAAAACTCGAATGCTGAATGTAATGCGGTGGAAAGTTGGAGAATGGTGCGCGGGGAACATATCGGAATCCGGATTGCAGAAATGACGCAGTGGCGGCGAAGAACAAAGGGAAGTCATCTGTATATGAGCGGGGGTGGGGTGGGGGTGGGAGAAGGCGACACTTGGACCGAGGGGAGGAGGGGGAGAAAAGGGGGGATAAGTGGAACCCTTTTTGAGGGAGGGAGAGAGGGACGAAGGGCGGAAACGGCAAATGTTTATTCGGTGCAGAGTGCGCGCTGGATCGATTGGCTTGCCTCTAACGACGCCTTCAAATCAATGTCGAAACGAACCAAGGTGGCGTCATGCCTTCTCAAATTTCATCACTAAAAGGTCAGCGGCACATCGCCGCATAATTTTCCGGGAGAAGTAAACCGATCAAGTAGGGAGACGCCATTAAGAGACCTTTCTAGCGGCCCGAACAATCATGCGTGGAATGGAGCTGTGTGTAAACCTTTAAAAGAAAATATTTTCAGGCTTCAATAATTTCAATAAAGAGTCAGAAATTTTACCATGATGGTTCCAGGTTTGTGAACACAATTAGGCATATATTGATAGCTCATCAGATCTGAATACTCGGGAAATTTGCAATTACAGTACAGACAACAACAGACAGTAATTTCACCTATTTAAAAATTGTTTACCAAAGACCTTAATCTTTG
This sequence comes from Hetaerina titia, assembly GCA_037158775.1. Classification (NCBI taxonomy): domain Eukaryota; kingdom Metazoa; phylum Arthropoda; class Insecta; order Odonata; family Calopterygidae; genus Hetaerina; species Hetaerina titia. The sequence continues at coordinate 120,745,452 of CM073768.1, forward strand.
CAAAGTAATATCCACCATACCTATAAAAATATATTTAACCATGCAATGCCTCTAACGCGTATTCTCTCTGATTATATATAACTGTAATATTATTCCCATTTTTAATATGTTTAGTGCAAATGTAGAATCCTACAAAATATTTTCACGGCATACGTTCGTTTATTTCCAATAAAAGTTATCTATTTCAAGGATATTTTTTCAAGCAGTTATTGTGTATAGTCTATTTAAAACGGTATTTAAAATATTGACATTTTAACTTAAAAATACGTAATCTTCACACAAGCAAAGTTTCGACTTCGTTTTTTTCATGTCAATATGTTTTCGAGAGCATATTGCCATATTTTTATCAATTAACTTTCATATATTATCAATGGAATATCATCTCCACTTTGCGATATTTTTACCTTGGTTATACTTTTCAATGAACGTAAGTCCAGTCTATTTTGAAGGCAAATATATTAATTGCTACTGTTAATGTTTCCTTCGAGTTTCTCAGAATTTTGACGAATGTCATTTGCGTCTGTTTACTCTTTAGGAAAATAACGTGTACGAAACAATTTCAAAATGGAAATAACTATAGTGTCTTTAAACACAAAATGAAAAATTAGGGGTACCCTTAATATTATATATCTTCTTCATGAACTACTCAATTATGTTTCACTGTAATAGGTTATCTAAAATATATTGATAGCGCAACCACTAAAATTTCACACTGGATACTGATAGCACGACCATAATGATTGGCAGTAATTTTATTAGGCCATAACTATTTCGCATGTGTTATTATTAGGGCCAACAGAAAATATCAATAATAGCGGTCGTAATTAATTGATGTTCATCTCGGAACTGTCACAATAACCAACTATGGGTAAGTTCCATCCTCAAACCCTTGTCACGCCATCCCTCAGATGTTCCCTTGCCTCTTTACTGATACCCTAGCTGATGAATGAGAAATTGAAGAGCGCATCAGGGTAGCCGGGCGGCGGCGACAGTTAGTTGCGCAGCCGTTTGTCTTCATTTATGATTCAAACCACATCCCACGAGATAGATTCCCGAGCCCACATGTGAGCATCATTGTAGCCAACATTATTCTTGGAAGAGTGCTGTGTGCAGACGAATAGCTGAAAACTCTCATTTTTTATATGATTTTGATACTGTTTGAAGGTGGTATTGTGACGGCCAAATTAAAAAATAATAATGTCCTCTTTAAAACTCTCCCGTTCATTTTAATGTTAACTACTATTATATAAAGGCAACCCGTTAAACTATTGGAAGTAAGAGTTCGGCTATTTCCTCCCTGGTTCAAAACTAGATTAATGCGCTGGATTATAATATTGATGTCCAACTTAGGACTTGGTAAATGCCACCTTTAACCTGTTCCGTCCTAATTACCTTCGTATATGATGACTGTGATTGAACGTTTATTGTTAACTTAAAACCACAAAGTTTGACGTACTCAGAAGGATTGTTTCTCTAAATTTGTTGTTCCACTCTCATAATCTGGAAAAGGCGCTATCTTATTTAGTATTTTATTAAAATTTTTCGCAAAATCACGACTGAAAACTGATAGTCTGTTCAGCCGTAGACGCATGGAAATTTATCACTTGGAACGCACAAGTTGAGTGAATTCGTCATGCACGATGGTTGAATAGTAATAATGACATTTCAGTTATTCTTTTTTTTAACGACGCACAGAAAGTGATGCAACAGGTTCCCACACAATGCTGATTTTCCTCCCAAAGGTAATAAAAACGAGTTGCACTACTGAATGGGAATGCATGCACAGGAACGTTCACGCAAGTAAAAGAGGATGAGCAAATTTGCCAACCAACATCCGACTGTGTATTTTGATCATAATATTTATTTATATAAGTTTCCCGTCATCCGACGTCACCGCTGTAGGCGTGTACCTCGTCACATTAGCGGGATGGGAAAGGAGGAGGTGTCCATGTAATGGAGAAGAGGGATACAATCCACTCCTCATCTACATTTCATATTGTTGTCCATAGGGATTGTGCGTGCGTATGAAATAAGTTAGCAGTATTGTTTTCCCTAGAGCGTTTAAGCTGGAGCATGGAAAAGGTTATTGGGAATATGAAAAGTGAAAGCTGATTGAAATTATTCTACCGAGATTTAAATTTAAAGAGTGAAATTGTTTGCTTATTGGACGCATTTATGAATGCGATTGGTACCTACAACTAATAATCATCATGAGGAAATGGGGGGCTAATGGTCATGCAACTGAGTAACGCATTACGCATTTGAAAAATCGCCACATGGGTGCATAGTATGGATCTTTGCGGTATTGACAATATTTCTACGGCGTTTACGGGTCCCTCGCACACTGATTCAATTTTGAAAGCATAGACTGTAATCGCAACAATTTTTTCGTCTACAAAGATGAATCCACGTGGGCAAAAAATCCAGGAGGCTTTTTCTAACCAATTCGGAACTTTTCGCAACAGCATTAACTTAATTATTGTAGGGATTTATCGACTATTTTTATGAGGAGCTCCTAAATGGTAACAAGCTCTATCAAAACTGTCAAGGTTTCTGTCTGACTTTTAAATGCTGATTGAACGAGAGCAAATCCAGGTATTGAAACCCGCTTTTTAAGAAATTTTAACTTTTACTTTGGATCCCATACGGTTACCGCATTATCATTTTTTTTCAAATAATGGAGTAAGCTTATCGAATGCGTACATTTTTTAACCAGACTCATTCCTTCCGACAAATTATTATTAATGTCTCGGAAAGCTAGATAATATAGATTTTTTTGGTTAATAGCATTTGCGGAGCGACGCCCTGGCCACCACGCATCCATGTAACTCAGGCACGTGCCTTTTTCGATCTCCTCCATATGGGATGAGGTGCGTCTGTGTTTGTGTGCGAGCGGGGTTCGTGGATGAATGAAATCGCTCTCTATTACCGAGGGCATTCTTTGACGAGATGGAGATAGAGGGGAGGGGAGTGGGAAAGGTTCGGGGAGGGAGAGGGGGAGGTTTGTAGGGGGGAGTGGGGAGGAAAAGTGCTTGGGAAGTGTAGGGGAAAGGGAGAGAGCGGGACGGGACGGGATGCAGGATTCAGGGATGCTATTTTTTTTGGGGATGAGGGAGGGTCGGAGGTGGTTCTGGAAGTGAGGGCGTGGAGGGGATAGGGAGGAAAGTGGAGAAGGTAAGAGAGAGAGAGATGGAGAGAAGCCGACTGCGTCACTTCAGCTGCGTTGTCATGGCGACTTCCCCTACGACGCAGCCATGATGACGCGCAGACTATACCCATCCCGCCCCTCCGCCCGACCCTAACCCTTACTCCTCTCGCTCCCACCACAAACACAAGCCAGCCCCTCCCCCACCACGTGTGCCCCTTCCACCACCACCACCCATCCATCCCGCTCTCCCTCCCCCACAAACAGAGAAACGTCAGCACGCCCACGATGCCGACCCAAATATCCGAACCACCCCCACACGCATTCACATTCACACGCACTCACAAACACACTTCTGAGCACACGTACGCACACATGATGACACGAAAACAAGTGTGTGCGTGTGTGGTTTTGCGAGCCTGTGTGGATGTGGGTTTGAGGTAGGAGTGGTCGTGGCGCGGTTCCTCTCGTTTTTTCTCCGCCGGCCCACAACCCCCGGTCTCCCACTTCTTCATTTCTTTCTTCCTTCCTTCCTTCCTCCCAAGGTCTATTCCCGCCGTCTTCGTGTCCGCGCCGGGAGGGCCCTCCTAGGGTCCGAGTGGAGAAGTCGTGGGACTTCTTGGAGGCGCGGGCGGTCCTATCCAAGCACACACCCCTCTCCCCTACGCCTCCGCATGGAGTAATGCCGTTCGAATTCGCCCCGGTCTGTTTACATCCAACCGCCACCGTCTCTCTTAATCCGCATTCACTGCGATAATTATTCCTTCCCTCTTTCCTCTCGCGTTCTTGTACCTTCCACGCCCGTTCATTATGCTCTAATGTCATGGTCATCATCACCACCATCTTGATAAAGAAACGACTGACGAGCCTATATAGTATATCGTTTCCCCCTCCAACCATGCGCGATCATGACACAATGACAAAAGCAAGACCAAACACGTGCCAACATTGGCGCCACTCTGAGAGCGTAGTAACTAATTTGATGAATACATTTTATTTTCATAGTTACTTTTTCTCAACGAACCGCTTACATGATGGTTTTCTGCTTCCAAAAACACAAATGATGCTAGCAAATGGGACTGTCAATGGAGGGGAACCTTGAGATTTGTTTAATTTAAAGATCGAAAATAAATAATTTACAAGGCATTTTTGTATTGCATGTTCTCAATCTTTTGGAAAAAGTTTGGAATATGCATTGAGGTAAACGTTGGTTGTAAGTTTTCATCATAAAAGGGATACCCTTCATTAGAAAAACAAAGAAGCGATTGGCTGGCGAACCACAGTCATCTTTAGGAGACAACAACTCAAATCTTCTCGTAGGTGTCCTCGCATCCGCTGCGCCAGGCAATATAGTGATTGAAATTTCTTTAAATTTCCTTTATGTAGCCCCAAATTTGATTGCTATATCGGATGTTGTCTTCTTCTCTTTACCTTTATCCATATGTCTTAGATTTTTTCAATAATTTCCTTATTTTCATATCATATTGAATCTACGTCTGCGCCATTGTGTTTGTCCCGTCAAGTTTTCCTTCCACAGTTTTCATTGCCAGGTTTCTTCGGAGTACGTATACTACATCTCTCCTTTCTTTTAATGCTTTTCCTCATTTCTGCGCTATAGCTACGAAAACAATTCCCTTTCTTGCTATCTATTCCTATTCTTCTGCATATACACTTCATCGTGTTGCTTTGAGTTTGTGTTTCAATAATATTTCCTCTCTCGTTGTGACAATCCGTATGACTAATCCCTATGAGGGTATTTCAATTTTCTGTTATTGTCAGTTTCAGATATCAGATATTTCAGAATCACGGTTGCTATTACTACCAAATTTTGTGTACGCAGATGATAAAATGGTATAATGAAAAGAGAAACTTTATAATTCCACATAGATTTATTAGACGGACGACCTAGGTTTCGACGTGGCACGTCATCATCAGGTAGTGACCTGCCACGTCGAAACCTAGGTCGTCCGTCTAATAAATCTATGTGGAATTATAAAGTTTCTCTTTTCATTATGTTAAGTCGATTCCATGAAGTCACGCCCGAGACAACGAATTATAATATGGTATCATCTGGAGAAGTATTGAAGGAAAATTTAATAACCAAAAAGGTTAGTTGACGGAAAGAATCAATCTTTCGGTTAATGATACCATTTGTTAGATACTGCACGAGCAAATTCAATGAGACAAGAGGCAATGAAAATTAGAAATCGGGTCTTATTTAATTAACAGGCTCTACGGTATCGATTCAAGAAGTACAAAAGTGCTTTTTAAAGTTGTTCAAGGACAATGCATGTATTTTTCCGCAGTTGTAATTCAGAAACAAAAACACACAGAGATATCTATCAATTTTGTACATTTATAGGCATATCATTCTGCCACAAACCCCATTGCTCGGTTGACTTGCACAACAAAATAATCTCCGCCATAACGACTCCGGAGTATCACGTTGTGGGGATTTAATAAAATAGACCAAAGTTAAAAGCAGCTCATAAAAGCCTCAACTCTCCCTTTCACTTTAGAAGCAGTAAAATGAAACCTGTTTACCCTTCACCCACGCTGCATTTTAAGCAATTTTTGTCTTTTGTTTCCCGCTATCTAACTCCGCTCTAGCATTTTTCCAGTGACGGTTGCGGATATCTGACTGAGGTTGAATGTAATTTAACTCTAGCTATCATTGCACAAGACCAACATAAATTACAATATTCATTAAAATGTATTAAATAATTCAAAGAACAACCGCAGCCAATCATATTGATGAAACATTAACAACAAATGTCAAAAATAAGTACTTCGGAACCATAACATACTAGAAGAGATAGCATTTCGAGATAACAACCGCCACTCTCAAATTCAAAACTCCATAGTAGAACTCTGTGAATACTGTATATTCCTCCACTTTAAAATTATATTTGCCATAATTTTCCGCCGGACCGAACATAGTGAATCCATAACCCGCGGTGAATTATCAATTTCACTTACATTTTAATCGACATTCCGAGTTCATAACTTGGTTTTGTTCATGAAAACCATTATAAAACCAAATAGTTGCTAAAAAGAATCCGGTTCGATGGCCTTCATTCATAATTTATAAGCTAATATGGAAGAATCTTCCATTTATTTAATAAGTCAACAAACGAGCAGTCGATCAAAATCTTGTGGGTTTCCAACTTTGTTCCTGTTATTTTTCTCCCCATGCCTATTCCGTTTCCTTCTCTTCACTTTCCAACGCTCAATCCCTCCCGTGATATCTCGTCGCTTCCCCCCCTTCTTCCTTGGTGAGAAAACTGGTGAAGGTATATTAAATTATTCCCTCGCGCCATTCACCCGTCACAACCGTCGCCTTTATCGCGATCCTATCCTCCCTCCCCTGCAACCTCTTGTCCCACGCCTATGTCGGCATCTCATAACCTTCCCCAACGAATTCACCGCAAGGATCACCACCCCTTCTCCAACCCTTAGCTAGCTCGGGGATCAATCCCAATGGTCCAAAGTCACACATGACGAAAATATGTCCCTGAAAAGCTTTAAGCCCACGAAATCACGGATTCACGATTCACCAACTATGCTCCCTTCTGTGGAAAACTTTCGTCATCCTTTCCGCTGAGTGCCCGTTGAGTGAATGATGGTCGTAGAGGAGAGTTCATGATGAATGCGTGCAACTGCATCTCCCGTTGTGGTTGAGTTTCTCGCGCGTGCAGCAGGGCCGAATGATCGGCGTGCTTGAATTTCCATCGACCAATGCTCCGAATCAATGAGGACGTATTTTGTCGATTAGGGAGCGGGGTCTCCGCCGCCACTCGCCAGCACCACTGCCTCGCCGAACCCTCCCTCTCTCCCCGCCGTCCTTCGATCTCCACCCCCCGCCGCAGCGCTCCCCTTCCCGCACTCCCCGGGATCCTCCGCCAACCCTCGCCGAGCCTCTCAACCTCCTGCATCCGCCCATCCCACCGCCACCAGCCAGAATCCACCCGTGGACGGAGCGCTTCCATTCACAAATGTGTGTGCCCCCCAGGAATCGGGAGCTGGCTATATTCATGGTCATCTCTCCCCTTCATCTCATCGTTCCCTCTAACGCTGCTGCTCACGATAATCATCTCTTAACCTCTCCCCATAAGATTTATAACCCATTACACATTCTCTTTGGGATTATATTTTTGCTGTCAATGGCTATTTCGTTCTATTTAGTGTTTGAATTTATTTCCTATGTGTATGAATGCACATATATAGAAAAATAATTGTTTGTGTGTGTATATAAGCGTATATATCAAGTATGTATATTATATACATTTATATAAAATATAATGTGTGTATGTATAAATATACACACACATACAATTACTTTCTATGTATGTTCATATATTATATTTATGTATAAATATATTATATGTATATATATATATATATATGTCATCGGTGTTCTTTCTCTCAATAATGATGATAAGTTAGGAGCTACTGAAATAGTTTTAACCAGCGAGTCTTTTCATTTGTGTTAATCTTCTTTTTGTATTCATTGTGATTGATAAACGTTATATTTCTTAGTATATTTATTAATCTTTCCCAAATAAAATTGTAAAATACGACTCAAGCTACAATTGATGAATATTCTTGGGGCGGATGTGCATTCTATTCGTTTGAAACTCCATGGAATGTGAGAGAGCTTTTGACTTTGCTTCCTGAATCTCGCCAGCACATATTCCAAACCCAACCAACAACATTCCGGATGCCGCAATATTATCGATTTGATTAAAGAACCTTGAAGTGCGATGTGGAAGTCTCGTAAGGAAAAGAGTAAATGGAGATTGGGAGAGGAGTAAAATCAAATGACGACATACAAGGAACCGAAATGGAATTGACAGCTGAGATGTAGAAGAGGATCGTGAGGGCTCTTTATTCAATGTATGTTACCTTGGAATTTGGAAGATCAGCATCCCGCGCGTGCTAAACTGAGTTCCTCAACGTCTTCGTTTTCTTTCCGCTCCAGAATTCAAGATTGAATTATTATCCTTAGGAAAATTCCAAAATTTATATGATGCACATAAGCAGCAATAAAAATGAGCATCCAAGTAGAGAATATATGCGCGCTACCTACAATGCGTTCTCATATATAAAGATATTATTGTTTTTTGTTCTCTCGGAATAGTAATATTCAAAGAGTCCCCAATTAGCATAAACTTTAAAAACAAGACCGCACGCAGATCCGATTAAAAGCTTCTTGCTCTCTCTCCTCTGTAGGTCCGCAGCAAAAAAAAATCGTCAACCAAGAATATGGATTCCAGAGAATGTACGAATATAGGAACGAATATCAAAAATAAACTTTTGCTCTGCGGGGAAAAAAAGCAAAGACTCTAAAAAACGACGTCCTAAATAACTCATTTGTATCCGATCCGGCGCCGATAGCGAGGAGAAAAATAAAAGAAGCGCGACACTTCGTTCAGAGGAGACGCGACGATTTCTTCGTTTTTTTTAATAGGGAATTGGAAGGACCTAACCGTCGCTACTTCATTCATGCAACCCATCACGCCCCTCCCACACCCATTCCGAATCCTTCCTCCTTCTCCCTCTCTCCGTCATTCCCCTTCCGCACCAGTTCCTTCCACCCCCCCACTCGCTCGCTCTCTCCCGAGCCAGCTCGCTCCCGTGACGTCAGAGGCGGTCGTTGCACCTTGCTTCGCAGTGAGCTGCACTCGATACGCCCTCCCTTCCTGCTCGCTTCTCTTCCCTTCCCACCCGCATTATTCCCGTCTCAATCGCTTCCCAGTCCTCCCACAACGGTCCCTCCCACCCTTCATTCATCCCACCAACCCCTGGCCCACCGAGCAGTTGGGACTCTGAGCCCTCAGCATCCCTGTTTCCTAAGTTTCCCGCTACACAGTGTTTCCCATTTTTCCTCCATGAAGAGCGCAGGGGTGGCGATGGAGCGCTACCCACTGTCAACGCTGTTAAGCAAGCAAAAACCAAAACCTGGCACCCTACCGGAGGAAAATATCAAAGAATAGTCTTTATTCACTTAAAAGTACTCAAAAAGACCTCTGGTAAAAAAGAGAACACTGCTGGATTCATTAATGAATTTAAAAAATCAGACAAGGATGAGTGACCTTTAACGTAGAGGTTAGGGACTACGCGTAGATATATGTATAAATATATATATATATATATATATATATATATATATATATATATGAAGTACTAGAGATGGTGGGTGAGGAGAGGGGTTTGTTGAAAGAAATCCTATGGAGGCAAGAAAAATGGATGAAAGGCGTATTGAGCGGTAGTGGAATGTTGAAGAAGGTAATAGAGGGGAGAATATTGGGCAAGCGAGGTAAGGGCAGGAACAGGATAGGGATGTTGGACGGGATGAAGGGAGGAAATAAGTACACAGAGATGAAGAGGGACCTGATACAGATTAGTTTGCTAGATGGGGAGCCAAAAAATGTTTATTTGATAGTTGTGTCCATCCAAAAACCTACCTTAACGAGTAGATTACCTAATAATATATATATATATATATATATTTGTTACAGGTTCCCTCCACCTTCCCCCACCTATTTAAAAAATCCCAACCCCCTTATCCCTTACCCTTTCCTCCTGGTGCTACCCCCCCTGCCACACACCTTTTTTGGTGGCTCACAGGGTATTTATGTAGATGCAATCAACATTACCCAAAAAAACTTCCAATATTAGATGGATACAATTTAAACAAATATCTAATTTAGGAATTCCCCTGCATAACCCTGGGTTGTAGATATTGTGAAATGTTTTTCGTCGAACCGCAAAATTTTACTGCGTGTTTTAACGTAAAGGAGTTCTACAAAATCTGAGAGAAAAGGTTTTCTTACGTATAACATAATCTCACTTTTTACTTTGCAATTGGGATAAGCGATTAATATGCATTTTAATGACTCTCAAAGTTCCTATCTTAACGCAAAATGATTTACGCCCACGCCTTTTAATTGGAAGAAAAAAAAACAATTTTGTCCTTGAAATTCGCTTTAAGGTTTGACCATCCACATTACGAAACTAAAAACTAAAAGTTCCCTAAGCAGGTCCCAAAGTACTTCAGAGATTTACCTCTAATATTTTTCGAATTATCATCGGAAAATATATGCCGTTGAATTCATATTTCAGGCAGTCGAAATGCGATTTAGATGTTGTCGTTGTGATTACATCATCTTCTATAGGCGGCGCCATATCATTATATTGCATTTCCTTCGATTACATTTTTTAGAAAGTTATGTTATACACGTAGTTGTTGTAACTATATTGAATTAATTGTTTTGGAGGAGGAAAATGATATGAATATTTCATTTTAAATATAAATATTTCTATGATGGATCTTAGTGAGTTCAAATGATTCAAAGGATTTAATAGAAAAATGATCCATTCCTCCAATTTTCACATTTTTTACTATGGCACTATTGGTTTCGACGGTTGACTGGCTGAATTGAGGAGTAGTGCACTGTCAAAACCGTTACCGTAAAATATAAAAGTGTGGAAAACCACTTTCGGGATTTGAAGGAGAAATAATCGGGTCAAACAATTACAAGAGTTAGGCATTTTTTCTGCAGAAACTTCCGATGGCACGTGCCAACTTTGTACCTGATGTCTTTGCTCGTCACTAAGTGTACCAAGGACTGAGTCACCAGAGTTCACACAACATGCGTGCTCGAGGCGCGAGTCATATCCATGAACTTTGGGTTAACAGTTGGACGAGCTACAAATCAGATTAACACGGACAACTTCACTTCGCCTCGGTCAGCATCTGCTCTTAATCTTCCCAAGGCACGAAACGATGACAATCTGGAAGCGGCTGATTCAAGTAAAAAAAGTTATGCCAAACACGTGGGCAGAACTTCTCTCGAGGTTGAGAGTCTTCGGAATTCCCTGCGGTATGTGTGAAAAGAAATACCTACGATTTTAAGGATGATACGGCAATCCGTTAAAATCCACTCAGAAGTGAACTCTACCAAACTGGACCAACTGTAGAAATCAGGCAAGATTGATGGATACGAGATTAGGTGAGAAAAATAAAAAAATATTTATTGAATGTTCACATTATAACCAACATTTCAGATGGAATAACGTTAAATACTAGGAGGAGTAATACAAAGAGGAAAGCAATCAGCAATTTTGTAAACTTTCCTGAAAACTTTGGAATTCGCTGAACAAATCAAAAAATGATTATGAACACAGTCTTAAATTAACAATTTCTGATAAACCTTGGGCGTTGGGAATCACCCCTAAACGACTCGGATAAAACTCTAATTCTCGAAAAACACCAACTTAAAATCGTATGCCTATCTAATGATCCAATTTAATCACACAATTGCTAAATATTAGAATTTATTGACGTTTTCCATGTTGTTTGAAGGGTATCCATCCCCGTGTAACTCGTTTCATCAATACTTCCGCCTATTGGCGTGCGAACCGGGGCCATTACTCTTTGGCGTGTGAAAATTGGCAGGCGAGAGCATGGGTCTGGCATAACCATTTTTTCACGGAGGGCAAAAATCCGATGAAACGGTAATTTAATGTGGGACCGAACGATACTTTTTCGACTCCCTTGGGAAACACACCAGAGTCCCGAACACGCTTCTGAGCGCACCGCGGGCTCTCCACCCCCGTGTAGCGATACGGGGATTCGACGATACGGGGCAGTCCTCCCAAACCATGCAGTCTCCGAGGTCAGCGGGCAAAATCAATTCTTCAAGCGCTTGTGCTCATCTCCGACATCGGGGCTAACAGATTTTTTACTCGGGACGGACACAAAGGGGAGGGGACCATATCGCCGCGAGGCATGACTACTTTTCGTCGCACTAAAAACAAAATCCATTTCCTCTCGCCCAACCATTCAATGGCTCACCACGTGCTAAAGGACGACCGAGACGGAATGCTCGGGGGAAATTTATTTTTTCACCGCATCCTCTAACCACCAAAGAGCTCCCCGCACTCTTGATTCCCGATCATTGTTTCCCCGCAGTTCGTGCACATCGCTCACGCATCCGGTCGCCGTGATGCAATGCTCCCCGATGAAAAATGCACAAATCTCGGGCTATGTGTGTATATTTAGATAAAGAGAGAGAGAGAGTACGAAAATAACAGTCTACTGTCAGGGATTTGGAAAACGAATGAATTTATAGATCCGCATTTCGGGTCACGCGGGAGGATGTACGGGGATGGAGGGAGAGAGAGAGAGAGGGTGGGGGTGGAAAAGGGGAAAGGAGGGGGTGAACTTTTTGGTGGGGGCGATGGAGTTGAAATGAGGCACGAAAACGCAGGGACCCACCCCACCCCCCTTCCTCCAAGCATGATGACATTTGTGGTGGTGGCTTTGTTATGCTCTTACTCGGGGATTCTGAAGAAATAGGTATAGTCACCGGAGCATACGATAACGAAAAGCATATAGAAAAAGATTTTCTTATGAAAGAGACGAGTTCGCGTAACTGGGTAATATATACCTGTTTTATGTTATGTTCGTTGGTACTCATGATTGAATTACATAATTTATGACTAAAAGAAAACACGAAAGGAATACTACGTACTCGTATCTGATTCATCAAAAATTTATTTGAGCGAAGAGAGTGTCATAGGATCGTTATAAAACCTGGGAAAAATTCATCAGGATTGGCAATAAAACGATGACTCATAGGAAAAATATAAATTGTATGCTGGCACTGAGCAGTATATTCGTACGCAAGACGACTGTGTTAAGTTGCTGATAGCAAATAAGGATGTCGGACAATATCATGTATGGAATTCTTTTCCTCGAGTGCAATTAACTTTCATATCTTTACATAGCAAAAGGCACAATCATTTGGAATACTCGTTTGATTTATTGACAGAGGTATTTATTAAGTTATAACATCAGGTTTCCAATTTTTCTCTCAGGATCTGTGTTCTCCCCCAATAGTCAGTCCTTGTGACGGGTTGATGGGTAATACATTTTTTATCCGCAACATTTTATGAAACGCTGGAAACTTTCGGATAAAACACTTACTAGTGGATTCTACCTGGAGGGCTATAATAATACTCCCAAGACGTATTAAGGTCCTAGAAATTGAAAAAGTAGTTGTGAAATGAATACCAATATTTTGTGCGTAATTTACTGACCTCACTACTGCAGTGTAAAGTATTATTAATATTTTCAAATGGTTTTAATTTTACGAAAGAGTGTTCTACAATAGCAAAGAAGGCAGTTATGAAATAGATCAAAAGACATCCGTCACGGGGTTACGAATGTCTTCTATTCATTTTTCCTTCACGAATTGATTACCTGTGTACTACGAAACATTGATAATATAAAATTGAAACTTATCACGGATATTTCTGAATGCCTTAATTAAACAGATAAAACATGACTGAAGATGAATACAGATAAGTGAAATGTAGTGTATAAAAATGTCTTGTATCTTTGTTAGAGCTTTTTTAAAGAGCGTTAGACTTTTCAGACCACCCTTGTATTTTTCTATACTATGCTGTATATGGACCAGTTACGCGAACTCACCTCTTTTACAGTTACGCTGCAACTTTATTATTTATGCTTTGCACCTCTTTGCACTGCTTACTTATTGTTTTCAAAATAATTTTTAGCCTGTTTTAAATATATGTGGAGTTCATTCTCTGATTTACTATGTCAGTACATAGCTGTCAAAGTTAGAAGAAAACACAGAGCGATTATTAAAGTATTGTGTGGAGTATTACTTTGTATTTTTTTCTGTAACTTCAATATTTTGCAATTACGTACTTTAATAATGAGTGCGCAGTAAAAGTTATGCATACATTTAAAATCCCAAATGCAACTCTGAGGTATTTCAGGATAAGATTATTTAACCAATAAATTAATTGTTGTATTAGGTAACGCATTATCACAAATAAAACAATATAAAGTATTGTTGATAAGGGAGGGGTTAATTCTTCATTGCCTTTAACATCGAACAATGAGGAGGTCAATCCCGAGACAAATAATTACTCATACGTGTTTTACCGTTTGCTAAATGGATACGGTTTTCCTTATACTGTTTCGCAACGAATCTGAATGACAATCGTTCAGCCTCTTTACCTTTTCCAAAGGAACTAATTACACTTTATGCGTGTTGGTCGCATCCAGTAAAGCTTGGCACCCTAAGCCAAAGCGTGGGATATATTCCGTCGCTTGTTCACCCTGAAGGTGAGGTCCCCTGTGTGTCTTGGATACCTTCCATTTGAGTGCGAGTGTCCAGATAAACTCTTTTACATCTCGTACTCTTGCCCGAACCGTGAGATGTTTTTGCCTTGAAGTCGAAACATTTCCAGAAAAACAATCCAGATACTGTGAGTAAAAATAGTATCAGGTGCCATGCAATGCATTAAGTCCAACCGAATTGTTTTGGCATAGGACGGAAAAGGAGCAGAGAGGGAGGTTGCCAGAAATAAAATGACGGTCTTCAGTAAAAACTTTAAGTTGGTGTGTGCAGGTATATGTGAATACATGTACTCGTTATGATAGTACAGTAAACGACCTGTTAATCATGGCGAAAGAATTCAGAGAGCATTAATATATTACAAGTACACAATATTCCTTGGGAAAATTTTGGCAGAGAAATGGTTTACCCGGAGAACATGATTGAATTTGACGCATAATGGCAACACTGCTAGAGACAAATTATCTTTTGATATGAATAAAGTGTTCTCTTTTTCAAATCTGCACTACCTTTTGCAAAGAAATTACCTTAACATAGTACAAAGAGTCCCACCTTTTCTTTCATCCCCTAGTCCAAGCAGTTTTTAGGGGTGCAATATTTAGCAAAAGTGGGGGACTACCTGCGGTAGTTAATTAGGTTGGGAAGGAGGGTGGTAACACAATCCAGTTCCTATTTCCCTTAGCCTTAAGAGGATTTTTGCGAGAGTATTTGAAACATACGCGTGGTAATCGATTCAATATCATTTCTTCTCCCACGACGGAGGGGAAATTTTTGATCGGTAACCGCATCAGTGTTTCCAAAATGTTTTAAGTTGAGGATAATATTCCCAGATTTATGTTCTCACACAAAAATTTTGAGCCGACAATTTTCGTCCAAATATTTCCTATGATTAGATCAGTTTAGAGTAATTCTGAGACAGCCTGACTTCTGCACTCAAAATATTATTAAGTCGCGATAGTCTGCATACAATGTAAACGGGCTTAGTTTGACGACGGGAGATTACTTTATGCCACTTCAATGAAAGCCCAGTTTAGAAAATTTCTGTGAAGCAAACGTTCTCGATGCACAGTACTCTCAGATATGCTAATATAAAAATTTGTTTGGTTTGAAGGAAGTAATTTCTATCGAAAAAAAAATACCATTCTTATTGAATGTTTGATTATTTTTAATGGGTAGCCACGCTGCTACTCCCGTTTAAAAATTGCATAATTAAATCTTGTCGAGCAAATTTGATATTTAAACCATTTAAATTTTAGAGGTAAATGGTAGGAAGCAATATGTAAACGTTTTGTTGCGATCTGTAGAACGCGGAATATTTAGAAAGCTTAGTAAAATGCCTCATATTTTTGAAAAACTAGCATCCAATTTTCTCAATAATGTAAGTACTTCTGTCAGGAAACTGAGGTCGTCATATTATAACATTTCTGTAATATTATTTTTGAATATTGAAAAGAAGATTTCAAAGCATTAATTTATTTAAAAAATTGACGCAGGGAAGAGTTCGAAAAGATACATGTATCACAAATATGTGCAGTCCAACGATTTTGAAACGCTCTCTCTACTGACTAATTGGATAAAACAAATAAATTTAGTACTGCGTAAGACGTGGATCATATGATAAATAATATGGCCACACAAGGTTCTGTGGGAATACATGAACAAAGCGTCACATCTTATCACACTAAATACCTCCTCATAAAATTTTAATATTTCCAGCAGTAGTATCAGCAATCACATATTCACGGCTCGACTGGCCGCCTCCTCATTAATGCTCTCTAGAAATAAAATCCGCACGACGTCTGCATCGGCGGCATCTTTCTTTGTTTCGCCTGGCTGCGATGGGCGACCTTCCCGCACCCGTCCTCTCAACGCTCCGCGAGCGGGCGAGCGCTGCCGTTCTCTTCAGAGCCGAGAGCAAGTGCGTCCCACGGTTATCTCCCGCACATCCCGAGGGGGAAAAGGAGCGGGGGTCCTCGAAGCGCCGTCAAACCATTAGCAACGTCGCGCGCTCCACGCCACCGTTTCAGACCGCCATCAGTCACACGGGCGCATTTAGAATACATTTTAACTTGGTCCGACACAATTTATCTCATAGACTATGTGTTCTACATTAACTCAAAATAGGAGAACAAAAACATGGTCGTTTTGACCATGAAGAAATATGCATGTGAAGATTTAGCATGTGCACGTATGTAGATATTCATTCATAGGTACTCTTACCAATTTAAAGGTAGGTTACGGACGATCCCTAACAACTACTTACTCCTACGAATCATGATAAATTCACCATATTTCTCGACATTTTTACTTTCTTCATATATTTGTAACTTCTGCCTGACTTCTTGCTGCCTTGTCCATTCTCTTCCTACACCACTCTTTCTTAATGCTATCCCTTTTATCACAGACTCTTCTACATACCACTTCATTTTAGTATTTATTTCATCCGCTTTCTCAACATTATTCGCGTTTCCCGCAAACCCTCCTCACTCCGCCGGCCCTCTTTCCATCCCTCAGCGTTTGTCTTCTTTGTTCAAATTATTCTCTCCAATCCCCGCCACTCCCACGTCTCAGATACCTCCTATAAATGCTCATCCTCCTGCCTCAAAAACCAGGCCTCACATACATCCGTTCCATAGTCATTAGTAATATTTACTTCTCGTCTTTACTCAGTGTACACATCATCAATCCTCTTCTTCTTAAATATGCCTCTTTTTCTAACGCCATTATTTTCTTAATATCCCACTTCAGTGCCTATTTTTATTTCAAATCAAGTCCAAATACATTAGCTACTTCATTTAATTCCCACTTATTTACAAATGGGCGACCAAGTGTTTTAGACATTCAGGTTTACAGATGATGAAGCAATAGTGAGCCAGACAGCCAAGGGACCACGGCTACACTTATTTTTGAGTGCTCAACAGAAACAATGGGAGAGTTGAGAACCAACCACAATAAAGCAAAGTGATGAGATTTTAGAGTTAGAGAGTGCTAATTTAAACAATTAAGTATGAGGGGAAAAACTGAAGGATTTAGAGCAGCTAATGTATTTGGGCAAGATGTTTCAAGAAAATGGGCTTAGGAGTGGATACATTTGCAGAAGTATGGAGTTATGGAAAGAGGCATTTGCAAGATTCTCTCACCATCTGATGCCTTTTGCAAGCAACCCTTAACTGTTCTCAGTGTATATCTATACATGCCAATAACAAACCATCTCAAATCTCTCTCTCCTACACAAAAACTATGCTGTCCGATTTATGTCTCTATGCAGATTACTAATAAGTCCACTATTCCTACAGTCTACTTAAATAAGTATGTATGCACGTGTGTATACACGTATGTGAGTGGATTTATATATTAATTTCTGTGCAAACAAATAGACATATGTGTTCGATAATAGGTTTTACAAATATATGGTAGATATGTATTGAGATCATGGTTTTCGCAAACAAATTTTGTAAATCAATACTCCAATTATAATTGTTTCACAAAATAGTCTTAAATAGTTTAAAAAAATTAATGGATTAATTTTGTTTTATCCTAAACGTTTCTGACCTTCTTAGATTCTTGGCATTTATACGAAGGAGTCCAGGGTGCCCAAAGGAAGTGGCCCATCGCCACCGTTTTGAGCGGAAGCGGGTTCTGAGGGGCGCGCATATCCGTGCGCTGCCAATGTGAGGGGTGGGCTTGGGGCTGGAGGGGACCGAAGTGTCCTCTCCAGCCCCCTCAGTCCCTTTCCTCCCACCCTGCCTCCCTACCTCTTCCCACCCCACGCGCTCACTCCCTCCCCGCCGCCCACACGCCTCCTCCCATAACTCCACATAACTCCTTCATTAGCGGCCCTCTGCGCGCCCATTCCTCATTCTTCCATAATTCTTGGCAAATGGCGGGCGGTTAACATAATTTATCGGCTTAAAGTTCAAGGGTCGTGATGTATTCCCGTCGCGTGCCCCGGAATGGGGAATTAGTCCCCGGGATTCTTGCTTCCGCAAGTTAGCGTTTCACCTCCCGCGAGTCGGTGATACCCCCGACGGTGAAAATTCTCGTAACCCTCTCGGAAACACATCACCAGGTCCTTCCCCTTATTACTCCCCCAATAGTGTAACCAAACCCTCTGGTCACACCCAATCCTTCTCCACCGGCTAGATCCGTCCTCTCCCACTCCGCCTCTCCCGCCCATTGCCCGCACCGGTATCCGTTTTCCTTCCTTCCGTGATGATAACGCGATAAGTGCGTCCTCCTGATACTCTCTGCTTGCTCTTCAATCGGCTTCTGCTATCTCACTCTCCTCATTTCTCTTCTTATCTCTACCCCTTCTCCCATGTCATCGCCCTCTCCACCTTCCCTCGTCTAATCCGACTTCTACTACCGTCTTGTCGCGGTCTCCCATGAAGCATTCAACCGGGAGCTTCAAGATTCCTCCATCTTTGAATTCTCCCCGATATTTCCTCAATCGCCTGCTCAAAGACATCCCTTTACCCAACTGGAAGGCCTAGGGGCCCTCACTAGGTAATTATATACACTCACACCACCACACACACACACGTACAAACGCATTAAAAGTACGAATTGAGGGAAAGTTATTAAAAGCATAGAAAAAAAAACTTCACAAGCACTCACAGTAGCTTGTAAATGTCTATGAATTCACAGCCATATTTCTTCCGAAGAAAATATATTAGCCACATCCACCCTTCCGTTTGAAGAAGATGCATCTTCTTACACCAAAAATTTATAAAACTATTATGATTGTTATGTATTTTTTACGGTGACACGTTTTAGATGACTGTTAATTACATTGTATATTGATAGTACGTGAGATTTGTTACACCAGTGCACACATACACACATTATGCGTATATACATCTATTAAGGTACACTTTTTTTAATTTCCAGTCTATATCCTGTCGTCGTGGCTTCAGGCCATCCGATTCTTGACGTCCCCAGGGAATCGGGAGATTAAATGTAAAAGAAGAAGTAGGAACTGTGTGTCGAAGGATAGGAGTTGGTCTCCCCGACCGCTGGGTGCTGTTTTTTCCTCCCTTCCCCCATTCTCTTCCTGACCTTCCCGTCCCAGTGAATTGGCAACCGGGTGAGCGAAGAGCCATCAACATTTGCAAAAATTTTCAGGATGAAGGAGAGATGCAAGTACTGCGCTTAAGTGGGGGGAGGTTGGTGAATAAGTGATTTTGACGATACCCGTTGAAGCCGAAGGCTAAATACCACCGATAATTAGCTGATTGTAGTCTTTAAAGTGCAAAGACGTTGAAGAGAGATACAATTTCATGAATGAGCTCGAATAACCTTCTTTGCCATCGACAATAATTAACTCACCTAGGATTTTTTAGATAAACAATATATAAATTTCTCAAAATATACACAATATTTAAAAATTAAATCAAACGTAGCGTTTACGACGGGATCTTCGACCTGAAGACGCCGGATGCAACTTCGGCGAAACTGTTGTCGGTTTCATAAAACAACGCGGTGAAAACCCGAATATGCAGAATTCTTCGTAGCGTTTACTGTTTTCCTTACTTTAAATCGTATTAAATTGGATGTCTTGCTATTAATACTTAACATACGAATCACAAAAAATCATACGAAAAACGTTTGAATTTCTCTATTGTTCTTCCAAGTTCTGAAACGTTCAAATTTGTAAAAATTAAATAGGAAAATGACGTGACAGTAATATCTAAAGAGTTTGGCTCAGGGATTCATCCAAATTCTAATTTTTTTAGGGGAAATTTTGAATTAATAAAGTTTTACATTTCATATTACCACTACTATTATAGCTTTCATGCTTTGAATTCCTAACCTACAATTCATGTAATTTCTCAAGTTTTGATGTATACGAGGTCTGTAAATTAAGTAATGAGATTGGCTCGTATATAGTTATACTGCATAATATGTCCCCCATGATGTTAAAATTATTGCGAGTGTAATTCAATGCGGACCCTCTGAATAGCACCCTTCGTGAGAGTTCGTTATGATATTACGCTAAAACAACTAATACCCTGCACAATGCACTCACTGCATTGACTGAAATGTATTTTTCAATTCACACTACTGCGGAATGCCGCAGAGAAATAATCGTCAGAACGAAGTATTTCTCCTCATTTCCCCTCTCTTTTACTTTTTAAAATATGTAGAATCTGACACTACGGTCTATATGATACAGACACGCCAACTCTCCCGATTTAAGCGGGAGACTCCCGATTTTTCCTTCTTACGTTCTTGATGAACTGTTCAAATTGTGTACTTAGCTTAACATGTTAATAAAGTGTGACATTCATTAAAAATTGGCAAAGTGTCATAAAGGGATTAAGGTGCCATGCAAATATTGTGGTAATTAAAAGTGATTACTTCGTGATACACTTCTAAAAATCTCCCGATTTTTCATTTTTGAAAGTTGGCATGTCCTCCCGATTTTTCATTTTTGAAAGTTGGCATGTCTGATGATACAAGCCATCATGCAAATAATGCGCAAAAATTCAGAAAGTAACATACACAATTACACACAAATCAACGATCTTGAGTAAGGTCCTCATACGAGGTGCCTTTCAGTTCAAAGGTAGCCAAATTTTGTCTAGGGATTGATGTAGATGAAAAGATGTGTTGATGCTTAAAATAAGAAAGCACGTTTCATGAGATAGATGGTTAAACCAGACAGTCAACATGGTTTATTTAGCTATTACTAGAGGAAGGAGTGTTTTCAGTGCTACAAATGGTTTCATATTGTAGAAGAACAGCATTAAATCACCCTGCTCTGCATCAATTTTTTCCATATGCGTGATTTTAACACCCATTAAAATTGATCGTGAATTGAGTGAGATATGCGTTGATGATTCTAGAAAATTTGTAAAGTATAATTTTTTAAATTCGACAGTACAAAGAAGACCAAACATTGTGTACAAAAAAATCCTATAGAAGCCTCGGCCAAGGATTATCAGCAAATTTTCCAGAGTAAAAACGGGACCCATACAGAAAAGGTCCTGTCGGCCATGCATTCCTGGCGTCGACCTTTAAAAGAATGGGTACACCTACAGGGAGATTACGTTGAGCAGTAATGGAAGTTTCAACTGTCTTGCGTATTTAGTTTATTATAAAACATTCGGATATCTTAATGCTTAAAGATACTTTGTATTTATGGTAGGTGAAAGATTTGTAGCGATTAGTGATCAGAAACCGCCAAGGGAACAAGAAATGGAGAGTTAACTTTATTGTTGCACAGTGAAATAAAATTTCAAAAAGAGTTATTTATCCTTGCATTGTATTAGAAAAACCTTATATTGTACGAGTTTTTATCGCACCTAGCATGGAATTCAGTATTGGCTGTTGAAATTCTATCATTGATATGGCATAGTGAGAATGGAACCGATGTGAAGCATATCGGGAATGTTTTTCGCCTTATCTGAACTAAGAATACATTTAAAAGAAGGAAATGGCACATATAAATGTAATCTAACAAATGAACTGGCCATGGAAAAAACTGAGAATAAAAGTTTGCTTATATTTCAGATATAAATCTTAAAGTAGTTACAGTCGCAGAGACTCATACCTTGAATCCAAATTCTTTTCCGAGGGACTAGAATTTATTAATTATACGGGGGTTGCAAATGTACCCGTTTAAATTCATATTTTCATTCCTTCTGTTAATATCAAAATACGACATCTAGTACTCTCCAATTTTGCCATCTACTGCTTCGTAATTATTAATATCACAATATACGATATTGGAACTGGCATAAGCGCGGATGCTAACACCAGACTTTTCCTACAATAGACCTTCGTTAAAAGATTTAAAGAGTTCGGATTTTCAGTCCATTCATTACGGTGCCTCGGATGAGTGTCATATTATTATTTATCGTCACTTCCCGTAAATCTCCGATCCGGGAAAGAGTACTTCCGCCTACTTTGTATGTGACAGCCGTTTGCACCTGACTTTTAGAACAACGGAAATATTAAGTTTAATTTATATTTATTTAGCAGAAAATCAAACTCATCGTTTCAAAATGCTCCTCCGACAATGGGAATAATATGAATGAAAGTATTGTTTAAACAGATTTTTTGGTACACAAATCTTTCTCAAATATTAGTCTATTTTAGTATACTCATGATTGCAATGCTTTCATAACATTCCACAATTTTGACGATCTCCATTTGAATTTGATTAAAACGTGTTACCTTAATGGTTAAATAATGAACGCAGTTTTTTCTTACAAAAATATTACTATGCTACAACTTTTACTTGTTTCTTCTAAAAGACTCAACCCAATAAAAAATAATTAAATCGTAGAAATTAACAAGAAATAAATATAGTAGAACCATGTTCATTTCCCCTTTATCCGTAAATAAATACTTTCTTAAACGTATTTGCAAGAGAAAGTTTTTATGGTTAAAAAATATTTCATTAATGTGAATGTCACCTATATATATATATATATATATATATATATATATATATATATATATATATTCCACGTGAACTATATTTACACGTTACCTGGCTAGACGGCAAAAGTTGAGAAGGGTTGTCAAAAGAACGATATTAAAAATGAAATACAATTAGCTCATCTATGAATCTTAGAAAAAAATATGGCAGTCAAAGAAAACAATAATTTTAGTACGAGTATAGCATTTTTTAATTTGTGAAAATAATTTTATATAAATATGTTTTCAAGTCTATTTCCTATTAATTCTCTTTATGATTCAATCTATCAATATTTTGTAATCGTAGAATAATGCTCTCAAAGTAAGCAACATACTTGTATTTGTATGGCTTAAATTATGATCTTTAAGTAGTCTTTACTGTAGTTTTCGTTCAGAGAGTGATTCCCATACGAACCTCTATAGTATGTGACTGTATCTACTCGTTCATGATAATTTTTCACGAGTTATTTTTTTAATAATTTGTCTAAATAATGAACAGCTATTTTTCAGATGTTCCAAGCATTAAAATAACGTCAATATGAGTCTTGCGGCATGAATAGATGAACTTTAGAAACCAAATAGACAGAGGAAGAAACATGTGAATTAAATAGTATGATTAATTTGGAATCCCAAAATGGCAATCACAATGACATACTCGTATAGCGTCCCATTTTCCAGGAGAGAAAAATATTTTAGGCGAAGATGGTATAGTTGTATTAGGAAACATTTGGATGTGAAATGCGTATTTCATCGGAGAATTTAATACCATTTAAGGCCAATGACACCAAATAATCAGCTATCAAATCTTGGAAAGAGAAAAGGCAGGAGACAGGGGGTATATATAGTATATTGAATGGTTCCCATCATTAACATTCGGTTAAAATAATCCACGAGGAGAACGAATCCGGAAGAACCGTGGAAGAGGGAAGGGAGCACTGGAGGGAGGTGGAAAAATTGATAATTGAATCAGGCAGCGGTAATACGGGCGAAGGGGGTGGGAGGAAAACAATCCAACGTATTTCTGCGCCGATTGATCTTTTCGGATGCGTTTTTTTTTCATCTACATGAGAGAGGGAGGGAAAGTGCGTGTGAGTGTGGGTAGGTGGTGGTATTTGGACGGGGGAGGAATGAGGTTGGAGGGGGATTGAGTGAGAGCGTGGGGAGGGTTGCGAGAGGGGCGGAGAGGGCGGGGCAGCGGGGGCGGAGGGGGTAGAAAGAGAGGCAGAGAGCGAGAGAGAGGAAGGGAGGGAGAGCCCCTACAATCTTCGCCACCCGCATTGCAGGGCCGCCACACGAGAGTCGGTGGTCCAAGGCGCAAGAGCCAAGGCGGCGGCGGCGGCGGAGAGAGGGATGGAGGGAGAGAGAGAGAGAGAGAGAGGGACGGTGGAGAAGGTGGAGGACGTGGGGCTTCAGCGTGTCAGCCAAGAACGCCGCCGCTCCTCCCGACCCACACCCCTCTCCCTTCCCCCACTCATACCATTCTTTCTCCCTCCCTCTTCCGACTCATTTCCCTCCCCCCCACTTTCCCCTCAACCATCCCTCCTGTCCCATCAACTCGCCTGCCTTCTCCTCTTTCTCTCTCCGATTCGACCTCTTAAAGAAAGGAGATGGAGGGAGAGCACGGGAGGAAGCTCTCTACTACTTTCAACCGGTCCGCTTTTATTTTTTTATAATAATTCCAAACCCCCCCCCCAACCCCGCCCCCTGCATATGCAATCATTTTTTTTATTTAATGCTTTGGTCTCACACTCCGTGTTCATGAGGAATAATGTGAACCAATATATTAAGTTTCATAGAAATAACCTGACGCTTGTAATCCAAAAAGAGTGCAGGCTGTTTCACGGAATGTCTCGCGATAGTTTTCATTTATGGTTGTGATAGAACTTAGGAATAATATTGAGGGTTGCAATGGTACATCTTAGTAAGTGTGCGATACTATTTAACGATGCAAGAATGCGTCTCACAGAAAGCATTTGTCATTGACACAGTTGTCGTTCGTTGTGAAATTTGAGACTATCGAAGTGATACGAATGAAAGTCGTCCCTCTCTAATCGATAACCTTATTTTTAATTAACAGTTGTATCATATACGTGAAGAATAGTAGATAATTTTATTTTTAAATCAAAATGAATATCAATCCATTCTAATCGTGCTCTCCACATCTGTTTGTAGTACTTTTTGTATTGAATTGAGCATAGCAGAACTGGTATTTGTGAATGCAATATATTAATGATATACGTACAAATAATGATCCCCACTTGGTAAATTTAACATTTATCTTATGGGCAATGTTGCTGTGTCCGTAAATTTTGAGGCTGCTAGTAAGTAATAATCGAGTAATGCCTTCAGTATATTAAAACCAAAATGTCATGTGGAGGTTAAAATTTTATTTTGCCAGGAGTGTACAAATATAAATTTATTAGTGCTCCTGTTCCAATTCTTCTTGTTTCTTATTTTTTTGATTCACGAAGAGGATTGTTCCAATTATTCCCAAATGATGAGGTTAATTTATATACCTATATTGCTCTATACGTGCGTAGTTATAATCACTGGAGGATAATAATTTCGCTTTTTGAAATCATTTATAGTCATTAAATTGTTAAAAAACTTGGAATAATACAACATAAAACCCTCAATTTTCTCTAATTATATAGTGTCGTACAGGTATATCATAATTTTCCCTGTTTTCTTAATTAGAACTATATCCATTACTCAAAGAATTTACTTGTTTCTCTAAGTAATTACTGGGATTTGAGTATTAAAGGACAGATGATAGTTTTGAAATATGTTTCAAGTACATTTTAATATGTTTGCTATAGTACTACTAGGTCAAGTTCAGTAACATTGTCTTTATGAAACGAAATTTAAAATATCTTGGTTAAGAAACTTCTGGATTCTAAAAACATAATGAATATAATTATCTAAAGCCCACCTCAGAATTTTTCATCCTTCATTACCTTAATTCTTTGCAAAATATATATATCTCCATGGATATTGTAACATTTTCAATCCTCGATATTTATACATTTTCTGAGAGCCAAAGGGATCTCAAACATCGGAGCACGCTATTTTAGTACACTGAGTCACCTAAAATTGCTATATGACTAAGTATTTCCAAGGATTAAAGAATGAGTGAGTAAGCAGAGGGATTAGCATCCACGCTCCTTAGAGCTAAATAGACATTCAATACGGACAATGTCCCTGCTCAGTTATCACATATTCCATATGCGTTTCATTCTACTATTATTCTTCTCAGCAAAGTTATTTACATCTTTGTACCATCTTCTTTGCCAAATGATGGAGTAACTACCCATATTTCTTAATGATTGCATTTAGTAAGCGATGTGCATTTTAACTCTTAAATTAGTATAAATGTATATTAAAATATTTAACAGAAAAAATATATCATGCCCCGTAATAGACAGCATAACTTTAAGTGAAAAAGTAAAGGTTGATATTTTTTTCTTTGAGAGAAAATGTGATAAATTAAATTCAATGACTGAATCTAATTACGTTTTTCCCCCATTAAAGGGTTCTAGTTTATTATTGCTAAGTACCAGCATAAAAACACGTTTAGGTTTAGGAAGGAGATTAAAGGAATTTTCATCATGTATATTTAATAAAAATCTTAAAGTTCTACGCAAGTATGACATTTTTGATTATCTGTAAAATGATCCTATCATTTAAATTGTTAATTGCACAGTTTATAACGTGGTATTTAAATGCATGAAGATATATTTATCCTATCTTTAACATGTAGTTTCAAACCATTTTTTGCCATGGTCCCTTATGTACCATATATAGTGTGCGTATTCATCGCAGTGGCAAGGGGAGCTTCGAAGGTTGCCAAGTTCAATAATTTGGTGCCTCTCCAATGTAGGTCGAGTCAGTGTTGCATTCAGTAGCTTTATAGAAGGTCAATTATATGGGTTATATGCAAAAACTTTTATGGGGGGTTGAACGAAATTTATCTCTAAATGGGAATGTATCATTTGATTGTATGATATTATTTTTATATACTATATCCATGCCATCCAGGAAAGAATCGCATTATACAATTTGAAAAATACAATAATCCTAACTGTCCATCTGAAATAAGGATGGCGGCTATTGCACGCGGATGATATTTTCGGAGTTATTGCCTCACTGGGAGGCCCATGGGAGTGCGCAAATTCACGAACCGAGCCACTGCTAGGTTGGTGTGGATGCGATCGTCATGATGACGATAGGAAATGGAGGACATTCCAGTCCGAAACACGCCCTTTCTCTCTCCCCTAATACTCTCACGCCCGAATATTCCTTCCTTACTCATTTCTGCCAATGCCCGCCTTTATTTTCCTCCTCTTCCCCGTTCCCAGAATCCACCTGCCTCCTTCCTTCGCTATCTTTCTACGTATCTTACTCACTTGCACACCCCATCTCGCCCCCCTCCCCTGCTGTCCTCTTACCCCTCCGCCCACACACCCACTCCCCTCTTTTTTCACTCTTTCCCCCACATCCTGCCGTTGAACCCCTGCCGTAGGCTTTCCTTAAGCACATGGTTTCCAACACATGGTTTCCCCTTATTTCGCTCCCTCAAATTCCATTTTTGGATCCGAATGGCGTGGGGAATATAGCCTGGGCACCATCCTCTTAAACTCGCTTCATATAGGGCTTTCGGCGGCGACGTCCGGCCCTCACCTCACCCGTTCCCCGCAACCGTGGCCCCTCTCCTCGATTATCATCCTTTTCCCCTGCGACCTCGGTGGGTTGGCCTCTTTCCCTGGTGCCCCTGCCCGACATTGGCGCGCTGCGGAAAGCATTTTCTCGTGCCCAGGGGTGGTTGTTGGGATGCCCGAAGCGGGTTGAAATCAAGCCTGCTGGCTAACGAATTCAGATCCACTCTATCGTAACTGAGTGCTTGAAATTGAACTTCTTTCTCACAAATGGAATCCTCCCGACATCCATTTTTAGTCATGCAAACAGTGTAAACATTTCAGGAGTCAGACGACATTCGACAAGACAAAGTCACGCATCTGAAGGAATCCGTGACTGAGATGTCATATTTTAGTCAAATAATGTATAGTTGACTGATTCCGATATGAAAAACCTCGGTGAAAGGAATTTAAGGAAATATTGTACTTATGGATTCTTTAGTTGTGACGATACGCCTCTTCTTTGTCAATCTCTTACCATTTAAATGCATGTTAGCGGATGACTCTGTCAAAACGTTACTGTCGCGGCATCTCCCGCAGTTTCTTGGAATCTTTCATTCTAGAATGTTGTTAATGGTGAATAATTAATACCAAAATATCCAAAAATATAACAAACAAGCTATAAACATCTTCATTTTCATCCTCCTCTTTTCTGTCTAGGTATTCTTAAATTTTCAAATTGTGGCTGTTGGAACACGATCGCATCAGTCCATTAGAATATTTACACATTCTATGTGACTATTGCATAGTTTAGAATGTTCTACACCCGCAATTATGTCATCAATGCTATATTAAGGGTTAGGTTTTCAAACAAAAGAAAAGGTGGGTGAATAAAAGCATGGCAAATGAAAATAACGCTAAAATAATTATTTTTAGTGTTACATTTGTTTAAAAAAAACCATGTTATGTAAATAATACATAAAGCCTCTTCAATTATTTCCATTTTTCCTTTAACTTCTATCCTTTTATGGTGTTATATTATTATTGCAAACATATGCGTGGCCCCGTTATTAAGGTAGCCTCAAACGTTTCCGACCTAATAAATAAACGAGACATTTTTTCTTCAAATTTATTTTCATTTTTCAGCATAGTCTCCTTTTACGTCGATAAACTTTTTTCCAGCGATGCTCTAACATTTTTATCATTCCAAATAGTTATGTTTACCAATGCGATAACCTCCTCGTCCGATGGAAATCTCTTTCCTCCAAGCAAAACTATGAGATGAGGAAACAGGAAAAAATTCGCATCTGGTGATTACAGCGTGTGGTCAACCAGAAGCGCTATTCGCCAATTTTTTGCCATTATGACCGCCGAAGGTTGTTTTCAGATCATTCACGTAAAACTCATTTTCTTAATGTAAGTATTTTATCCCAAGTTACAGCTACAGTCCCTGTTATGAACGAACTTCCTTTCAAAGATATTTCACGAGATTAACGAACACTTATTCAAAAAGCTATGAGTAAACATTGTTATAGCGGTGCGCGTAAAAATGCGTTTTTAAGATCTTTTTTATTATTATTTTCGTGAAATGTGAAATGTTTCGTGAAATTTACATGTGTTTGCCTCACGATACAACTATTGAGGACATACGTAAACTCCTAACTGGCGGAAAAATACATCTACCACTATTTGAAAGAGCAACAAAAGTTAAAAGCCTTGCTGGGATAAATTATTAACTTAAATGAAAATTGTGTTGAAAAATATAAATGAATTTGAGGAAAAAATGCCTCGCTTATTTGTTAGGTTAGAAACTTTTCAGGCTACTCATGTCCATGAAAGCGTACTTAATCTAGTGACATGAAAAAAAATTTTGGTACTTTTAACAAATTTCACGCTATATGTGAAATAGGTACTTTCATTTTATACATTGTGTATTCAAGCAATATGGTATGGCTTTAGGTTTGATACAAAGTTCACAAGACACGAGAGATCAATAGAGATAAAAAATCCCTTCATAATTGGCATTAGTTATTTACACTAAGTTTTTTAAAACAAATGCGATGATAATGAACAATCTGTTTACATGCTGATTCACCTGTCTTATCAATGAAACTTCTTTTAGTGACGTAGAAATATTATAATCATTAAAAGCAATTTATTAAAAATGGGGAACTTGGGTGGTGGCAGGCTTTTGGTGATTACTTTCGTCTTGAAGTCAAGGTTTTTGAAAGAGTAACTGGAAAAGAGATCGCCGAAGAGGTCATTGCCATTCTAACAGACTGCTTAGCCCTATTCTTTTCTCGAGTTTCTGATGCAGCACAGCACGCCTCCAACGGAAAACTAAGACCACTCATCGACCTTTCGACGAGCGGACGTAGTGCCATCTATGCGATGGCGGTAAATTTCAAATGGCATCATTTTGTACACCTCTCTTGTGTGGACATTCTTGTGCGATATTAATAATGGTAGCGCTTATGAAATTTGGTGGGTGTGGAATAGACTTCTGTCACTTTTTTTGGGTATCCGTTTAAAAGTAATGGTTGAGGAATTGATGGGAGGCGAAAACCTTTGGAATGTGTTTAACTTTCATTTTATATCCCTAAAGATGAAAATTACGGAACGGTTTCATGCTAAGGAAAAAAACTCTCACAGATATAAATCATTAACTCTACTTTTCCTTTCCTCAGATTCTTCCAGTAGATATTCCTTGCAGTTTCAAATGGTAGAGCTAATGAAATAAATGATAAGTGCATTTAAAATTTATTGATGGAGCATTTGGGAGAAAGTCGTAGCCAATATTGTCCCTTGATTGCGCAGATATGTTTAAAATATTTTACCATAGTCTTTTAAATTTATGGTAATTTAATTCTTCCTACTCGTCGTTCTACTTATTTTTGAAATTGTCATTACATTCTGTATTGTAAGGTCGATACTTTAAATAGTAATCACATATTGTATTTTCAAATGGCATTCGTGCAATAGATAATTTTAAAACAACTAAATCAATTTGATTGCATTTTTTATCGAGTCCTTCAGAGTTCGGGAGATGATAAACACTATTTTAAAGTGAATGATGATATGTTCGATTATGGTGTTACGAAAATAGTAGCATGCTTCATGAAATGCGGTAAGAAGAATGATTGTTTCAACAAACTGCGGGAGATGCCGCAACGGTAACTTTTAACGGAGTCATTATAAAATGGATTCATATATTAATTAACGAAGAGGTTTTTACTGTGAGATAAAGATTTCTATTTAAAACTAGGGAGAAAATAAGATATTGCTTAAAAGCTCTTATTTCGAGAATAAAAGGTTTGATGATAGTCTTTCTTTAGGAGAAAGTGAACTGGATGAACTAAAAGGGATTACCTGTGGTGAGATACATCATGTGGTTTATTACTGGTAAACATAACCCTGAAAAATATTGATGGGAAGTGATTGATAATATAGAAAAATCGAGTGGAGAGCTCCTCAAAGCCAAAAGTATGATCGATAATCAGTTACTATTTTGATTTTATTGTTTACCCCTATTGGCATTTACTTCCAGTCATGATTGACATCTAACTCGCGATCATTAAATAATTTTAGATTTTAGTTGGCTATGTAACCTAAAGCAAGGTATCCTATTAAATTAATTTTTTTATAAACTCTATTGGGTACATCCAAACTCAAGAATATCTAATGGGAATATTACATCATGCATCAGGAAAATCGTGAGTAGATTGATAAGATTCCTTTTTTCTACTTGCAAGTGTTGACTATCTTTATCATTGTATTTACTCTGACTATTGCTCTTTACGACATTAAATTAAGGTCTTAGACTGGA
The DNA here is from genome assembly GCA_037158775.1 of Hetaerina titia. Classification (NCBI taxonomy): domain Eukaryota; kingdom Metazoa; phylum Arthropoda; class Insecta; order Odonata; family Calopterygidae; genus Hetaerina; species Hetaerina titia. The sequence goes on from CM073768.1 coordinate 120,776,661, forward strand.
CGTAAATATTGTGAAAGGTGAATTGAGAGAGTAAAAAGCCCAAGAATAAAGGTCCAACGTATAATAATACACCTCATAATATAATACAATAGCCATTGAAATTTCAAATGATTATATGAACTAGATATGGAAAAAGCATGCAAGCTGCCTGTGGTAATGGATAAAAAAACAGAAATCTAAGTTAATTCAATGTATTTCTCGGGATATCATTTTTTCAATTTCTAGCTCCGCTTATTTTTTGACCATAAAAGCGTTTTTAAAACTTTTCAATGAAGGTTGTTATATTTTTCGTCACTAAAGGGCATTCAAATTAAGTATTTCTTCGAAATGAGCACGTAAAAAACCATTTTACGAGATGGCTTTTCCCAATTGAGCTTGTTATATAAAATATTGGTATTCCGTACACAAGTTATTCGTGCACGAAATAAATGTCCCGGCCGCAGCCCACTCAGGCACGTTTTGCCTTCAGCCTCCCCACTCGTCCGTCCAAATGGTGTTCTCTCGAGAGCCCTTAAACAAATGGGCTGAATTCCACAGATGCGGTATTTTTCAAAGAGAAATGAGAGTACCTCTTTGGTGATTCTATAGCAGATTCCGAAATTCATGAAGCGCAGGGAAAACTTTAAATGCACAGTTGGTCACAATTCCAGATACACTTCAACCAGGTACTAGACTGAAGGCTTTTGATTGACGAGAGGTCTACGAAAACCTCCATATGTGAATAGTAATTGCTTCTAGCCATTAAATTTGGTTTATTATAACTTTTTGTGAAAATGAATGATGATATTTATCATATTAACTTATATCATAAAAAATTATAGATAAAATTCAACAATGCTTATGGTGATTACCTTACATGTGCATGTACTATTTAGATAACAATTATAATGAATTATTGATACTAACAATTTATAGTTCATTTAAAATTAACAGTTATTCGAAAGACATGTAAATATTGCTCCTTCATAATATAAGTGAATTTTAATGATAAAAAGCTTAAAATATTAAGAACTAAGAGGAAGTCTCAGTTGAGGTTTCAGTAGCATTTTACTCAAAAAAATGTATTTGAGACAGCAAGCTTAGATTACAAGATGAAATATCTAAAAATTTCGGTCAAAGCGCTATTATCATTAAAAATTTGAATAAATTACTGTCAAATTCACTAAATATATTTTTTTATGAATTTGAAAATAGCTCATTTGATGTATGATTATTGGCTCAAATATTCTTACAAAAAATAGTGAAAAATGGTGCCGCTTTCGAAAAATGCTCTATATACCGGTATAGAATTTACAAAAACACCTAATAATGAAGATTAATCAATTTTAAAATGTAGGCATTTCGTAAAAGACATAAATCGGTTTGTTAAGTTCTGCGAACCATTATTTTAAAATTGTTGCTACATGATAAATTATCTTTTTGCCCACTTAAAAAACTGTATTTTTTTGGCTTCATATACGTAATCTCATTTTTTCTTTCGACTAGCTCCCGTGATATAGGAAAGTACGCAAAACTTTGCACACACCAAAATCAGAGTGAGTGCATTATTTAAAAAAATTGAGCTCCATAGATTTCAGAACAAGATAAACAAAATTCCACACATTTAAAATTAATATTTACATGTGTTTATAATAGTTTGCGTACAATAGTTTTAAATCATAATAAAATGTTGTACTTAAGCCATTTTATGACTTATCGGTGAAAGAACCTTATCCCTTTCATCATTTAAGGTTATCATGATCCTAGGGAAATAAGTATGCATATCAATCAATTTTAGGCAATCCACATTTTTTTATAAAATGTTAATAATCGAACTCAATACAAATTCCAAACAATAAATAGATATTTAATAATAAAAAATACGGTTATGTATTTCCTGTTGTCATTTCTTAAAATGTCTTGGGTATTTGAAGTGATACATTGTAGTATCTATTGCTTTCATTTTTTCTATGCATAACATTGTCCACACGTTAAACTACGCATTATCTCTCCATAAATCGTACTGCCTAAGTTTTAATTATGGCTAACTGTTCCAGGGTAACATGTTTTTATCTTTTGATTTATCCAAATGATGCATTAATATATATCATTGCTATTTCTATAACCAACGTATACATATTTTTTATTACCAGAAAGCGATGTAATGGAATAGCGTTACCATCTTGAAATACTACGGCATAACTAGGGAAATTCGTCACAAAGAAAGCCAACTGTAATGATTGAGGGCCAGCGAAAAAAGATACTAAAGGTAAAAACTAAAAACACTATTTTCGTTAGAAATATCCACTCATTTTGCTAAATGAGATCAAACCAAGTTAGGTTTACCACATCTTTCATAAAATAATCCTCGTCTAAATCATCGAAAGTCTAGAAGCGATGAATGGTGGAGGAATTATTGCTGTTACAGTAACGCCTAAACAGCATGAAGAGTAAGCATGGAGATTTAAATGAACAGGTATACGCGCTGCTTCAAGAGCTCATTTCACGATTAGTAAGTCCCTACCACGCAAAGAATACGAATCTGGGACACTTGTTGCGAGGAAGGGAAAATTTTATTTGGAAATTTGTATGTTCTCCGATCCTCAAATGACTGACAAATCATCTCTGAATTAATTAGTTGAAAGAAATTTTCCGGTACTTTTCTGTATCTCATCAAAAACAAATTTTACCCAGAATGGAGGCCTACAATAATAGACCAATGTAAATAAATGAGAATATACATATAATGTATATGAAGTTAGAACTAACGAATGAGAACAAAAACACAGAAACACAAAAATAAAAAGAAACTCAAAGAGAGTGAAGGAACCTTCCTTCACTTCCTTGAGAAAGGTGGCTTGACCATCGTAAATTCGAAAACGTGTGCTTTTCTTTTTTGTTTTTGTTCGCTAGTGCTAACTTAATGTACATTATTATTAACATCTGTGAGACTTTCACATAACTTATATTTGTACATAAGCATATATATATATATTTATATAAACCCGCTCATGTCGAACATATTCACACATATAGATAAGGCAATAATATGCATTAGTGTTAATGGCTTTTAGGGAGGTGGTCCGAGCCACGGGTCCGAAACGCGAATCAATGTCGAAGGAAGTCGCGAAATCATGCCCGAGAAAATGGATTTGTTTACTTGGAGAGAACAGAGAGAAGGCGAAATGTAGCGGCAGCCGTAAATAAAATCCGCGGCTCAGACGGATGGGGATTCCTTGGCTCGGTGAAAGAGCTAGATATACATCCCCAGCCTTTTGACTTCACCCGAAACAAGCAAATCATTCGAGGGAAAAGAGTGAGACAGAGGCATTCTTCTGCACTCTTTAATCTTGTCTTCTCTTAAGGATCGGCTTAAGAGGTTCATATCGGACCATGGCCATCTAAATGCTTACAGGAATCTGTGAAACACGCCGACTGAAGTAGCTCCCTCTCGAGGGAAGTTCAGGAGCGTGACAGACTGGTGGACACCAGTGGATGAAATACCAATCTAGTCCCCATTCTTTTTTTATTTTAATAACTATCACCGACTTTTTTTCGCGTTCATGATTTAGGTGAAGGTTTTTTTCTGTCCGATCAATGCAAAAAAGCTCGGTTGTTATGGGTCACAACTCTATAAATCTTCGCAGACTCTATTACAAAGATGTAGTAGTATAATATGCCACGAACGACTCCTTAAGTCATGCGACTGAAGTTTGAATCGAGAAACGAACAAACAATTAGTTTTATATTCCGTCAGCATTTGCTTTTTTTGGAGCATAGATCTGGAGCTTTTAACGCTAATATGGTGATTATTGGATAAAAGAGAACCAAAGTTTGGTATATTTTACACAATTATTTCACAATACACAGTGTATTCACAATCTAATGTTGGCAAATTATGTGTGGTTCCTTCTTTCAATGAAATATCGTGCTCCCTATAGTGCATTCCCCTGCCACATCTGCTCATCTGTAATAGGTTTTGGGTGCAATATAAGTGGAACATTTTTCAATGAGACTTCCCATAAAATTTTAATCCTTATTTATATTTTTTGATTGGCAAATTTCTTTCTCATGTTTAGATTTATCATTCTTAATTCAGTCATGAATCTCATTTTTCTGAATTATATCACATGGCATTTGTCGATTTTCCAGAGATATTATACATTTTTTTCGAAATAATGTGAAAATTGTGAGCTAGGATGCAGTTTTGTTGCAGAATTTTTTTACCACTTTTCGAGTACTACTATATTTTTAAAATTTTTGTCCAATTTCAATTCTCATAATATGTGGCAAAGTATTGCTTCCAACATATTAATTTGACTCCCATTTTTCCCAAATTTGTTCGGGCGTAGATAAGGTAATAGAAAGTTAGTTGAGTCTTAAGGAGTATTAATAACTGTTCTCCAACTGTTGGCGTTGAGCACTTGTACAAAATCACCAAAGTTATCGATTTAATTGTTGTAGTATGATGAGATTGGATTAGATATCCTTGCCTGGAATTGATATTCCTTTGCTTAATTTCTTATGTAGATTTTCGTGCATTTAAAATAGAGATCAAGAGTTTTCACTCCAGAGAATGTCGGTTTATGAAAAATTTATCAAGTTTCCTCATTATCCAGCAGGTGCTGTGTACGTAAAATTGTATTTCATTCATCAGCGAGCTGATGAGTGCACTCCTTAGAGAAATTAATTCCGTAAAGGTAAAACATAAGGCGACGTTTAAAGGAGCATATTTGGTTTTGTGTTGATGTGATTGTCTACATATTTATAAACATATTTCATGAAAAAAAGTAAATTAAAAGTCTCAATAGTTGGGGACACTGATGAACGGAGAATATGGTAACATTGCTGGAAAGATGCACGCGGGCAGTGAATTCGATCACCGTCCGTGTCCCCTCTCCATTGCCGATTAATATTCGGCCGCCAGGCCATGGCCCAGCTGGCCTCTCGCTCATCATGACAATATCAATCAATCCAAGTACGCATCTACGGTGGCCAGTTAACCTCCGTCATTGCAGCGTTTGGTGTAAGATCAAATAGATGTCATTGAATCGAGCCCTTACAGCATCCGGTAATTTACCTTCCTTCGGATGAGTCCGAGCGGCTTGTAGTGGTGATCCTTCCTGTTCGGGGGCCTCCTGGAGTTGTGGGCGGAGGTGCCCCCTCCCCCTCCGCCCCTCCTCCTGCCCCCCGCCACCTTTGCTGCCCCTTCGGAAACCCTGACAACTCACCCCCACACTCAACCCACCGACCCCCCTTCTCCCCTTCCTCGCCCCACCCTTCCGCCTCCTCACGGGAACCAATCCCTCAAGAAGAAGACGAAACAAAATTAAAAAAACAGAAGAAATCACACAGCTGGTCACACACACACGCACACTACCACATACCGCCCCGCTCCCAACCTCTCCCCGACGACACCGTACACACGCATACACGAACTCACGAGACGTAAGATCCAAGCGATCTCGTGGTGAGACTCAACCGAACGTCTTTTCTTCCCCACCCACTCGCGCAGTGCCCTTCCGGAAGGAGAAAGTGTCGCTGTTCACGAAGGCATGCGCGGGTGTAGTTTTTTACGCTCCAGGAGAAGGCCGAGTCCTTCGGGGTTGATGGACCTCGGTGAGACACTTCGAGGGAATCTCCTCGGCATCCAACCGCGAATGACCGAAATTCACAGACCCCCGGCGAAGAGGACTCGGAAAGAACTGCGGTCCCTCCACCCAGGTACCTCCGATGATCGAAACAGGACTAGGTGCGCGGGGCGCAACTGTCACCCACCGTCTTCAGGACTCCCCTCGTCCGGCGAGGAGAGGAGGACGATCGTCCGTGTCCCGTCGGAGCGCGTCCGCTCGCGCGCGCGAGAAAAGTTTCCCGGACGTGTCAAAATTCCCGGAGGAGGGGAGAGCGCACGGGGAGCTCCTCCACCGACTCGCGCGTCTCCGCGGAGGGAGTTGGGGATCTGCGATGATCAACTCGGAAGGGTCCATGAACGGTGCGGAGAGGTCCACCTTCCTCTCGGGAGCCCGCTCCCCTCCCCCCCACACAAACCCTCCTTCCCTCGCCTCTCTCCCGTCTCTTTCTCTCCGAGGGAGGAGGGAGGAGGAGTGGGGGGGAATAGGGTGAAAGGAGGCTGTGTCTCTCGGCACAACCTCACTCCCCCCCTCTTCGCACAGCACACGCTTCGTCTCGTCCAAGCGGCGGTTGAGGAGAGGGAGAGGGCGGCGGGGGAAGAGCCTCCCGCTTTGGTTGCGTCACCGTAAGGGAAAGAGGGGAGGTGAGAAATCGGAGAGAAGCGAGAGAGGGTGATGGGAAGAAGAGGGAGATGAGAAGAGGGAGATAGAGAGTAGTAGGAAATAGCGCCTGGCAGTTTCCTGTGGGAGTGTGCGGTGGGCACGCTGCTCGGAATGAGGCGTGGGCGCACGATAATGGATGGGAGCGAGAGAGTGGCACTGGACTCCATTGGGCGCCGCTCGATCGAACCCTCTCTTCCCATCCCGCACCCTCTACCCGCAAACTTTTTCGTCGTACGGAAATTAGCGATTGACGAACTTCGGTAAGTGTTGCTCTGACGGGCGAATATGAAACATCTCTCGCAGATGAAAGGACCCTTTCCCAATATACCGAGATCACTTAGCCACTCTTAAGTGAATTTGGAAAATCATTTATGAAATGATGGTATGGTGTCCCACGCGTTGCGAGTCATGAAAATAATGGCTAAAGGGCGGATGTCTAATGAGTCAGTAAATCATTCCCGAATAGTCCTTGCCCAGTGAAAAGGACAAGGTTGGCGTTAAAGAACTGATGTAGGAACACCGATCGTGTATTGAAAACACTTATTTCTGAATTTTTCGTATTTAGCATTACGGTGGGTCTAAATCGAATTGGATGATATATAATGTGTGGCTTTTCCCTCTGGGTCAGCAATTAAGAACCAATGGGCCCAGATTAGAAAGAGCCGGGTTGAGCCTTCCCTCACGGAAGGCCGTGAAATGTTGTTACTAGAGCTTATAATAAAAAAACACAGAACATGATAAAATGACCGAGCCCATAAAAACTATGCTGAATATCGAAACGAATTGAATGTACTGAAGGCAGCACCGAGGCATTATCCTGACCGGCATGTAAACCGGTCAGGATAAATTACCAGCTCTTTTCTCATTAAATTTTATTGTGAAATTCTGGCGAACTTCTTTTGAATCACTTGGAGCATTTATTATCACATTTAATGAGGTGGAAATTTTCCGCCAAAAGTTTTAGAATCATATTGCGAAATTTTATGATTTGTCTGATTTATAATTTTTAATCGTGGCGATTTTCTGTCATTTGAGTAGTTAAAAATTGATAATTTCAATTGAAAATAAAAATTTAGAATGTACATGTAATAGGGCTCAATACTATAAACTTTAAACATGAAGGAATGTGTGGCCTACAGAATAACGTGATACACCGCTCAACGGGGTGTTTGAGGCGCATAGAGCATTGGACTGTGACAATCGTTAAGGCTTGCGTTATTTAATATTTGTTTTTGTTCTTCAAACGGGTCTTTCAGGTTCAAAAACTAAGCGTACTAGTCAATATCTTACAGGACAATAAATCACAAATCAGAGCCTTTGCATCAATTTGATTTGAATATTTTGACTTATGCGTCATTGTGGGTGAGATTTTGCCACTTTGTTCTAAGTTTATCATTTACGAGCTCGAAAAAACTGCGCGATACTCGGCAAAATTTATTGTACCCCTGTTCCAGAAATACTATTATAGCAATTATACCGTAAGGGTAAATTAAAAAAAAATGGATTAATAAAAAAGTAAATAAACTAATAAATATACTTCTTTTCAATTTATAAACTTTCAAAAAACAACAAAAAAATCATCACGCTCACCTTTTCCGAGAACGAAAACAAAGCATATGGTTTTATGCTCTTCTCAGTCCTACATGTATAATCTAATTCAGAATATGTAGAGGGGGGAATTTTTTCCTGGAAGCATCTCATACCCTCTTTTCCTTATTACACTCATTTCCACAAAAAGTTTTGGTTACCATCAAAATATGGGTGGAATACAATTTACAAAACATCTAGGAGAAGGTGGCTGTCATTAATTGCACTTCAATGCTATAGATTTATCAGGAGACTGATGGGACCCCTCGTAACTCGTGTTTTGAAATTTATTTCTTTTCCTACAAATTATGTAACAATATTGTAGAGCAGAGAGACAGAAAGATTACTCATATGATACTAATTTCGTAAAACCTTCTTTTGAGGACAAAATCTCGAAATCTCTCCAAGAAGAAAATATCTGTAGGCTAAAGAGTGGCGGCATCAATTCCTCAAAGAATGATCATCTACTCCCACCTACAAAATGTACCCCTTTAGTATGTCTCACAAAAAATATTTCGAGCACGAGCTAGAGCGTTAGAGGACCTAGGAAGAACGCGCTGGACTTCAATTGATAATTAACCATTTTACCACATCCATTCCCATCCGCTCGGTACAGCCGTGTTTCTTACTGTCATAAAGTGAAGTTTAAAATCATTCCGCGATGAATTTTAATTTTAAACAATAGAAACTGGTATTGTTTCGAGCAAAAATGTATGAAATTATCTTAACTAGTTTCGCTTAACTGTATCGAAGAATGAGTTATATGGGTAAATTGATACAAATTAATAGCAGACCCCTGCATATAGGACCGTCTTCTGCACCTAAATTTTCCATACTATATACCATAACTAGTCGTTTCTAAGGAGTCTCCTGATTCAGGATTCACATGGAAAATATTGTAGATAGGAGAGTATGGAGAAAGCCCCAGAGCTTGGAGATCACCATTACTGATTCGGACGTTTTAAGGCAAGAAAATAAATGTACGAGTGTCTTCAAGGCACCATGTGTGATTCAACCTTGGTGAATTTTAAATTCTCCTCTTTGTAAGTGAATTCCGCGAAGTATAGGTCGTAATCTTTAAATGCAGTTTCGTGATGTGAAGTTCAACGGGAGCGTAGGTGGAAAAAACGCTGACGGCGCCGAGTCCCTTCGCGATCACGCGAATGTGAAAATGAGTGACTGGAATCTGAGGGTGCACGTGCCGCGTAGTGCACGTGCACTCGCTCGGAGAAAAACGTTTATCAATTTCGTGCATCTACCTCGAATCCTAACTCGCGACAGTCAAATGGGGAAAAAACCCCTCTATAGCCCTTCCCTCAATACCTATTTTCTCTTGACCCGTCCTACTTCGTAGACGTGTACCGCGAAAATCCATTTTACTGCAAAATCGTTCCGCAATCTTTCAAATATTTGAGGCCATTATTATTCATAATCGGGAATGAATGAAACTTTAAGTAATAAATTCAATTATAGCTCATTTATCGACGTTTATTAAATTTCCTGCCACGACGTCATATCCCGAAGTATGGTGTCGGAGATTGAATGCCGATTATCGGGGTGTGCATGTCAACATGTATTTATAAATAAATTCTTCTTGCACTCTTTTGATGGGTATGATTGATATGGTCGATTAATTTAAAATTAAGGAAAAACATTATTTCTATGCAATACGCTTTAAAGTAGGTATATGTTAAACACTAAATTAACGGTACAATAGTATTATAGATTAAGCAAAAATGTAATTCATTATACCCAATATTGAGTTCTTAGTAGCCAATGAGAGGCACCATTCTGGAATTTACCAAAACTACACATTCATGTGTTTATACATTTTTCTGGGCGCTTTTTATTAAATAAAGTTTTTTAATATATAATGATATTATTCAATGGTTCAATTAAATGTTTCACTTAGGCTCTAGTAAAAGCTTTCCCGTTGTACACGTCATAAGTTCAAATTTCTCAGTCCAAAAGTTACACTGAATTAAGTATTTTTTCCTCGTCACAAGTAGTTGCATATCGATAAAAAAGGAAATACAAGTGATACGTCCCAATCGATAAATTTTATGACCTAGCGATATGAATAATTAAGTCAAAACATTTTTATTCAATAAAATTGTTTTGGAACGTGCATGGTCTTCCAAAATTATATCAGTGAATTTTTGTCCACCGCCTTGAAATCTTTCAAACGAGTCGCCGTAAAGTATGAGCAATGCGTAACAAGAGTAATAAAATGATATTATGAGACTCCAGTTGCAAGTAATTATATTTCAAAATAGAGCAATTGGAAACTGAAGGAGAATAATGCAATGTGCAAATTGCGGACGAAGCCAAAACGTGTGACTCATCTCACAACCTATTGATTAATGTTTTCTTCGAGGTTAGTTCTTTACAATAGTTCCCCTTAAATAATTGTAGAAATACGAATCATCAACTCCGTACTTTTAAAGAGATATGATAACTGTTTGTATATTTATTGGCATCGTATTTAAATGACGTACTAACTTTTTTACTACCATTGTTCCTCTTTGTAGGTTATTTTTTTGTTCTTAATGTCAAGTAATTTTACACATACAAAGTATATATGAACACCTAATTGTCGTATGACTTGAAATGAATTGTGTTTGAAATGCATTTAGTTATTTATTATTTTTACGTGTTTTCGAATACGATTGGAAGGTTTTCTGATCGGAGATAAGAGGATTAAAATCCAATGAAATCATGGAATCCGTAACTAGTGAAGGTGAATCCCTCTAGATAAACTCTTTAAGCAGGTAATGTCAAATAAAGTAAACCTACAACTTTCCGGAAGTTTACGTAGGGTTATTACAGAGAGCCAAATGAAATAACGGTCATGGAGTCAACTTTTGGTAGGTCTCAGAAAGATTAAGAATAATTGATCGTAGGACTTTACCACTTGAAAGAAAATGGAAATTACCAAATGGAAAAGTGCTACGATCACTTATTCATTATGTTCGATTTCCACCATATCACGCCTGAAGCTACTCAATTTGCGCAGAAAGATTAATTCGACACTGTGATCCAATTGATGAAAATCTGTGAGAATAATCCATGAGAGATGCATCTCGCTACCTAGCATAAGGTGCGTCATGTTTTAATAATGTTTCCGAGTGAAATAACCACTTTTCGACTAATTTTAACGTCTGTTACATTTTTCAACAGTGTTTTAACGCGGGTAAAAATGATCGGAGGCCTCGAAACGCTGACGCGCCACGCACAGAAGTATCATTATGTCGAACAGCCGTTTCATTTTTTCCCACCCCGATGGTCCCTGAAGGAGAAGGTCCCTTGTGTGCCAGCCATTCTCCTCCCCTCTCAGACCCTCTTACCTTCCACTCCCAACCCCCTCTGCCCGACCTCCCCCACCCTCGAACGACACGACGACGAATACCTGCCGAGCGAAGGGCAAACTCGTCAGTGTCTCTCCAACCTTCAAAATCACTGCTCCTCCTCATCTCCCACTCACCGCGCCCTCTTCCAACCCTTCCCCTTCCGCCCTCCTCACTCTCACCATTCTAGCCGTGCCACCCACGCGAGGTCCCCCTCCAAATTTACGTGGTCACCCCTTCCCCTACCACACCCCCACCCCAATATTCTTCCGACGAAAGCTCCTCCCCCTCCCGCCGAAAGGCTCTCGCCCGTCCTCACCAATGCGACCTTCCCACTGAGTGTGCGTGCGTATCTGTGACGTGCCTGTCCTCTTCCCCGGCCTGCCTCGGAGGACTATTTATTTCTAAATGCGCCCGTCCCACACGAAATACCCTCCCCTCTCTCTCTCTTTCCTCATCCCACCCAGACCGACCGGGGCTCGAAAAGGTGCCTACGAAGATGGCACACACACCGCGTTCGGTATCCGAGTCACCGTTTCATTCATTTGCGAGAGGACTGCGCGATTCTGACTCGCGGGCGTCCTTTCCCTTACACCGCGGGTGGCATTGTGTGTCCCATGCTTGGATACAAAGGGGGAGGCTTAATGCGCATTTGAACAGGATACTTTTGACCTCGTCTTTCGTTAGCGAAAAATAAAACGCTTTGACTGGGATGCCATGAGGTTACCCTATCCAGTGTAGCTGACGTTCCATCATTCGAGAGAAGGAAACGCTGAGGAATAATTATTTCAAAAATTTGTGAAGAGTTTAGTAAAAAATATTTTGAAAATTGAACGCATTTAAGAGGTTATTTTCTCTTTCAATATGCAAGGCAAAAATTAAATGAGAAAATTAAAAAATAATGATTGTAGAAGGGGAGTTGAATTATTGATCAAATTATAAAATAATTATCAGAACATTCTGTCCAAGAAAACTACTTTTAAGTATGAAGCTTAAAAAATAGTATCTAATTAAATGTTCCAAAGTGATGTAGGAAGCATTGAATTGATTTCCTTTTCGTGTTATTAGCACTGTCATTTCGTTTACAAATTGAATTCTTATAGAAAACGCAATATTTTTCTGTGTCTGTATTATTTTAAGGTGTTGTCTGGTATCCCAATTGGAAAGCATTTCAGTGAATCTATTTAAACGGGAAATATTTTAATTAGTATCTATTCCAAAAAATCCTCGATTCTTCATTAATTTCATCAAAGAACGACGCTAATGCTTTCTCTTTCCACAGCCCCTCCTAAATTTTCCCTGACTTTTACTTGAACTTATGAGTTGACAGCTACTCTTGGCAGCCCTCTTTCTAAGTTTTGGGTAAGTATTTTTAACCAGAAGATAATCATCTTTAAGGAAATAAGTTTTAGATGCCTCGAAATTTCTTGCCAACTGGCTCTTGCATAAAATACTGCTGCTAATGTTGGGATAAAATTAAGAGACTATTTTTTAATTCAATAATTGAAACAAGAGAAGGAGAAATCAGTCAAATTGATCCGATACCGATTTAGTGCTTCGTGTTACTAGAAATATGTTTCACGTTTGCTACATTCCAGTGTCAAGTAAAAGAGTATATCATGGTTTCATCATGTCATTTAATTTGAAAAAAATGTTCTTATTGGCATCGACATATGCAAATCGTCATCTTACTCGTGTATAATAATGATTGGAGTATCTAATTAATGGTATATTAACTGACCTCTATTTTAAATACCTTTTTCTTTTTCTGTCAGTAAGAAAGAGTGACAAGGAAATGTTATATGTCTAGGTATTACATTAAAAAGTGTATTTCTTACTTGACCGAGCCACCACTAAAAACGTTTATAAGGTACGCATTGTCCCTCATTCATTTGTCAAATCAGATTTGTCTTTAGAATCTTCAAATCATTAACATTAAACCCAAATAGAGTGGTTTCGAAAAATGAGAAGAAAACAATGGGATTAACCCTTGTTTATTTATTCATCACAAAAAACAGAATCCGAAAGTAGGTTTGGATATTTGAGATTAAAGCTCACCGCAACTCAAACTAGGTCTACGTAACGAATCATTTTTATGTAGTTTGCAAAAAGAGTACCTTGATAACGAGTATTCAGTTCCAAATTCAATATTTGATATGCAAGAAATGTTTCCCCACGGAACCATCCAAATATTTTCTTATTCCTACCAAAAATATGACTTTTTATAACATTATTTTGGCGCAACGTAGAAGGGTTTAGAGTAAAGAATTTAGCTACTAACTAGAGGGTTTAAATGCTTGGTGCTGCATCTAGCCAAACCCAATTTTTGCCATTTCCCGGATAAGAGACCTGCCGGCGTAGCCATACATGCAGATATGGACGCGCACCACACTTTGAGACTCATTGTCATTGCCTCTTTCTACTCTCACATGTAGAATTACTTCCTCTTTGTTAACTGTACTGGGCAGAAGAATTTTTCGAACGTCAGGTTTTTAACATATGGAAAATTGTTATCACATGTCAGTATAATAGCAAATAATCAAGCATTTCAAAAGTGGAAAGGAGGAACAATAGAAAATAAGGAAGAACATTAAGAAGGATGAAGCTTACAATGAGGAGCGCTCCCATTTATGAGTCTTTTGTTCCGTTCTCTTGGAAATGTACAAGAAACTAAAAAGCTGGTGGCTTCATATCTGATGGCTTAATGCACCCCACAGTGTGAGGCCGTGCTCAGTCTATCTTTGCATTCCAGGAATTAAGATGAAAAGGATCAACTAAGGGAGAAAGAGAATTAAAAATTACGACTGAGATCTCGAATTGGAAATGGTTTTCCGAGGGTTGTTTCAGAAATGTAGCCATTACTCCAAGAGGCCTCAGATGTTTTTTTGAATCCTATAATGTAAATTTTCACAAAAATAATTTTAACTTTTAAAATGATAGAGTTATTCAACACGATTTAAGATTTTTAATACCGTGTGAATAAAACCCAAACGTTTGTCCAAGTTCGCAATCACTGTAGATATTCACAATGATTCAAGATATTCAAATTAATTTGCATAAAAATATATATTTACGAGGAAGATAAAAAGATTGGCTGTACGAATGACTGATTTCAAACTGCTGAGCAACAGTCGAAAATTAGAAAATTCCCGTTATGTAGCTTTGTATTTATACGTACTTAACCGAAATACCTCTCCGTCGAGACTTAAATCCTATATCTGCGAACATGACATCGAACGGTGTTTTGGTACCGACGTCTTCTCGTTGTCTCTTTACTGCCCCCGTCACTGGTTGACCAAAATAACTTTATTGGAGTCTTCTTAGTTTCTTGATGTTGGCTATTGAAAATAAAACCTCATGTCTACGAATCACTTGAGAACAAATTGCTGCAACTATTTATGTATTTGAAACCATAAAACGATTGTAGAATTGTGTTAGTTCATTGTAGGTAATTTTTAATATTCTCTGTGGATGGATGCCTGGCTCAAAGTCCGATGTGTCATAAATTAATGCCGTATTTTTCTCATATTCGTCTCTCCTGTCCTCGTATCAGAACAGCTTGTGGGCCAAAATCTTATGGCGTATCGAATAAGAAAATATTTCATATATATTGATTTTAAAATAATATGAAGTTTGTGGTAGAAGATGCTGCTTGCCTCTTATTCTCCTTGGATCCAATTAATAGTGTGACTCTATTATAACAGTACAATATTGTATCATGCTTTTTTCTAAAACATCTGCGAATCCAACGCGGTTTATACTTCCTTAGTAACTAACGTTACTTACACTTGAAAATGTGGAGGGCGTTTTAAATCGCGGCGACTGAGGGTGAATGATCTAGACGGGCACGAGTAGGGGACAGACGAGGGGAGATGGGCGGTGGACGGTTGGGGAAGGGGAGGAAAGAATGAGGAGGAGGCGGGGAGGCGAGGACTCGGGGGGCTCCTCTCCTTGTCCGAAGGGTGAGAGAAGAGCCCCCCCGAGTGTGGATAAAGGAGAAGGAAGGAAGTGAAGGAATTGAGTAGATAATGAGAGAGAGGAAATGCACAAGAAGGAAGAACTAGAACGGACTAGGTGCGACTCCATGATGTACGAGATATCGTATATCCGCTTTAAGTGAAGCAAAATCGTGAGTGGACTCTCTTTTTAAAGAGGTTGAGTCATGGAGTGATATATAGAGACTATTGTAAGTAATGATTGATTTAACATTTACCCGTTAACGAATGGATCCATGCAGGATGTCCATATTATCAACACAGCTCACTTTAGACTGATTATATTAAATGATATTACCTTAAGCCGTAGAAGGGTTTCAATTTCCTTAAGCCTTAAAAGCCTTAATAATATTTCCTAAAGCCTTAAAAGGTTTTCAGCTCACTTTTTCAATTGTACGAGGACCTTACCTAATTAGGGACACGCTGTACGTCTACAACATGGATAAAAATAACGCAAGGCCTATGCATAATCACTTATAGACATGGTTTAACTATCAAGGGCACGTAACTGATATTCAAGTCATGTAGCTGTACAACAAAAACAGGATTTTAAGAATGGTAATGGTCATCATCATCAGCATTCCAATCCTAAGATTGGTTTTCTGCACCCCTCCATTCTACTATATGGTTATGGTACAGACAAAAAATGATACACGCTATGGTACCTCCATGTTATAACTTAAAATTCTGTTTCAAAACTGTATTACCAGGTTACCATTATAGAAAATTTGTTCTGTTACAAATTTGAAGTCAAAAATTCAATTAATTGATGCACATTCCACGAAAAAGAGTGGCGTTAAAAATATATATGTTAGTCCAAGATAATTCAACAATTATGCAAAAAAAAACAATGGAAGTGCGAGTACCAAAATCACGTAATGCAATGTCAAATTATCTGATGCTATTACACTCTTTTAGAGAATAGAGGGAAAATTACTGTAAATGATTATGTACGAGAATCAAGTACAAATCAATTGAGAGTTCGCTCCGTGCAGTGACTGGTATTAACACCTTACCTATTTTTTTGTGCTCTTTATGTCGTTTATTTTTCATTAATTGCATAGCCAAATGTTTTCATTTCTTTGCCTCCTTTATCAGTGAGGCTCTTTAGTATGCTGGCGTACAAGGCGTTCTAAGTTTCTCTACGTCCGTGAATTTGAAACTACTCGCTACGAACCAAACGGGAAAAAACCGATTAATAGGATGGTTATTTATTTTTTCTGGGATAAAACAGTGTAAAGTTTGCAACAAACAAAACTTTTTAGAAATATTATATAAAATAGAAATTGGGCGCCAAAACGCTCCCTTATCGATGAGATCGAGTTCACAAGGTTTGAGTTAATCGAAAAATTTTAGACAAACTTTACTGGTCGTGTGTAATCAAAGAAATAAATTAGGGAAGAAAAATTTCGTTGCCTAACGCAATTCTTTTTCTTATGTCTCTAATTCAAGTGTGATTACCCTCGTACTTTTCCAACCATTATTACCCCAATTACTCAATTACTATCTGTCTTATGGTTGCTGCTACCTTGATCAATCGAAGGTAATATATATTGTATATTCCATTAATTCCTTGCTGTAGTATTTGCATTTTTAATCTCTTTTTAAGTGTTAACAAATAATTTGATGAAATGACGGGTCAATTCTTTTTTGACTATATCTTCTCATCGGCAACTTGGGTAATAAAATGAATCCGATAACTTGGCACAATCAGCATTAGTTATCATTATACATATAATTCGTTCATATTATCATGAAATAGGCTTGGAACCATTTTCATCAAATTGTTATTGGTTTAAGGAGTACATTTCAAATTTAATCACTCCTCAATGAGGTGGGTAATGAAGGATTTGCTGTATTCCCGGGTTATGATTCATATAAAGTTGACACTCTTCAGGGCGTCGAGTCAATGCGTCGAAGAGGGAGTCGAGGGTCTCTGGCGGTAGTATGTTGTGGCGGAATACCCAAGAGACTTCATTTTACTACGTTCCTAATTGTAACTCTCCACTTACGCTAAATTCACTGTGACGAGTCTCATTAACTTCTTAGAAACTTCATATTTTTCTAACTTGATCCATAACCTACTAGGAATCTCCGTATTAAACTTGGTACAGTTTAAAAAAAATGCCAAATCCGATCCCTAAATCCAACACTGGCAATCACGTGAGGATTGTAGAGTAAGTTTGGAAAAAATCATCCTAAGAGAGCCCAATCCAATCTAACTTCCTCCTCAACGACCTTAAGAAAACCCTCACGATCGTCCTTCCTTTTGACATTCCTCGGTAGATCCCACGGTCTTACACTCCCTCACTCCTGAGAAGGCACAAGCAAAAGAAATGACGGCCGTGAAAGTCCTCGTAAGGTGGCTGAGGAGGAAGTTGGATTGCCCTACATGAGTGTGGTATAGACAAGTGAGAAGGGTTTTTGAAAGGGAAGAACTGACCACTAAGTGCCAATTAACGAGAGCTTTTGGAGGCAAAGCATAGGTAGAGTTTTGCAATCAGTACTCCGTGTCGAGAAGGAAAACATCGCACAAACATTGAATATCCTAATTTTTTCATTTAATATCACATTCAAATCACAAGTTTGCATTATATTTCAGTTTTATTTATGTGAAGTGAGGAATTTTTCATGATATCATATTTAATACGTAATCTACAAAGAATAAACCTAGAGATAGATAAATGCGATATTGATATTTATCAGTGAACCCGCTCTATATCACCATCACTTCTGTGTTTTTTATGTCTATAGGTTTTCTTTGTGTTGAAATATCGCAGAAACCTTATTTTCACTAGAACTTCACGTTTACATATCAATATGATACACTGAATCCATTGGTCGCTGGATTTTGCAGCGCAGTTTCTCATGGGCGTCCTAGATTGAAATATTGCGCAGCCCCAAAAGAGGGAGAGACGAAAGTGGATTCGATGGAAAAGTCTATACCTGAGGGGTGGTCAATACGGAAGCCGAACGTTGCCTCTCGGCTCTTTATAGTCCTAGCCTTCGCTTTCTCTGGGAGTATCGACGTCAAAACGGTTTTTTTTCCATACCTTTCTTGACTGTTGGTTAAGAGAAACGCCCGAGTTTCCAGGAATAAAAGTGGTAAAAGATTCCCAGAAATAATAATTTGCATTCAGTTTTTCCATCGATTGTATGAGCTTTCATAAACATTTTAGTCTCCGGCTATTATGAAAAATTTTGCCGAGAAAATTCAACGCTCTGAATGGCTAATGACTTACGTGTTATTTAATTAAAATGAATATGAACAAATCTGACCTTCTTTTAGCGCCACCGGAATTGTTGCATTGGGAATATAGAAGTCAATAAAGGTAGTTTAACGCTAGTTTGGAAGTTGGATCTCAACTTTACTATTCTGATGAAATAATGGGAAAAAGGCAAGAAAGGTTGGTAAAGTACATCGTTGTGTGCTAAAAGGATATAGAGAAGTGTCCATATGCCTATTTCACTATCGGGAAGCCTATTTAAATGTTAAAATACAAAGGTTTCATGGATTTCACTTCCTATACGCTTGTAAATAGCATTAGAAGATAAATTACTGAATTCTCTAAATGTAACGCAGGGAGAGGTCTAACTTCCATATTCAAGTTTCGAAACACACCCGAGACTTTGAAGGTTTGAAGAAATTATAGAGTTCAGGATCGAATGAATTATGCCAAAACAAACATTTGTCACTCGATGGAAAACTCTAGCTAAAAGTGTACTACAATTTTATTTTTCATCTGGAGTTATAAAGTTTTGTTTTAACATTATTCATTATGGAAAAAGTCCACAATTTACGCCTGAAACTATGCATTACAGTAGGATTAGTTACTATTCTAGTGCCGACCTCATAGGCTCTTGTCAATCAATTGTTTCAGTCAATATTGTTTCTTTCAATGAATTCTCACTTATGTATGCATGTATTATAAAGTTTTGACACGTCCATCAAGCGTCATTATCAGTATTTATTTATTTAAAAAAAGCAACCAAAAACGGCACAAAGGCTTTTACATTGCCTGACAGGCCATACATATAATATATATTAAGAAAAAAAGGTTAAAGCCAATAAATAATAATGAAAAATTACTGAATAATACAAAATAAATGTGAAGAACAGCCAGCTATAAGATAGCAGGAGAGCACAGATCCATGCAGAGAGGGCTAAGTTATTATCTGGCGTTTAAGGAAGGAGGTGAAAGCGTTGAGTGAGGAAGAGAAGTCCAGGGAAGGATACTGAATGGTTAGAGAATTAAATGTAGCGGGAAGTCGATGGAATAGGGAACGTTGAGAGATCGAGAGACGGAAATTTGGAATCTGTATCGGACTCAAGTTATGTGTTTGGCCGAGGGGAACACGAATTGAAAATAGAAGGTACGGAGAGTTCCGTTGAAGATGCTATGCAAGAATTTCATATCACATAGCAATCGACGGCGATAGAGATGGGAAATACCAAGGGATGAGAGAGTAAAGTCCCGGATATTATTTTTGAGGGAAGGGTTGTGATAACGGGAAATGGCAATAAAGAAAATAAGAGGCCAGTAGTTAGAATAACAAAATTTCAAAGGGGCAAAGCGACCTGTATGGCAAAAGAAGCTTAGACCTTTGGTGGATTTTTACTCTGTTCTGATATCCAATCAATGCATTGGGCGGAGTTTGGAAAACGAAACGTTAAATAAAGCATTGTGTCGAATCGCAGCTACCCATCGCTGCTGCTGCCACCATAGTGGCGGACGTTTGCCGGCGGACAGAAACTCGCCCTGCCCTTGCGGGGAGTCAGTCTCTCACCCACGTCGGATGGGTGGGAGGTCCCCTCTGCCATCTCCCCTACCTCCCTCCTCACTCCCTGGCGCAGCAGTAGGAGGGGGCAGAAGGGAAGCATCGTGGGTCCTTCGCTCTCATCCCACCCTTCCTGAATCCGTCACTCGCGCCCACCGCTTCTCTCGCCCGCTCCCTCCCCCCAACCCCTCAGAGCTCTCTCTGGATTTCGGCCCTCGAAAAGGAACAAGCGAAGAACTGCCTCCGCTCGCCTCGTCCCATCACCAATCCTCTCTCTCTCTCCCCGCGCTCCTACAAAGCGACCCGCGAGGGAAAACTATTAGACCAGGCTGAGCCATTCTGATGAAAGCGTAAAAACTGCTGACCTAGTCCAATTCTTTCGTCCACCTCAATGTAGGTACCAAAAACTGCTGCGTGCGAATATTTTCGTCAAATTCCAAAAGGATGGGGTGTAGTAATTCCAGTCAGCTGGATCACCTTGTAATCTTCCTTTCATTAGATATTTTTATTTCAAGTACCCGTGCATCATTAAATGCGCAGACATCCAGGTGATATTTTTAGATACGCATGATTACTAAATGTGCAAGAAAAAAGATGAAAGGTGAAGAAGAGTTGGAGCTAAAGTTGGCTCGGGAATTAAATGGAAAAAAATGAAGTTCAAGTGATTGGAGTAAGAGAAGGGAGATGTTAATGTTATATTTCAAGTATAGAGTTTAGAAGCGGTGACACATTTCATGTTCTTAGACCAATGACCAGTGGATGAAACGGTAAGGCCATTATTAGAAAAATCGCGATTCTTAAGGAAGACTTTAATATGATGAGGGGTGGATCAGAGCCAGAAAGGTTCTTTTTAATTTGAGGGAAAAGAGTTGCCAAGTGCTTTTTTGTACCGTCGTTCTATGCGGAACATAAACTTGAGTTATCAAGTAGAACATTGAAAGAAACTTGCTATATTTTCTGTAATGGGAGATGGAAAAGGTTTAATGGATCGACCGTAAGAGCGATGACGAAAAATGTTTAAAAGGATAGAGGAAGAAAGAGCTTTGAGGAGAATAATGTTGAAGAGAAATGGTAGTAGGGTTGGATTCTGACATATTGTGAGGCACGAATTCTTTACAAATAGAATAATTGAGTGAAAAGTTGAAGTGTATGAAGGAAGGAGGAAAAATAATGGAATGCTGAAGAATGAGGAACGGAGTATAAAGACACCACCAAGGGAATAAATGCATATGGTAGAGAATTGTTGAGAAACACATTCAGATTAGACCTGTACCAGAAGAGTTATACTTAAGAAAAAGAATTAAGCGTTACTCGATCGCTAGTATTCAATATTTTTATAATTACAATTAATAAAGAACTTTCAATTAACTCTTTATTACTAGGGATTGAGCTACATTGTTAAAACAACCACTGGGTCTGTGGGGACTGCAAGTTTTACTGAAGCAATCTGAGTATTTTCAATAACAGTAAAATCTTATCCAAACATTGCTAATTTTATATATATATATATACATGGGTGTGTATATATATGCATATATAAAATGTATATATATACGTACATATATATATATTTATATAACTTTTGGACGGCACAATAGAACACAGATTAAAACAGATAACACGTAAAAGAACACATTGTAGATTAATTTAGCTTATATATATATGAGCACTATATATATATATATGAGTCGTGGTTCAAATCCCGGATAAGGAAATATTTTTACTTTCGTGATCTGCTCAAAAACCGCCTTCCCCACATGCCCTGTGATCGCCTTTTATGTGTTTTCCTATCCCCTGTCCTTATACCTATTTCTGTTTGAATGAATATATATATATATATATATATATATATATATATATATATATATATATATATATATATATATATATATATTCACTTTCTTGGAAAAGCCACGAACGTGCACAATAAAATTCACTAAATAGTCATAGCAAACACAGAAACTAAAACATATTAAAGAGGGACTCATTAGTTCTGAGGGACTCGAATTTTCGGTGGTGCAATCACCTTTCTCAAGAGGAATTAGGAACAGAACAGGAAGAGTGTGTTTGCTATGACTATTTAGTGAATTATATATATATATATATATTCATTCAAACAGAAATAGGTATAAGGAAAGGGGATAGGAAAACACATAAAAGGCGAACACAGGACATGTGGGGAAGGCGGTTTTTGAACAGATCACGAAAGTAAAAATATTTCCTTATCCGGGATATTTTTACTTTCGTGATCTGCTCAAAAACCGCCTTCCCCACATGTCCTGTGTTCGCCTTTTATGTATTTTCCTATCCCCTTTCCTTATACCTATTTCTGTTTGAATGAATATTTGTGCGCCGTATGGCGGGATTTTCAAGTTTGAATATATATATATATATATATATATTTGCAATTTTAATCAATAAAAAGAACATAATAAATATTTTTTATGGATAAATGAATCGGAGAGGTAATAATAAAAGTACATGGTAACATTTCATCAGATCGTATGTATGTATTTTGTTACCCTCTTTGGAACAGCTTGTTTATTTCTTCTCTCCTCTCAGACTTTTTGTGATGTTCTTCACTTACAGCAAATTAATGCAGTGAATAATTTATAAATGCAACATCTGGTTGCCTAGGTTTTTGCACAGATTCTTTTATTTTTCTCTGCCTTATTATCAGATTGGAAGTAATGTTTTGGCTACATCCCGTCCAACTGCATGTTTTTACGTTCATTTTATTTTTGGTTTTCCTTCTACAAGGACAATTTTCTAAGCCTGAAAATCTGTCAACACGAAACACGAAAACTGAAATTTATATCTAGTATGTGTTTGCACGTGTATATATGTATATATATATATATATATATATATATATATATATATATATATATAAAAAACCATAAACATAGTAATCAACTCTAAGGTCGGTTTGGTAGGTGACGGTAGAGTTCACCCAGTACTAAGCCATATACGGCCTGTAAAATCCACACATAATGGTAAGGGGCCAGTTCCTTTTCCTGTCCCGGTTATGGTTTCCCAGGAAGATCTGGTACCCGGAAAATCACATAGCTTGGGTGGAGCTGCAGGTGGCCAGAGAGGCTTGCCCGGGAATCGAACCCGGGCCGGGGTCAGTAGTCCAACCCTGGACTGCCGAGCCCCAAACACACACACACACGTATATGTGTGTGTATATATAAATATATAGTTTATATATATTTTGTATTTATATTCATTATATGTTATCATATATTCTCTGACGCTTTGATTTGTATTTTATCTTTTTCCTCGCCATCTTGGGATGAATGTAAGAGAGTTGTCTTTAAGTTTTAATTTAAACCCTAATCAGGTTTTATGCGTGTGCCTTAGTTGAGAGTTGAGCGAAGGAAATCGATTAGTTTAGTAATTTTTTGGTGATTGATCCCGATTTGCATTCCAACTCATCACTAGTAGATGAGTTGAGTTCAGGGAAAAATTGCTATTTCGGATTCAAAATAGACCGTTGATGTAAGTGATATCAAAATAAGCTCGCTTCTTTTAAAAATTCTGGTATTCTATTAAAACTGATATATTGCTGAAAACCTTTCCTCACAACCATTAAAATTGCTCAAAACTCAGTGCATTAATGTCTCCATAGGACAGTAATGAAGGTAATACATTGAAACTCACGTGACATTGGTTCATCTCTAAATTTAAGTGAGAACATTGGGGAGGAAATTTTTCAAGGAAGACAAATAAATTCTCTTTCTAGATAGGTTCGCAGATCAACAAATACGGGCCTTATTTGTTTCGGGCCCTTACAATAAATTTACACAGGGTTGCTCCAAGGCAGGAAGGAGGAATTGAATGAATATAATGACTCGTTCATCATCTCGATCCAAGCGATTAATCGAAATTCGTGTTCTCACTCCCTATCATTACGGCACGCCAGCGGCGAAAGTTACGAACTTGGTAGGGGTTGAACAAACGCAGCGAAAACCCCGTCAATCGGGCGTTTTCGCGACGGTTCCTCTATTCTGACACAGCTTGCTCGCTTTGCGGTGCAGGTGGTGCATTTATTAGCCCCGAGGTTCTCTAGCGTCGCAGCGAGTCTTCGGATCGAAGAAAATATCTTCAGAAGGTTGGTGGTCTCAGACTTCAGATAGGGCCTTCATGCGTGAGAAGGGAGCTCGGGAGCCGCCTCCGGGAGCGCCGTATGAGTAATGATAATATTTGTTTGGAATTTCTCGCAGGGATTAGTTTTCATTAGAGTTACATTTTAAGGTTAAGAGTGAAACGAACTCTTCATTCAGCTCCCGATGATGTTATTAGTTGGAAGAACGAAACATTGCCTTTGAAAGATCTGTTCAATCCCCTGTATGAAATTTCGAAAAGAGTATTTGAATGTTTGTGAATGAATTAAGAATAATTCGTGCCCTCCGTCATCTGTCGGGTTGGATTTTTTTCCGCTGAAGAAATTCGAAGGTTGCTACCAATGACAAGTGTTGCAGATTCCATCGCGGGCAAAGGAGCAATTGGCGGAACGTGCGGGGTATCGTCGAACTCCCCTCGGTTCCGACATGCCATGCGGCACGCCGCCGTCGGGGGACCTCTGCCGGAACAATACGGGCAGCGAGGGGGAGCGTGCCCCGAGGACGCGAGAGGGGGGGAGGGAAAGAGTGTGAATCGCTTGGAGGAGGAGGAAGGGAACAGGAGAGGGGGGCGGTTGAAGAGAGAGGAGATAAGTGGGTGGAGAGGAGTGCCGACGAGAGGGCGTGGGGGGAGGGGTAGTGTGTTCGGGGCTGCGGGGTGGGGTGGGGGGAGGAGTCGAGATATAAATAGTGCGTGCTGACGGTGGGGAATGGGCCAGCGAGGGAGGGAGGTAAGTCTACGAGTCTGGGGGATCGAAGCAACGCAGGAGGAATTTAAGCAGTTAATTATAAACCATGCTCTCTTTCTCCCTTTATTGGCCCGGGATCATTTGATTGTCCCATCTCAAAGGAGGAGAGGGAGGAGAGATACGTAAGGAGGGTGGTTGCGGGAGGGTTTCAGGTCGGAGGATGCGGCCCGAAAGAATCGATTTCCGCATTATTGTGGTGTCAGCGGACGGTGCAATTGTGTATCAGAAGGGGCGGCCCTTCGGGAACGGTTCGTGGCGCAGGTGGGGAACCTGCGGGGAAGAAGTTTTGGGGCATTGCGTACGCACAAGAGCGCGTAACCGCTCCGGTAAAGGATTCGAAAATAGACCCGACTTCTTCTCCCGAGGGCCGCAAAGACGCATAACTAGGTCATCAAGCACTAAGTCACGAAGGCTCCGCTTCCATCCCCTCCCTCCTGCTCTTTCGTGCAACTTCCCCCTGCGGATGCATGTGGAGGAGAGGAGGTTTTTTTGTGGGCATTCGATCGCCCTAAAAGGGTTTTCGGGAAGGGCGATCGCGTGATGAATTCGGAGGCGTTCCCTCCTCGCTTGTTTTCGTAGTGTTTTCGTCGCACGGAGCCGTCGTGGAAATGTTTTCGGGTTCGGGCGCCGGCGAAAACGAGGAAAAAGTAGACAAATTTTAAAGGCGAATGAGGATTGGGTGAGAGATGGGCGAAGACCTTGGAGTTCGAAAACCAGGCTTTGGCCCCTCACGAAGTCTGCTCGTTAAACGAAGGGAAAAAACTGAAACCTTCTTACAGTCTTTCGAACTTCAAATCTGTACTACAAAAATAAAAGCCGCTGGGTTAACCTTGTACGAACGGGGGTGGAGGGAAGGCTGTTGGGAGGACGATCCAAAAATGAATAGATCGCCTCAGACGAGAGGTGGATCCGAGGTCTCCGGCTGACTGGTTAAAAGAGGGCCGAAATCAGCTGGAAGTCTCAGCACCCCTCGATTTATTCGTCCGGTAATATCCCTTCTCCTACAATCTCATCATTATTATCCATCTTCCAGAGAAAATAAACTAACCAACAATTTCTCGTGTCCGTGATGACGAAATCATGAATCCTTGTTTCGTTAATTAAGGCGCACGTCAGCTGGGAGAAAAAGTATCCTACCCGGTTTTGGACACTGAATTCTGTTATCCTTTCGAACGCAGAAAATTTCCACTCGTCCTGAAGCCCGTTTAAAAATAGTTGAAAATTTTACTTCCACTCCCTCACTAAACCTATGGCAGGAGATCGTAATTATTAATAGGTAATTCTGCGTTACTTCGTGTCCCTCGAAGATTCGCTCCGACCGTGTGTATAACATAGACACCGTAATCCATCGTTATAATTGATATTGTCATCACACATTTTTAACAGAAATATTATTTGTGATTTATTTTGGATTGGTCCCCATGAATATTTAACATTATTTCGATCATTTCACAATTTTTTAAACGAATTCCAATTCAATACTTTTCTTAAACATAGCGATGCATTGGTCCCGGCTCATTTCCCTCTCGTAAGTTCAATAAGCCAAAGGCCATTATCAGCATATATATATATATATATATATATTTGATTTCCGGTTAATGTTGACTGTGTTCATGGACTAGAGATTCAATTTAAAGTTTCTTTCTGATCTGTAAATTTACAAACCCATGAAGTTTCAAAACATTAAAATAA
Source organism: Hetaerina titia (assembly GCA_037158775.1). NCBI lineage: Eukaryota > Metazoa > Arthropoda > Insecta > Odonata > Calopterygidae > Hetaerina > Hetaerina titia. The sequence continues at coordinate 120,803,209 of CM073768.1, forward strand.
ATGGGAAACGCGACACTGGAGACAGAAAAGACTGATAATTCGGAAAACGTTTGATAATTTGGAGTTAATCAAATTGTCAATTTTTTATGAAAAGATAATTAAGATGTGAATAACCTGGTCAGCCTAACAACAAAAACAACTTAGTTTCACTAAGCTGGTGATGGTGATTTAGACAAAAAAGTAAAGGATAGGCTGCCAGTCAGCAATATCTCAAGCATTGTTGAAGGAAGTAGTGAATCATCATTATTCTCTAAATTTTCGCACGATTCACGAGCTACATTTCTTAACTTCTACGACTATATTGAGCATCCTGCGTTTCATGCGAACATTCAGAGCACCAGAAGTGATGAATTCCATGCATACTGGGAGAATGAGGAAAATCAAGAAAGGGTGAAACTTAGAAAATCTCAATGGGCTGTTCGGAAACACTACAGCGGCCAAATGGGCAGGTGCCTACGTCTAGGAGAAGTAACTTAAGTGTCACCCACGTGCGGGAGAGCGCCGAAGATCTCACCGAGGAATGAGCGGAAGGCAGGGTAACCTCTTGACGCTCGGGGGAGGGTTGCGAAGAGGGTGGATGTCCGGGTGGGTGAGCGGGGGGTTGAGCAGGGGCGTTTTGCACCGGGGATTCTTTACGGCTTGTGCGAGCCGTAAAACACACGGGCGGCCGCGAGGGGTTGGAATGGGGGCTGCGGGGAGGAGTGTGGTGGCTCGGGGGCGCAAGGATGAACGCTTGGGAGTTCAAGAGGCACGAGGGGTACGGGACGGAATGGAGTTCCGCACTGGGGGGATGTGAGTGGTGGAGGCCGGGGTCAGTCAGGGGAGGGGGGGATGGTGCAAAATTTGCCGGAGATTGCATATGTTTCATCCGCAGAAGGCGACCGCCGCATCTCCCGCAATTTTAACACACTTCGGTCGTTTATGAGAGGAACAACTCGCCTTATGCCCACGTCGAAATCGACGTTGGAGCGCTTTCCATGGCGTTCAGAGACGGGCGTGGCGTTTAAAGTATTCTTGAATTGAATGCTTGGAAAAAGCAAGAAGTGAAATTAAAATCGGTGAAAGGATATGCCTGTCTTCAATGCTATAGGTATCCGATACCTCCATCCATATTTTCATTTTCCGAGGGTGACAATCCTTTTTGTCAGCTCAAATGAACAAGAATTAAAATGTGATGAATCGATTAGATGATTTTATAGTGTAAGTCAAATGAAAACCATGCATTAAAATCTAAAACCGCACAATTTCACTTTCTCCACCATCAAAGAAATTATGGATATTTCGGAATACTTTAATAGACATCGTCGTAGTGAACTAAAAAGGAAGGTTTAGATTCTACTCTCTTGTCGCTATGATCGGAATATTTGTTAACAATTATTCTTTCATTCATTTCCTTTCTGTCAAAAAAAATGGTTCCAAATATTCTTCAATCTCTCCTCTTTACCATTATATTTATTTTTACAATGCATTGCATTACAGCATTATATAATATTGGTACTGACCTTCGCCATTTCCTTGAGGTACATCCTCCAACACCTAGTCCAATTAGGACTCGAAATTTTCAAGCTAAATGTTGGAATATTTCAGCGTAGTCTGTTTGTCATTGGCTATTTTGGTGTTTGTATGCACGCATTTAAACTAAAACTAATGTCGGGATATGAGGCACTTTTGGTTTGAGGTTGTCGTGGGCAGTAAGTAAAGATTTGAACTAAAAGAAGCCCCCGTCGGTGAATTGATTCGTTGAATTCCCTTCAAGAGCTCGGGTGAAGGACGCGAGACAGTGGATGACGTCTCTCACCCTCTGGTGAAAACGAAAGCTCTCTCCCGCCAGCCATTTGTTTGGTTTCCCGATTATCAAACGCCCTCTAATGCCCTCGTCCCCCTTTGCTCCTTGTCCCCTCACCTCTAACCCCACACTCTCACACACCAACAAAGTCATCCTCTTTCCTTCTCGCATGCTAGAAACCATTCCCGTGGACTCCGACGGGCATCAAACTAACACCGAGGAAAGAAGCCCATTTCTCTGGCGGGTAATGGTACCGACAGACAGTGGCGACGCAAAGTAGGGCAAGGCGTCCGCCCTCCCCTCGCGGATATGCCGCTTAAACGCTTTAAATCACGGGGAGCGTTAAGGTTTACATATCTCGTTGCTCGCCTCGTTCATCGTTCTGCGGTCCTACTCTGTGAAGGCCAAAGCACCTCCTCTACGGGGAGCCGACTGAAAGCTCTAAGGCCTCCTGTCTTCCCTCGCACGAATATCGAACGTTTCTCTTAACTGCCAGCAGTACGTCATGCTGATCCTTGTTCTCGAAAACGTATTGTTTGATAAAGATGTAAGGCAGAAACAACAGCCACGCTCAATGTTCAAAATTCACTGTTCAATGAGAAGTGGAACCTCCTCATTAAAAATACCAGAACATTTGAACAGATCATTTCGGTAACTTTTGAAATAACTTGTTATGACCGATTTACATTAATTAAAATCAAATTACATAGTGTTAATAATTAAAATTTAATGCTTAAAGTTTCAAAGTTTATTTCAATAATTTTGTCACTTTTATTAGTCACTCTAGTTATCAAAATGAGTAATATTTTGTGAAGAATGCTGTTCATGTTTCATGAAAAGTACCCCTTGGCCTTCATCGTTCTTTCTCTTTTGCTCCAGAGCATTGACTGCTCTTAGGTAAACTATAACCTAAGTCTCTATCTTACATAAATCAAATAGTCTCTATGTGTGCCAATATGTGGCCCATTTAATTTTAAATTACGTTTATGAGATCAACTATTATTGGTATAGTATGGCTTTCATTGATTCTATTGTTAGGCATTATCAATTAATAGATAAATGAAAGAGAATCTATCGAATCTACGACACAGTGTAAGATTAGGGCCGCCGAGAACGATCAGGAAATTGTGGGAGAGTGTGAGATGTGGCACCTATTGAACAGTATTGTCAACATTTTGCGCAAATATAAAATTTACACCCACTTAGAACTATTTATTTCACGAATATTTGACCGTATCGACGGTGGTCAAGGCAAAAGTTATCGGAGAAGCAAAGGTATATTGGGTCTTACTTGCTAACCAAACAACTAACGAATCACAATAAACTACGAAATAGTATACTTAATTTCTGTGCATTCTAATTGAACCAAATGAGGTGGACTTAGATATCAATCATAACCAGACAGCGAGTCAAAAAACACTCTTAAATCTCGGCTGCAAATCTAGACATATCCCTGAGAATACCTTAATAATGAGCTATTTCAAAGCCATGTCAAGTGATACGGGAAAGCGTTATTTAGCGTTGTGCAAAAACATTTTGCACCACCAATGTACTTATTATACTCAATAAATCTTCAATAACAAATGAAATATGACACTTGGTTACTTAGTAACCACCTTTTCATGCTGATCTTCATCGAAATGTGTTCTGAATAAACGGAACTAAAGCCATGGTTACAAGTTTGTCCTGCTGCGATTTTGTTCATGAAATAATCACTATGCGTTGATGCGCTTTGGGTTTTTTCTCACCGTATTTTAAACCTGAATGTTTATTTAAAATTATTAATGTAATAATATTCAAGCATAAAGTACGAAAAGAAAAAACCTAAAGTATATCAACGCATATTACTTATTTTGTGATCAACTCGATTCAACTCAAACATCACATCCCCGAAAAAATTCAAATGTATTGTATTTTAACTTGATTGTATCATAACCGCTAAACTGCAGCGTCGACGTCAGTACGCAATTGACATGAGTAATGGCATCGACTTAAAGAACATTTTTTTACTTCACTAAAATGACTTGAAAAACAAGATGAAAGGAAAATACGCCGTTCTTAAGAATCAGGTGTCAACAATGTTGGAATTCTTCGATAAAGAAACATTTTTTCCTCAAATTCCTCTGTTTTTGATAAAACAGACTGATAAATAGAATGCCAATTCCCTTGGGAGAGTTTCTTTATAATTTCTCGAGGATTGTCAAGTTCACTTTACTTAAAAGATACGAATCTAGAGTACAGGAGCATCCGCTAGCATTCACACCTTGTTATTTTACTCATTGATAATATTTGGGGACTCTAATGTGAAAAAAAACAAACTTGAGCTCAATAAATGCCAACCATAATTCATTATCTCCTGAATATTCTTGATTTTGGATTGGTGTAATAAATGAATCTGGTCAAATTGATTTGATTCTGTCTCCATCAATCATTCTGAAATCACAATACAAAAAATACTGCCTTTATCTACACCGTTTTAAAACATTATTTCATATCCTATGAACGAATATTTTCTCATTGTGGGATTATAATTTTGAGTAAAATTTTTCAGGGAAAGAACGAGCCAGTTTATCAAATAGTTACTAGGCAACAGTCATCAACCCGAAGGTTAGTTTGATATGTGTGGGTCAAATTAATACTATGCCCTCAACGGAGTGTGAAATTCATACGTCAGGATAGGAAGGTCCTTTTCCTGTGCCATCTACGGTTTACCAGCAATGACTGGTCAAATACATGAAAAATCATTCATGCTGGATGAGGGCCTACAGGGGCGTCACCTGGAATCGAAACCGTTCCCAACTGACAGTAGACAAGCGCTCTCTACTGACCGGTTATCACACCCACCAAATAGTTTTTAGGAAATTATATTCAATCGACTTAATGCATTTATTTATTAATTGAACACTCGAATAAAACAAGTCCTAAAAATTCAAGTTTCTCGCACAGTGATACTCGTCAGAAAATCATTAATACCGGTAGTTTCTCGTATTTAGTAATCAAGTTTTGTCCAGAGTGTATAGAGATTCAATATTTCTTTAGTACCTGAAAATCTGACAGATGGCACATAAATACTATAGTGTACTCATTAATGTAGTTTTATTGGCATGTACAGAGGCCAGTTATAATATTTTTTACTTGTCATATATTTTGCTGTCGACATCGAAGCAATTGGCTACAGTAATACAGCCAGCCCCGGTTTTTCCTTTGTTCTACTGCTTTAAGCGTTAGAGTTTGATGTATTGTACATTTTGAACTGATTAAAAACTGACATATGTTCTACTCGCTGGATCTGAATCGCTAATGAAAAAAAATTGTTAAAAACGCTAATTATGTTATATAAGGACTAATCAATGATCTGTATATATATTTTGTTCATGTCTTCGGTGACAAATGCTGGAAACCCCTTTTAAAGTTCATGAGATTCATCTATTTCCCATATATATTGGTATAATGCTCATTTTCTAAAGTACTCACACTTCATGTTTACTTTTAAGTGAATGTTTCTAAGGAAACAAAGCATTTATTTTTCTCCGCCGACACGCCTCCATGGTCTAATTATCTCTTCAGAAGTTTTACGTTGAGCTTCTTAAGATCTGCTTGATTCCCAAGCGTGTTGTGGCAATTTTCATTCGTAGCGTTCACACACCAACGATATATTTTTCTGGGAGAATCGCAATGAAAACATTTTTTTCCATGCATGGCCTCTTCCGTTGTGTACGTACGTGTATTTGAAAGATTTTTGACTCTCCCTGGCGAAAATGTTTTTCTAAATTTTGTGAAATGCCGTTAGTTGGTCTTTGCTGGCTGGTAACGGGGGACAGGGTGGCTCGATTAAATTGAGGATAATTGCTCTCTTCCTCTTTCCACTCCTAACAAGGACCACTTCTCCCACTGTCACCATGCATAACAAAGGCATCTAGCAGCGCTGCTGTAAAAAAATGGACACCGTTTTCTGTGAATAAGAGGAGGAGCTAGTCCTCTCAACTAAGACTATTAAAACCAACCACCATCTACTCCATCTAACTCTAATAATAAGGTAACCTTTTAATTTGTGGCTTAATTACAATTTACGGCTCTTAGGAGATTTTTTAATCATAAAAGAGTTGCATGATTATTTTAATACTTTTCTTTTGGAGGAAATGATTCTATGATGGCAAATTTGCGTGAGTTATTTCTTTGTTGAATCTTTTCTTATTTACATTTTCATAAACAGTCTATGATATATTTTCCATTGAGATTGGTACCAGCATAATTAATAATCACTTTATAGTAGTAGTTTTTAGGGGAGGCGACCGTCAGCTGAGGCCATTTGCGCCGTAGGGGATGGATAGGGAAGGATGAAGGGTAGATAGAAACCCGGCGTCGGCATTAGCCTACTCTTAGTAAAAGGCGCCAAGGGGTTTGGAGCTTAACTTCCCCTCTGACGGACGACATGCTAACTCAAAGTGCCCTCCGTAAAGCACCTGAAGTAGGGATCGGGACACCACTGAGAAATATGTCGCCGCCGGAATTAGATCCCGGACCCTCTGAGTGGGAAGCCAGTACGTTAGCCACCACACCATCATTCAAATCACTTTGTTTTGAATGATTTATTTGCTAGCAGTTATTAGGGGAAATGAGCTGAGTTCATTTGTGTCATTAGGGAATGGCGGATAATCTGGCAGAGAGGATTTTTAGAGGATGAGGTAACAGTGGAGAGAAACCCAGCGTCGGCATTAGATTTCTCTAAGAAAGAGTCGTCAAGGGATCTATACTCGACTTTTCCGACAGACAGCGTATTCCCCTAGAAGTGCTCTCCACTTGACACTCCAAATCGGGAATGGGTAACACTGAAAACTCCTACCACCGACGAGATTTGAAAACATGCCCTCCGGGTGGGAAACCACCGAATCAACCCATCGGTAATTTTCAAGAAATTATTTTAATTCAAGAAGAAAATGAAAGTTCTGAAATGTGGAGTTGAGGTATCGAAGGGTGGAGCAAATAATCAGTGAATATCAGTCTTCGGATCGCCAACTGCTAATGATTATGAGCAGAACTTATCGTTTATACTCTGACAAGAGACAGTGGGCAATTGCTATCGACTCATTTAAGTTTCGTCGAGCGCAGCTGCCGTACGAATTAAGTTCAGAATGGTGACTGGAATTGAATTTTAAAAATCTGACGAATGCGCTTGCAACGCAACTTATCATTAACTTTGACAACGAAAAATATTATCTTGTGAAATGAAACTTAATAATGAAACGTAATTATGAAAGGAAAACAATAAGTTGTCAACGGATTAGATGGGAGACGCAACATCGTTTTCCAGCCTTTTCGCGGTAATCTCGGAAATCTATCAATAACATTTTGCCTTGCGAAACCTCCCAATCCAAAACTCCAAATGTAGTGCCCAATCGCGTAACCTGTGCAACATTGCGATTGTTTCGTAACGGAGCGTCGTCGCTCCGCGAGTGCGTCATCCAGAAGCCATAAACATCATTCGCGACTGATTGATGAAGTGCGCCGACGAGCCATTCACTGCAGCACGATGCTCTCCTCCTCCGTGCCCCGAGTGAAATGGGACAACTGCGAGGAGGAAATGCGACCGAGATTCACCTTCTAGGAAAGACGGACGCCTGAAGGACACGCTTGCAAATGGCGTCAATTTGATGAAGCCTTTCCGGTTAATTCTTTCATCGAACACGAAAATCTTTCGAGTACAATTATTCCCCAAAGTTATCAAGTCTAATACTCGTAGCTTGCTGGGATTACTTTGTGAAATGAGGCTTGTGTCAATGTCTTTGTCGTTTAGAGGAAAAATTCCCAGCCCATTACTCCCAGAATATCATTAAATAAATAGTCCCGAAAGTAATGTGACTTTACAATAATTAATATACTGATTCCGTAATGTCCCGATCGGCACCAGTAGGAGGCTTCTCATGTTGACCTAAGCCGGGCATCGGTTTATACGAGTACTTTGAAGAAAGGTCACGTTTAATGAACCAAATTTGATTGTATATCATCTTTATAGGGTAGCATAATCCAAGATTTACCTCGAAAATTAATTAGGGCAACACTGCTGGATCCTTTTTGATATGATTTCCTGTTAGTAATTTCTTATAAACATTTTTATTTGATTAGATGCTTTCTAGAAGATAAAATCAATCTCTAAAGATTGTGAGTTGATAAAATAGCAGTTCCGTGTAAGTAAAATAATTAAGAGAAATCTTAGATCGCTCCTAAAGAGTTGCTTTTGTCAAAAGGTTTTACTACAAAATAAATTTTCGTTCCACTCTCAATCTGATTATCGTCAATGAGATTCTTCGGGGAGAAAATATTTTGACGGTATTTTAACGGATTTAACGGGAAACAGGAAATACGTTCGGGAGGAGACTGGAATCACTTCCAGTATCAATTCGCCACCATCAAACGACAAAACCCACGTAGGGAATTGAGTTGTAGCAAAATATAGACAAATGGAGGAAGGCTCTCCTAACTTCATTCTGCCAGATCAGTTGACTCTTTGACGAATCAGAATACAAAATGAAGAATGGAAAACTTATATTTCTTTTTAAACTTATTCCAATGTAAATTGTCACTTAGCCAGTTGGTCATCTCACCATATCAACCCGAGTGGGTTTGGTTAAGTTATCAATCAGTATAAAGTTATCACTGAAATGACCTCAATTTATATTATTTGAAAGTGTATATTTTATTACTATCGACCTTAGACGTTATTGTAGCAAAATGCTATAATATATTTTTGATTTTATGTGCCCCCTTGAACAATGTTTGGATTCTCAAAATGAGCGTTGTAGGAAATAATCAATAAATACTTTAATTTTACGTAGTAGCTAAAATGCAAAAATTTTGTTTATTATTATTCTCGGTGATCTAACGGTAATGTAGGTTTTGAATGGGCACTAGCTGCTCAATGATACAGCCATAGTTGACTTGTCTCTCGTAAGAAAACATAACCTGACATCCAACATTGCAACAAACCCCTCTTCAATTCCGAATACTTTACTCATCCCTTCATTCTGTCCAACAACCCTATCCTATTCCTATCATTTCTTTGTTTGTTCAAAGTTCTCCCCTCTATCACTGCCTTCAACATCCCATTGCCAATCCAAATGTCTGCAACCATCTTTCCTGTCTCTTTTTGATTTCTCCCAATTTCTCCTTCCCATTCATGACTGGCAATACCTCGCTTATTTTCCTTTTAATCCACCTTACATTCTCCACATCCACATTTCAAAAGTCTCCAATCTACGTCTGTCACTGCTTTAATGACCATGTTTCCGCTCCGTGAAAAACCTCGCTACATAACAATGTTTGAAGAGCCTTTTGTTTATATTTATTCCTATTTAACCTCCATGTTGTCAATACACTTTTTGTGAAGTTACTTTGCCTAACGCAATTCTTCTCCTACTAGTTTGATAATTTCGGTCCAACACATTTGCGAGACACGTAAACTGTTCCACCTGCTCTAATTCATGAACTCCTATTTTGATATCCTCTACACTTTTAAGTTTCACTTTGTGGAATTGTTGGATGTCCATGTTAAATGAGTTTGTAATTTTCCTCAGACTTAGAAATCTATTCTTCTACTGAGCCCGATCGGGGACGTCCTATTTTGATATTTACTCTGACTTTCCTCTTTCCCGAAAACCGCATTACCTTGGTTGTTTTACACTTGTTCTCGCCATTCACATAAGTATACCACTGACTTTCCAATATGCTTAGCAATGTTTAGAATCCCCCTTGGCTGACCGACAAACTAACGTTCAGTCACCAGCAAACCTAGCTGGTTTTATGTATTCCCCACCGAATTACATTACCATTTTGAGTGTCTACCATGCCTCTTCAATTATTTTCTCTAAATATACGTTGAGAAGCAAACATTAATTTGATTTTAAGTTTTAATAATATGCTTTCGATGACGCCAACGAGATTAATTGAAAGAATAATTACGAGGCGAACATATACTTTTAAATACGTATTATCTAAGAGACATAATAATTTAAGATTTAAACAGCTGATCATTAGCAATAGCCCACAAGAATTGTTTTCTCACAGCTTCTATTAAAGTAAATAGGAATCACACCCCAATTTTATCCCTCTCCATGACATGTGTAATAGAGGCCTGGGATTGGGTGACGGAAATGCCACTGACTACACAGCCACGGTGTTTGACTCTCAGATGTTTCCGGACATGGTGACTCTATTCCATTACAATCCCTACTAAAGAGACGATTGAGATAACCAAGACTTTCTCGGAAAGAAGACTTCCTTAGGTAAACCAGACCTGGTGGAAATCGCCTTAATTTCAATTACTTTTGAAACAAAAACTTCTACTGGCGGACCTAAAGGGTTGATTTATTCTCCCATATGTCAAAAAGAAACTTATGGTGGAATACCTCAAATGGAAGGCCAAGCATCCATACAAGAAGAATACGGAAAGACATTTGTGAGATGCACGGACGATATTTTTGCCATACGGCCCGAAACGGGAGATCTGTAGTTCCACCAGCACCTAAACAACTAGGACGCCTCCATTCAGTTCACGCTGAAGATAAAAGAGAGGAGACGACTTCCTTTTCCTGATGTCCTCGTCACCGGGAAGAAGTCTTTCCAAGCGGGAACCCATAATACAATTTCCTTTATCATTCCCTTCCGTAAGTATACGTTTATCTTAAGCTTTTATCACTGTCCCTGAAAATTGAACCAAAGTTCCTCGCTGTTCTACAAATCACTGTCACCCTTGGTGAAATCATTCAGTAACAAATGGCCATACTATAAAACAGAGCTGGTTGCGGTAGCGGGCATATTACGCAAAGCGAGCCTACATGGGTCATAGGCAAAATAGTAAAGCACCGGTTTTATCATTTTGGAATCGCAAGCTGAGTTGTTGAAACGAAATATTCGAGAACTTGAGCTGTTCCTTGGGAAAGAAAAAAATAGCCTTTTCCGACCCTGAAGCTAAACTGTAGTCACCCATGAACTGGAGAGTGCTGACCTATAAAGCAGCAATAAAGTATAGAGGTGTAGAACCAGGTCACACGGGAAGTAGAGAAATGTTATTGCCCGGCACGTCAACCAACTGATCAACGTGCATAGCATGAATGTACAATTCAAAATCAAATGATGGATAGTATCTCTGGTACTTTTCTGAGTAGATGGACGCAGGAAACTTGAGATCGACAGTACTCTCGATCACACTCGTAAAAGTTCACACTCATAGTGATCATCTTGTACTGATTACTGCTTATACTTGATACCCTCACGAGCCGCCCTGTATCACACATTACACACCAATGAGTCCTCACGTGGGTGCATGAAGTCTCTCATCATACAATTACAGGGTAGACAGTAATAATTTAGATTATTAAAATAATCCATAAAATGTACCGTAATTCGTTGCCTTCGGGAGGCTTTTAATGCTGTGAACAGTACTGACCTTTATGAAAAAATATTCATCGCCTTAATGTGGACAGAATCGGTTTTAAGTAAAAATTTTGTTATACGTAATACAGGTAATGTAAGCAAATCACGTTAACGCTTAACCATTTACAAAATATTTGTCTTTTTTAAGTTTTAATTGGTCATAGAATAAATGGTCACCCCGACTGATTTCAAAATATTTTCGTGTTATCTAATTAAATTTCGTAATTGACCTTGACAAATTACTCAAGTTTGCATTGATTTATTTCACAGTTTTCTTCTGATGACGCTCACGGAATAATGCGTACACGGGAGGAAAAATTTGAGAAAATAGTCATCAACAGAAAAAAAGGAATATGACTGCAAGGTATTACATGTGCACCTTCAGAGTCCATTATTCATGTATAATCCTCAAGTTTGAAAGAAGTGACCACCTCGAACCTCGAATGTGGAACGTCTAAAGTTCCCTTTAAATGAGCAGGTAGTTACGATAAAACTTTAAAGAAATGATTACGATCCTTGGTATACTTACCTTCTTTTATTATTCCTCGTGGCACTACCTGGCACTACATTTCATTTTTATCTGATATTTACATTGCTCAGGAGAAACTGCAAGGGATTAAATTGAATTTGGAATGGTGTGTATAATTTGTAAATCGTTGTTGCCGTACTGACGCTGAAATTATTGAGAAAGACGGATGAGGGAGAGAGAGGACATGTTGGTTTAACTGTTTCCTAAAATTCCCAATTTCATTTTTTGCTCCGAGAATTCCATATCAAGGTATTATATGACCCTATCCTCAAGACCTCTGTCACAGTCTCCGTAATACTAGTAATAGTAATTACTACTAACTAGTAATAGTATTTTTCATTTAACAGTTCACTATCCTTCCACAAGGTCCTCGTTACAGAATGTGTACTAATTAAATGTATTGGTTAATCAAAGATTTTGGCACAGTTCACTAAATATTCAATTTGGTATATTTCAAATTCTGACTCAGTCCTTTATTTTTTGACTGTTGAAACTAACACCCACAAAGTACAAACAAGACTTTACATGAGTAAAGTGACATGTCAGAAACTAATTGTGAATGAGAACCGAATGAAGGGATTCAATCAAGTCAGTATACATGAGGTGGTTAGGAGGTCAAACCTCTTCCTTAATATTTTGGTCTTAAAAATGTATACGGCACCCTTTTTTTTAAGTTAATTCCAGCCACTTCTAGAAAAGTGAATTACTTGAATTACGATAATTCACGTGTCTATTGGATATTGAATACAGAGGAAAACACCAAATTTCATTACTAAAATTTCTTTTTCTCTTTTGCTAGGCGTATATTATATCCACGTTTAGTTTTATGTTATTTTTGCAAGTATTTTTAGACAAATTGATAATCAATGTGTTTTTGATTTTATGCTGTAGTGCATGAATACAGTTCATTAGATGAATAAATGTATTCGTCAGGGGAAGTCCCTCCATTTGTCGCTCCTTGACTACACCATTACCGAAGTACTTGCTTTATTAGTGCCTCACTAGTGTCAGTGAAAGTAGCGCTGGACGCTGGAGTCGGCGAATACTTTCCTCCACGGCCAATGCCAGGGAAATCCAAAGCGCAAAGGGAGCGAGAACCGGTCGGTCAGCTATCGCCGTTCGGCTTCTTCCATCACTCGAGATCCAAAGAGCTTGCCGCGGGTGCGAAGTTTTGACCATTAAATCTCATAACAAACATTAAAGGATCGCGAAATCGGAATGCATTCGGTGCGGGTGAGGGCGGGAGGGGAGGCGGGACGTGTGGGTTGGGTTCGTTGAACTAAATTGCGGTAAATCACACGACGGAGTCACTCGACCGCTCCTGCTCATCCAAGGAAAGGCGTGGGTGGACAATTCCGCGATAATGGGGGAGGGGGAAGAGGAGGTGAGATATGGCGGGGAGAGAGTAGGATTTTTTGGCAAGCGGAGGAGAGTGTGAGAAAATGGTAGGGAAGGAGGTGGGGAGGGTGTGAGGGGATGGGTTGAGAAGAGAGCGAGGGAAGCCGTGCGTACGGCGCCAAAGGGGAGGGGAGCAAGAGAGTGGGGGGGAGGGGGCCGTGAGATATCCCCGAATAGCTGCCCTCGTCACCTTTTTTCTCTTTCTGTCCCTCCTTCATCTCCCTCCCCACACGCGCAACCTACCGAAACCACCTCCGCCCGATCCCTCTCCATCCTCCTCTCCTTGGAGAGCTCACCTCCGTCCGACTCCTCAAACGCCGGTATGGCCAGACCACTAGCGGTTATTTTTACAACCAACCCCCCTACCCCCCACCGCCCCGAACCCCCCCTGCCTTAATCTCGCCCTCCTCCGCCTTCCGTCGCCACCCACACCATGGCCGACCGATCCGGAGGGCGCCAGCAGTTCTACAGTTCTGTCCGCAGGTGGCAGGAGCGGTCGCTTTTTGGCGCCCGGCGGCGAATTCTCGTACCACCGGCTCGTCGCTCCGATCTGCACGTGGTCGGGCGCCCGTTTCCAAACTTAACATTTGATTGCCGTGTAAAAAGAGAGAGTACGGTGACCTTTGTAGAATTGACGCGACCGAAGCCGTTGACATTCTTTCAGATGATTTTCTTTTTTCTTCGTCTTTTTTTTCTGCTTTTATTCCATCTCACATTTCCGAGGAAAAGAGGTATCATTCGTGTTCTCTGGAAAAACTTCAAGACAAAGCGTTCGTTTTGGGGTGTTTCTTTTTTTTGTCAGGGTGACACAAGAGCGGTGGTATTTTTAAATTTATTTCTTCTTATCAGCATAAAAACTTAAGTGCTACTAATAAATTTATATTAGCAGGAAACTCATGATGTTTTGGATTTGAAGAGAAAATATATTGATTGGTGTATTTTATCGACTTATGAGTTTGACCTAACCAAAAATAAAGGACATAAGTTAGTAGTTAATGGGAGGTAGGGAATAATTAATCAAAACATGGAGAGTTTAACATTCAACGGCGTGAACGAAAATCAATCTGAAAGTGATATTATGTGTTGAATACACTTTATCCAGGAAACTTCCTGAGACATTTACTATATTCAAATATGCCACATGCAATACTTCAAATATTGTACAAGTATTCTACCACCCTTCATGTCATTCAGCATGGCCCTTTCCGTCTGCCTAACGTTGTGCCGGCCCAGAGGTCGCGGGTTCGATTCCCCCCTAGGTGGGGTTTTCCTCTACCTAGGGCTTGGGTGTTTTTCATTAATGTAATATGTAGGGGTTAGGTGGAGGAAGGGACTGTAAAGTCTCCATTTCACTCCAAAACAGTCGTCGAAAAATAAACGTTCTCCCAATACTGGTTTCAAGATTGCATCACAATGCCCTGCATTCAACTGTATTCTGTTCCATGCCGCCAGAAGTGGAATGGGATAGGAATGTTACGTAAGTTGAATGAAGGGAGGAAGGAAGTATGCTGAATACGAGAAGGGTTAATTTTAGTGAAGGATGTCAGGTTGTTTTTTATCAGGAGAGGCAAAAAAATGAATCGTTGCGCTGTTCCTAAGCGATAGAATGCCAATGATAATAATTCATTATAATTATCTTATAACCAGCTGCACCTCACTCCCTCCCCCTCCAAGTGCATACACTCCTGCCGTTTAGGGCGAAGAAAGGAGAATTCCTTCAAACTTATCCAGTTGGATCTGAGAAAAAAGATTACGCTCCTGACAATTAAACGTTGCACTCCATCAATACGCCAGTCCTGTGTCTAGACTGGGGGAGACTTCAAGGCACCAATCATAGGTTACTTATCAGACCACACGAATGGGGATTCGTGTATTTTTTTCCGTTCTTGACGCGGTCGCATCGTGCGAGACCATCGGTCCGGAAAATAAGCCATTAAGGAAGGAATAAATTAATTTCGAATTCCAGCACAGTTGCTGTCCGCGGTCATTTGATCCCCGGTTGCGATTTAAACGAAACTATTACATGATTCCGTCGAGTGGGAAGGGAGGGGGGGGAGTGGGAACGAGAAAGATTATTGCCATTATGTTCCACCCTTTAATTTTAGGAAGACGTCCGTGATGAACTCATTCTCATGGTTAATAAAGAGAAAAATCCCTTCCTTCCACCGGTGACGTATATGCAGCAAGTATTTTAGGGAGATCGTAAAGCAAACCAGCCTCATAAAATATGTTCCCAAGCGTAAATATAAGCATAAATGCGAAAGAGTGAGCGTCAGTTTTGAGATCCCTATCGGGATCGACCACCTTGACTCAAATACCCCGATTACCATAATAGGAGGGGTCTCGGGAATGAAACATTGTGGGCCCTGGTGTTATCCTTAATGGGCTGGGTCCTTCCGACCTTCCAACCTCACCTCCCTCCCGCCCCCACCCCTCTTCACGCGGGGACGATTATAATTGGGCTCTGCCCCCCCTAGTACGCCCTCAAACCCGTTATTTGCACCGGGCGCCATTTCCTATCCCGGTCCCATCTTTTGGCCACTCTTCAGTTTGACCTATTTCGTAGTCCCTCTTGTAGGAGCACAGACAGGCCCTCCTCGAAGTGATGCGATCCCGATCGGGGGGTCGTTTAAGCCTTTTCGCTTCATTTCCTCACCTCTCCCCTCTTTATTTCTACGCGGTGGAGTCAGGGGTTTGTTTCATGATGCCTCAGTTTTTCCATCGCCTTCCCTGATGGATAAGGATCAAGGAAATCTCACGTGAAAATATTGATTTAGAGGAACTCAAGGAACTACGAAGAAATGAAATGATTATGTGAAAGAAATTTCAACAATTAGTTCTAAAATTTCGACGCATTCTAGAACTGGCTCATGTGATGACGTCTCCAGCTTGAACATTGATCGATGAAATATATTCATAACAGAAGTTCATTACCGTGACACGAACTTAATCTTCGTAGATTCTCTGATAATCTGATAACGAAATACTATGCTTTCAGAAAAGAATTTCGGTGGATTGAATCCCTTTGGTCTGAAAACGGTTCAATCCAAGAGCATTTTCAAGTCGTGAAATTTTTATATTACGAGCTGGTGATAATTTTCGCAACAGATAACCTGTAATGGATGTCTAGAGACAGTCCGATATATAATTTTTAGATCTATATCTTATAGTTGTTATCAATTAACGATTGGTTTATCCTGAATATTTGATTAATTAAAATTGGCAATTTTCCACAAAATAAAATTTTTAATACGACCGGTTTCGATGCAACTACATCATCTTCTGGATCATCACTAGAAGATGATGTAGTTACATCGAAACCGGTCGTATTAAAAATTTTATTTTGTGGAAAATTGCCAATGTTAATTAACCATGATATTCCACCATATCACGCCTGAAACGCCTCTTTTTACTGAATATTTGGGTTAACAGTCGAAATGTGAAATTTACAAGGCCAGAAATACGTCCTAATTCAATGTTATTCATTATTTTAATACTTTAATAACCGTTGGATGGTGATGGTGAATTTCAATTAAGGCTTTCAGTTCCAGTGACGTAGTATTGGCCATCATTCTTCCTGGAAAATTGGGCAATTAGTTTAGATCAGAAAATAAATCCGTATGTTAGCAATCCTGCGTATTTAACGAGTGGAAGTTGGAGCGCTCGCGTTATTTTATTTTCCAACCGTGCCTAACCAAACTACTCACGGAAGACCTTACTTACAGATATATGCTAAATCTGGCGTTGGAATCAGGTCTTTGCCGGTATTACTTTTAATTTCAAACGAAGAGGAATTCATCAGGACTCCTCAAAACAAATAAGACTAATTATCGCAGAAGAGCAGTGGGGCTTCAGTCTACATTATGAAGTGATAAATGAGACACAAGGAAATAATAAAATGTTATGAACTGTACGATTGAACCTTTACAAAAGCATTCCATGGTGACAATCCGAAAGTAGTTAAAGTTTATAAAGCACGACACCCAAAAATTGAACGGATAAGTTCAAAATAATGCTTCATAATTTTTCCACTTCCATTTAAAGTAAAAATAACTGAGACCACAATTTTTAAATGAAAGCGTCTCCTTAAATTGTTCCTTCATCTCATGTAATTATTTTTAGTTCTAACGTCTCCTTTAGAATATATTTATTCGAGTCACCACTTCAGACCACTCCTCAAATCCCCCAATCTAATTTTGCAGTTCAGAAAACACTCGCTGACTGCGAGTTAGCATACCTCAGAGTCGTATAAATACGGTACGTCTTATGAACAACGGTCAATGTCTGACCCGAGAAACAAACCCTCCAAAGAAATAAAAATACTACCTCAGCCCCCCGAGGTATGTGCGGCCTGCATTACCTCTCTAAGATCCATTCAGCCATCGAAGTTCCTCGCAAAAAGAGTATTCCTTCATTCCTGGTAAATAGTACATATGTAATCGTACATACCTGTATAACGGATTGAACGACATTGGCAAATGATAGATTTCAGTGAAATATTGAGGTGAGAACGATTTCGTGTGAGCCGTTCATTTTTTTATTGGAATGCATCGCTGGTCTCAATAGTTTCCGACCTCAGAAAATTTCAGAAAAAATGTTTTGTATCTTTGTTAGGTCGGAAAATTTTCAGACCACCCTTGTATGCCTGGACAGCGAAATCTCTTTAAGAATCGAACGAACTCAATTGGGATGAATCTATCTTTGAGCGGTGTGTTCTTGCGTGCGTATCGTCTAATCCACTATAAAGAGACGATGGTTGCCCCCCATTTTTAGCCTGAATGTCATATCGGATAGTGCGATGGCTTTGTGATTCCAGACATCAGAGTTTCCGGTGACAATAATGTTGCCACTGCAATAGAGCCGCAATTTAAATATGTCAGGAGAAATAGGCACAAGATTGATCATGAAGCAGTGTCAAAGGGGCACCCATCGCATCACATGATGCTTTGTCATATCCTAATCTAAAAACTTCTAAACGTGTCATATTTTGCCATTTCCAAAACTGACATTTGGTGGTGTAAGTTTTTCTTGTTTTGATGGAAAGATTGTAACTATGACTTGGCATTTTTCAACCATCCTCAAGGCATCTTGATGATCTTTAACTATTAACGTATTTTTTTACGCTTATCTGAGGATGTAAAATACTCAGGAGTCATAACTTCATGGGCTCAGGTATTTAAAATTATCCAGATTTCCCTAAATGGGAAATATATTAGCCACCCAATGAACTAGCAAGGTACTATAATGTCTCAGTTAATATCCAACTTGGATCAATCAAGTTATCTGTGAAAAGGGAAGTCAATATTTTTGGCTGTCCGAAGACAGATTAAGGTGTTCCATAAATGACTGATGGTTATTAATGGTTCACAAGATCCAGCCTACAAGGCTTGACAACTGCTTTGAATTTAGTGGTGTAAGTAACAAAGGAGTTGAAAGTAGGGGAAATGTTGTTCAACTTTCAATTCTGGATTTCCAATTTTTTTTCATGCTGTGAATGCACAAATAATTGCTTTATTTTCTTTAGTAGCCATCAACACTCCATTTTAGCCAAAAAACAATATGGTGTAGAATAGTGCAGGAAAGGTATACATTTAAAATGTATATAATCCTAAGTAGGATTTCTGAAACTTCGCGTTAAAAGCTTCAGTAATCCTGACTTTTCTCAAGTTTTTTGGAGCTTTATTAAGAATTCATGAACATTCATACCTCGGGTGAGTTAACACAACACGAAATGGATATACTAGTCGGCGTAATAAGTAGGTATAAGCGTATCCAGTAGATCATTTTCAGATCTACTTGAGATAATATGATAGGCGTAGATTAGAGGCTCCTGAGATGTGGGTGAGGAGTAGGATGAAAAAAGTTAAGTAGACGGAAAGAAAAACAAACGAGTTTGTAGAAAGCATCCATGACAGGGGAGGAGAGAGAATTGTTGAGAAAAATTCAACGAAGGCAGGAAAAGTGGTTGCACAGCGTTTTGACATGGGATGAAGATTGTGATACAAGAGATACTTGTAGAAAGGAGGACGTTAGATGAGTGAAAAAGAGTTTGAAATATGATACTCATGTTGGAGGGAACGAAGGGAGTAAGAGGAAGCATG
The DNA here is from genome assembly GCA_037158775.1 of Hetaerina titia. NCBI lineage: Eukaryota > Metazoa > Arthropoda > Insecta > Odonata > Calopterygidae > Hetaerina > Hetaerina titia. The sequence continues at coordinate 120,822,452 of CM073768.1, forward strand.
CGGAATTAAAGAAGGATTCCATGCAGCAGTGCATGGGGTCAGGTTTTGTCTTGTTAAGCAAGATTTATAACTTAGTACTCAGTGTCCATTCAGCAGCTTCCTGAAATAATATATGTCGTTTTCCTGTGGACAACCAGTACAATATGCCGTTCTCGTTTCAGTACTGAATTGTTACAGACAACTTCAAGAGTTCCATGAGTGTCCCCTTATTTCTACGAGTCTTTGGACCATTTTCTAGTTAGGAAAACGGAATTTCAATTCAGTTTCATCCATTTTGAATGTTTATCCTTTCAGTCAGTCGTCTCGCGTTGAGAAATCAGTACGACATCACAGACAAGGCTACTCAATTCCCCAATTATTTGTTCATTCACACAAGTTTTTCTCTCCTTCGATGCCATCTGTCCGTAAACGAAGTGGACATAATGGGTCGGAATTTTGTTGATCATGATCGCTAATACCAATTTTCTCGACACAAAATATTGGTTGTAAACGCATAAGCGAAGCCTCGCGGAATTAATTTTCACCGAACAAAACTTGGTTCCGACAACCGTGCTTCATTTAAGACAACCTGAGTATTAAATAAAATTAGCAATTTTCCACAAAAATAAAAATTTATTAATACGACCGGTTTCGATGCAACTACATCATCTTCTGGTGCTGGACCAGAAGATGATGTAGTTGCATCGAAACCGGTCGTATTAATAAATTTTTATTTTTGTGGAAAATTGCTAATTTTATTTAACCATGTTATTCCACCATATGACGCCTGGAACGTCTCTTTTTACAACCTGAGTAATTTCGGAGTGACCCGCTCAGAGCTTGAGAGGCTCTCTGTACGTTCGGAAGATATGGTGATGTTATTAAATCATGGTTCGCGTACTATCAACGAAGGGCGAACGCTCCAAATGTACTTGTACGCATTATATCAACTCGGCCGAGAAACTCCTCTCCTGCTGCTGGAGCACTTCGCTTGTTAACCGTTAATATTTCGTTCTGTCGTCGGGTACGATCAGCTCTCGAGTAGCACAAAACGATCGTTTCATTTCGTGACGATTCGAAGGCGTTGGCGGAGAAATGCTTCAGATCCGTACCCGAAGAACTCCAGTGTATTCGCCTCCCGCAATCGGCTTCCCAACCCCTTTTCCACCCACCCACCCACCTCCCACTCAGCCTCTTCATTAGCGAGGGAGAGAGAGAGAGCGCGAGGGAAAGGGGGGAGGCAGTAAGGAGAAAAAGAGCGTCATTCGAAGACAACACTTCACTATCGGCGCATTAATAAAAAAAATCCATCATCGGATTATCGGGAGGTCTCTGGCGGCGGGGGGTAGGGCGAGGGGGGTCTGGAGAGGGGGTGGGTGGATGGATGGGGGGGGGGGAGAGAAAGGGAGGAGGAGATGGGGAATTGTAACGGGAGTGGGAGAGCTCGATCCCACGGGACCCCCGACGTTCTTCCCCCGCGACAGCTCCCTCAAACAGCGCATCACCCCGAGTGCGCTAATGATCCTTGCGGGCTTAGAAGAGAATTTGAGGTGAAGAATAAAATAAAACTTACAGAATAAAAGAGAGTAAAATTTAAATTCCGAATCCGCAAGGGACCATGTGGAATCTCCCTTCTTTTGAGATTACTTAGTTTTACGTCTTAGGCCAAACCAAATGATAGACGACGAGGAATTTTATTAAAAAACATTATTAAGTAGATACATTTATTGAAAACAAATCTTTCCCCTTTTAACCATAAAACCCTAAAAAATGGGTGTTCTGCAACATCGATGGAGCACGTGTTTAATTTTGAATTTTAAATATGCTACTCATCGTTAACAGACAACTTTATATAAAAAATTTTGCCATTTAATTTTATTCCGGCTTTTCTCGTACTCAAATGGAACCTTTCTATCGTATTATCATTATATATATATATATATATATATATATATATATATATATATATATATATATATAATGTGATCTTAGAAACAGTACAAATCCGATATTTTCCTATTTTTATGTACAAGGGTGGTCTGAAAAATTTACGACCAAACAAAGGTGCAAGGTATTTTTTCTGAGGTCGGAAACTATTCAGACCACCCACGTATATGCATAGTATACGCACACACACACGTGTGTGTATACATACACACATGCATACATACGCGTCAGAAGAAAAGTAAAAAGGGAATTGGATGTAGCGAGAGTGAGAGGGATGGAGAGGAGAAAATTTCTTCAAGTCTAAGGGGATGGGTAAAGGTTCGTAGGAAACAGACCTGGGAAGCAGAGGATGGGTGAAGGGGGTTGGTGGAGGGAGGCGTTTGTAGTGGCGGAAGGAAGAAGTAGCCGGGGGAGCGGAGAGCGGGAGAAGGCGAGAGGAAGGCGGCAAAGAGGTGAGGTTAGGCTGGTGGGGGAGGTAAGGGAGCACCGAGGGGAAAAACTTCTATTCTTGGTGCCGCAAATCGTTAAAAAGCCAGTGTGGGAGGGAAGAGGGGAGAAGGAGGAGGAAGAAGGGTTGGGTTCGTGTGAAGGGGGCGACGGGTTTTAGGGAAGGGAGGTAGTGAGAGCGAGAGGAGAGAGAGAGAGAGGTAGGGAGACGCACCAGCGCGCACCACGATGGGCTTTTTCGGCACGACCGGCATAAAAAGCTTCCCCGTACATTTCACAGATGGCGGCGCACGCACCGGGGAAAAAACTCGCTGGTTCGACTTTCTCTCATTAGATGTCCGCGGCAGTTATAGCGACCGAGGAACCACGAAAGGTTTCCACCTTCGCACTACCGCCATCTCTCGACCAAATCACAAAACTTTGGCGGGTTTTTTTTTTCTCGAGACTGGGTAGAAAGTGAGGGAAAAGTGTGTGCGCGAGTGGATTTGTAATTTTTTTAAATATCCTTTTTTTATCATATACATGTACACTTTTTATATCCCTTTCTCCTCGCTCTCTCACATATGCATATGAGTACACTATGATATATCGTAGAAAACAAAATGAATATGAGTGGGTTTCGAAATCAGGATAAAATAAAAGGCAAGCAGAGAGAAGGTGGTCAGAGAAATAGACGAAAAGTAAGAGGACGTAACTGAGAAGTAGAGAAAGAGAGCGAGTAGAGCGATTGGAGTAGGAGCACGAGGAGGAGGAGGGGAAAATAAAAGAGAGAAACGCAAGCGACGTGTTTTAATGAGGCCCCTGCTGAGACACGTGCTGGAGTGGCGAGGGGCCGGGAGGGTAAGGACGTTCAGGGGGTTGAGCGGGGAGGTGGGCGGGAGGGGGGATGTCGAGAGCGGGGGCGTAAGAAAGGAGTTTGGGGTGGGTGGTGCGGAGGAGGGTGAGGGGTAGCTGGTAGTAGGGAAGGGGGCACTCGAGGGGAGAGGAGCAACGCAATGGGAGAGAGAGAGAGAGAGGAAGAAGGGCGAGGCGGGGAGAGAGAGGAAGAGAGCAATTCACGCTCGTGGAATACTCAGTGCTTTGGAGGTCGTGTGTGTGAGGTGGGGGAGAGTGGAGAAAGGATGGACGGGGGGAGGGGAGGAGGAGTTTGAAGGGGGAGAGGGATACAGAGAGAAAGAGAGAGGAGAGTTAGTGAGGGGCGGAAGGGGACGAAGAAGAGTGGATTGCCCCCACCCCCTTATTTTCGGATGGATTGGAAAAGGAGGGGTGAGGAATTATGGTGTGGGAAAGAGAGAGAGAGACGGAGAAATACATGGGAAAAGTATGGAAGAGGAAGGAAGGAAGGGGGGGTAGAGGGCTCCCGCAAGGAGTGGACAGGATTGCAAGTGAAAGGGAGAGAGAGAGAGACATAGAGAGAGAGAGAGACAGAGAGAGAGAGATGGAGGGAGAGGAGGCAGGGAGAAGTGCGAGGAGGAGAAGAGTGACGAGGAGAGAGAGAGGGAGGGAGGGATGAGTGCGGTGAGCAAGTGGAGGAAGAGGAGCGAGTGAGCGGGAGAGAAAGAGAGGGGGTAGTGTGGGCTCGCTTTCAAAAATAGAACAAGCTGCGAAGGAAAGGGAGAATAAGAGTAAAAGACCTCCAACCGTGGGCCCAGAGAGACGAAAGCAGAGGGCAAGGAGGTGGGGAGGGAGGGGCGAGCCGGAGAGTTTTCTCATCTTCCGGAGCAAAACAGAGAGAGGAAGATGAAAGAGAAGAGAAAGAGAGACATAAATATGAAAAGAGAGGGAGAGATTTGAGGGAAAGGAAGATGCTGGAATCGAGGAGAATGCGAGAGAGAAGGAGAGAGAGAGACCGGGAAAGAAGACGGACAGGCGCACCCAATGGGACGGGGGGGGATTGGAGAGATGGAGTAAGGGGGCGTGGTAAGGGGGTGGAGAAAGACAGGGGGTATGTTCGGAATGGAAGCAAACCCCATCCATTTACCGCGAGGCGTCGGAGTAGGATGCGGAGGTGGAGGAAGTGAGGAAACGGAAATACCTTGAGACAGAGAAAGAAAGAAAGAAAGAAATAAAAGAGAGGGATAGAGAACAAAATAAATTTGTAACGCGATACGTGAAGGAGCCAAACGGGAGCGGGGAGGAGGACGCGAGATGAGTAATAGGATTTCGGGGCCGACGCAGAGAAGGGAAGATTCATTGGGACGGACGGACGCTGCGAGGCAGGAGGAGACAGAGGCGCGGGTTGCAAGGTATAAGAGGCTGAGACCGATGGTGGAAGAAGAGGAGGAGAGAGACTATCCAGGGGAGTATGTGTTTGGGGGGATTGGGCGGGGGTGGCAGAGGAAGAGAGGGTCTGAGACGAAGATCTGGTGCTCACTGGCGAGAATAAGAGGAGAGATGTGGAGGGAACGAAAGGGAGAGCGACCCGACTTCCCACCGCGCGGTGGAGGTACAGGGATTGGTAGGGAAGTGGGGGAAGGAGGAGGGGCTGAAGAGAGAGAAAGATGGAGAGAGGAGTGGATGAGAAAAGGGAATTCGGGAGACGACGGGAAAGAAGTGAGAAAAATCTGCAGAGAGGTAGCGTGAAGGAGGCGTGGGGGAGGACGGCGTGCGTGGGCGGAGGGAGGTTGCCGCGTGTGGCGAGGGTTGCAAGGGAATGAGAGAGAAGTTCAGAGCGGAAGAAGAGGGACAGAGAGAGACGGGGGAGAAGGAGAAAGTGGGTGCGGTTAAAAGCAAAACAAAGTTCGGTGGGAAGTGGGACTGCGGGGACGACTGGAGCGAACGATGGTGAGAAAGGTGTGGAACTATGAACGACGGGCATGAGGAAAGAACAACCGCCCCCGATGAGGAGGGCGAAATTGAAACCACGAGGTCATCTCGGTTCTCCGTCACACTGAGTTAGGGTCAGTCGTGATGCAACTTGACGCTTGTAAAGGCAACGGATGTGGGGTCGAAAGGAAATTCATCAAGTACTACGAGTTTGCTGAGGTAAATGGATGTATACAAAAATTTGGTTAAGCATTCAGTTTCTTGGGCGTATTAAACCAATTTTCTGTCGCGTTTAGAAGAGCCAAGCCGCGAGGTGATCCGAAAATATGATTGGAAACGGGTATAAAAGGAAGCTTTGGGAAGGGAAATAGTTATGAAATATATCTGCATCTGAAAAAAGGATAAATTTCGTAATTAGGACAAAGTCCTGATCAAAGTGCCGTTTACCCTACGGATAGAATTTAGATGGAAATAGTTAGCGAAGAAGAAGATTATCAATTCTTCTGGAAGTTTAGGATTGAGGACCCATAAGAGACGTAATAAGCTCCCAAAACTGAAGACCATTCTAACATGAGCAGACCTTATTTGATTGAACTATGTAAAATTTAAACTGAGTACTGAGGCAAAATAATTAGATGAAGGAGATGTCTATTGTGTAAATCTGAAAAAAATTCAATCCACATAACATCTAAAATGAAATGCATATAAAAGCTAGAAAGTATTTCCATCAGAGACATCAGGAGTACGCTTTGGATTGGAGTAAAGAGGTAGTGAAAGATAAATAATACACTCGGAAGATAATTGCGGAAAAAGGGAAGCGAGTCCAAAAAGCATGCTTAGGAAAAATATTAGAGGAGGAGATAAGGGTAAAGAATAGAAGTCAGAAGGGGAGATTAGTATACTTTCTGAGAAAAAGAGAACCTCAGAAAGGGTTGAAAAAGAAACATCGAATGGAAAACTGCATAAAACGGAGAGGATAACGAGTTAACGACAATTAAGGAGGAGAGGATTCACGGTATTGTTTGGATTTCTAAGCAAGGACTTTACTTCCGTGCGTGGCTTAAACACGTAAATGAGCTTTTTCTTCAAATTAATGTACGAGTTCGGCAGCTATTGCAGAGTACATGGAAAGTTGATCAAGTAATTTAACGTGATACATCTTACTACAAACTAAACTACTGACTAAAGTGACTATCAATCTTACTCGTGCAACTTCATTGTTCTCTTATTACTCCTTCGATGCCTGTTCCTGTTGGTTGCACTCAAAGCATTAAGGCTGGTTCGATCGGGTTGAAAGAAAAATTTAGAAGAAGTTGGTAAATAGAGAGAGAAGGGAGAATGTGAAGGGGAAAAAGAGGAATGACCACGGAGAGAGAGGGAAAAGACAGTAGGAGCTAAGGGCGTCCGGCAGGGAAAAGAAACTTGAGAAAAGAGCGAAGAGGATTGAAAAACAGCCCTTTCCTCTTTCTTTATTGGCCTCTCCTTTTCCGACCATCTTCTCTCTCTCTCTCTCTCTCTCTCTCTCTCTTAGTCGACCCTCTCCTCCACGCTCTTCAACCGTCTTCCTAGCCTGGTGAATGCGCACGCTGCCATGTTCTACTTACTACTTCATTCCTCGCCCTCACAGAGTGGTTTTCCGCGCCATTTTTCCTCTCTCCTTCCTTCCTCACCCCCCCCCCCTGGTTCCTCGCTCTCCGCTCTCCCTCTCTATACTCGCCCTCGGCCTCAGCATAAAAATCTACGCCTCAAAAATTTGAACCATGCGAACTTACGGACACACTCTCTCCCCCTACGAAAAAAATTCTTTCCCTCCTTCCGTTGGCTTAAGATGTCCGTCCGGATGAATACGCTCATCTTCCCTCTCTACACATTTCAGTTCTACGTAATCTACATCATAGGATATTTTTTCACGCAGGAAAAAACTCGAGTCCCCAATTCAAATCAACACTCATTGTACTTTATAAAGTGCGCGTCATTCCCAAGGACAAACGCTTTGGCCATCGCGTTTCGGCCCGGAATGCGTCATGAGTCGAAAACACATTGGGGGGCGTATCGCAGGTTAGCGAGTGGAGAAAATGGCTCCTCCACGTGCTTACGTCGTAAGTGTGCTTTGGATTAGTACTAAAGGAGTTAGGTGATTCGCCTCGCCGCTGAAAAAACGCAGACCCTCTCGGGGTACCTCTGAGATCCGAATACGAGTTGAAGAAAAACGGAATTCGGTCTCGGGAAAATTGAGTGAGTCGAATCTACCGACCAAAAAAAAACAATTCGTCGTTGAAGTCTTCATTTGTGCGAAGAAAGATTACGTTTCCACCCATTGAAACATCTGAGATAAAATCTACTTTCTCCATTAGGATGGAGTCAAGTATCTCGAACCTGACCAAGTGCAGTGCACTCCATTGTTCCCTGATTGGAACTCTGGCGCGACGTGGATGCCGTCTGATGCTGGGGATTGATCGATTTCTCCTTCTCAACGGACATAATGGTAAAGAAACCGTAATTTGCACTAAAATTACGAGCAAAAGAAACAGCGAGCTGCTAGAACTAGTACACAACATATCCAAGGGCTGGAGCGATACGCATTTAGACGCAAAAAAGAGCCCTTACGGTAATGGACGCAACGACGTAATCGTCGATTACCTACCCAAGAGCAAGAACTTGGTGTTGTGTGAGTTCGTGTGCCCACGTAAAGAGCAACGACGTCTTTTGCATCAGACGGTCACTAACTTACAGTTTCTAAGGAGGGATGGACGCTAACTTGCAGTTTGTAAGGAGGGATGGATGGCGCTTTGGGTAAAATCTTTGTTCCACCAAAACGCCGACCGACCCGAGACGGGAAGAGAGGGTGGGAAAAAAATAGAAATGGAATATTAAAATTTTAAAAATCCTGAGATGCGCGTATGATGCCGGATGTTCCGAGTGCTGGCAACACATTTTACGGGGCTCTAGTATCTCAGCCTCGTGTGTGTGTGCCGACCCGCTTCAAAAATGGAAGGCGTCTCCGTACGAAGCCGAATCCTCCTCGCCCACCCTCCCCTCACACTCCTCCTCCTCTGACCCATCCCACTGCCCTCCTATTTCCCGCGCTTTCTCTCCTAGCCATCGCTAGAGACCCCGAGTCCCACTTCCCCCTTTCCCTCCATCGCCCATTCTCCTCGCTTCATTACCATCTTCCCGTCGGTAATGCTTCTCGTATTCTCTTCGGCTCCTCTCTCTCCCTCTCTCCACCACGCATCTTTCTTTTCAATTTCCTTTCAGTGCTCGCTTCTACTCTTTCCCTCCTTATCTCCCTTTCCTCTTATATTTTGGTCCCAAGCCGAATCATTGCTCGACGGCAGTGAGAAGAGCCGAAATAGGCCTTCGATGCTTCTCTCTTGTTGAAAATGTCTTGACGCGTACACGTAAATCGTTAACGGCATTTTGTCAACGCTGCCTCACGACTGCACGTGTTTCGTAAATCGACAAACTTTGCATCATCGTCAGCTTTATATGAGGTCAACACGGTACGTTAGCAACACTCGGCACCATCTACTTCCTACGGCATCTTAATGATCCCTCTGTGGTGTCGCAAATCAACAATAGTGCGAAGGCATCGTAGGTATCACAGTTTCATCCTAATTCCGTAAGACCTTGCATCAGATTCGATCAAAAAGAATTTGCAAACAAACGAATCTACTTCTTCCATCGACGGAACGGGCAATAGAATGAGGATTATCAAACAGGCTAGAATCGAAAAACGGTCGTCAATCCGACGAAATAGAACATTCCTCACTAACCAGTATTCAAACCAAAAGTTCATATTATATGTGAAGGTAGAGTTCACCTAGGGCTTCCCAATGGCATGTGTAATTCACAATATAGGGTGGGGGGGCAGTTCCTTCCCCTTTGCCGCCTCCGGTTCCTCAGGAAGGTCTGGAACCCGAAAAATCATACATTTTGAGTGAAGTTAATGGTGCCCGAAGTGATCACGGCGTATCGAACCCTGACCCTTAAGTCAGTCCTAGCGCCCTACCCACCGGGCAACCACATCTACATTCTTCAAAAACAAAATAATTTCCGGAAACTAGAGCAATCACAAGCAAGTTATCGAATTCTTTTTTATAATCTTTGAGGTTCTGTCACCCTTCCACTCGCCTCTGCTGTATTATTCCAATTACATTCCATCCGTCTTTTCCAAAGTCATCTGTTTACATGTGGAAGAATGAGGGAGGTCTATCGGCTGATACTAAGGAGTTCAAAGATGACATTTTCCCTGTTAGTATCAACTGCGTAAATGGCCATAAGAAGGTGAAATGAAAAGTAATGGTAACACAGTGTGGCTGTATTCAACATGTTTTCCTTTTAATATTAAGAATTGTGCTTCGTCATGTGAGGATTACAGAACAATAAGTTTGATATCCCACGCAGCTAAAGTTATTCTCAGGATCATCAACAAAAGGATAGAGAGTAAGGCAAATGATTACTTAGGGGATGATCAGTTTGGGTTCAGGAAAGGAAGAGGTACGCGTGATGCCATTGCAGTAATGAGATCACTAGTCGAGAGAAATATAGAATACAATCAGGACGTTTTTGCCTGTTTTGTAGATTTCGAAAAAGCGTTTGATAGAGTGAATTGGGAAAAATTAATGCGTGTATTGCAGAAAATAGGAATGGATTGGAGGGACAGGAGACTGATCCGCAACCTGTACATGTCTCAGACTGCTCAGGTGCGAGTGGGGAACGGAGAGTCCGGATGGGCAGTGTTAGGAAGAGGTGTAAGGCAGGGTTGCCCATTGTCACCGGTACTGTTCAACGTATATGTAGAGGAAATGATTAAAGAGGCATGGGAAGAACTGGAGGTAGGAATGAAAGTCGGAGGGGAATTCGTAAAATCGGTTAGGTTTGCTGATGACCAAGCATTAGTTGCTCAGTCAGCCAAGGGGTTGCAAGCATTGTTGAGTGAATTGGAGGTTCAGTGCGATAAATATGGGATGAGAATCAATATTAATAAAACAAAGGTTATGCGATTTTCTAGAAAGAAAAAGGCTAAGTTAAATATTAAAATAGGCGGGGAAAAAATAGAGCAGGTAGAGCAGTATACATATCTCGGAAGTGTTTTGGACCAATATGGTCAAAGTGGTAGAGACGTAAGGAGAAGAATTGCGCTAGGCAAGGAGGCTTTCTCAAAGAGGAGGGAGTTGATGACGGGGACGTTGAGTAGGGATGTTAAGACAAGACTCGTAAAAACTCTGATATGGAGCGTAGCTATGTACGGCGCGGAAACGTGGTCGCTGAAGCAGGAGGATAGACGTAGATTGGAGGCTTTTGAAATGTGGGTATGGAGAAGAATGGAGAAGGTGAAATGGACCGAAAGGAAAACAAATGAGGAAGTACTAGAAATGGTGGGGGAGGAGAGGGGTTTGTTGAGAGAAATCCTATGGAGGCAGGAAAAATGGATGAAAGGCGTATTGAGCGGTAGTGGAATGTTGAAGAGGGTAATAGAGGGGAGAATGTTGGGCAAGCGTGGTAAGGGTAGGAACAGGATAGGGATGTTGGACGGGATGAAGGGAGGAAAGAAGTACACCGAGATGAAGAGGGACCTGATATAGATTGGTTTGCTAGGTGGGGAGTTACAAAATGTTTATTTGATGGTTATGTCCATCCAAAAACCTACCTTAACCGGTAGATTACCTAATAAATAAATTAAGAATTGTCGGGAGGGAGACGCGGTATTTCGGTGGTTATAGCGCTTGGCTACTGACCGTAGAACCCAGATTCGATTCTGGGTGACAACTCTGGGCTGTCTCACCTTCATCCAAGCTGTATGGTTTTTCGCATACCAAATCTTCTCTAGGAACCATACGTAGCACACGGAAAGAAACTGGTCCTTGACCCATGATTTGTGAACATCACACGCCATTGGGCTTAGTACTAGGTGAACTCCATCCTCAGCTTTCAAATAAACCTTCGGGTGGACACTTTGGCAAGGGTAAAGCATTGTTTTCTTAATTTCGTTATCATAATGAACAAGTTACAAAGCCGAGGAAATACATTAGATGAGAGAATACTTAATCAAATTATGAGAAAAACAAATTTGCACTTTTCCACGGATTTATCAAATTCTTTCAGATTGTATCACGAGAATGAAGCGAAGCAATGCTGCTACATTAAAATCGACTATGGGCGTGGAGTTACATCTGGCGTAGATTGAAGGGCATTGGGTTCCTCTGTATTTAGCTACTCAAAATGCTCCCTGCCTCCGCATCTTCCTAAAGGATATCCTCGTTATGCGATAAGCTGCAAAGAGTGAGCAACATCCTTTGCCATAACTCTTCATTCAACCCCCTCTAAATGAAACACTTCATCCGGGAGTCCTCTTTTGAAAACATTTGTTTTCATACTGGTTACCTCTTCGGAAATATGTGAGCTCTAATGCAGATATTAATGACAAGCACCCTTCCAATGCATGCACTAATTTCCGATATCCTTAAAATGCCGATTACGGTTGACCTGATTCACTATTTAGATACCCTTTGAGCGTCACCGGCATTTTTAGCGCCGTGGTGCGAATAGCGATGGCATACTTTACGCTTTTGAAAATCGCCATGTCTTCCGGATCCATGGCTTTTCATGAAGATATTGCCGCGATATCGTTATAAAACTTGGCATTAAGGTTCCCGTCAATAGTTCATGAACATATAAGTGTGTTCAGTAATGGGTGCGAGATATGGTCGCTGACGTAAATAATATAACTGTTATTTCAATTTTTTGAGGTCAGACGTGTTGATCTTATATCTTATATATATATATATATATATATATATATATATATATATATATATATATATATATATATATATATAAGTTAGTGAGTGAGTTATGTTCCTAATTCCTCTTGAGAAAGGTGGTTGGACCACCGAAAATTCGAGAACCAGTGAGTCCCTCTTTTGTGTGTCTTGGCTTCTGTGTTTGTTATGACTATCAGTGAATTTACATTACACGTTTGTGGGTTTTCCAAAAAAGTGTTTATATATATATATATATATATATATATATATATACATAGATTTTTCATCAAATTCAAACTAAATAAAATATATAGTAACTCATCATTTGTCATCTAGAATTATTGCTGCCAGACACACAAGTACACGCTTTTTTGACATAAATAACCATTGTATCAATTTCCCTCCATTTCTCCCATTCTGTATTCCCACGTTTTTAACTTCTGACAAATTACTCCCATTCCATTCGCTATACCTCTCTTTGTACCCATAATGCCTGCCATCTGCATATTCTTACAGACCTTCCTCTTCCATTTCTTTCGTTCCTCTCCTCATCCTCCTTCATTTGTCCGCACGCCAATCAACTTTCGTCCCATTTCGTGTGTTCTCATGCTTCCTCTTCTCTCTTCTAACACCCATTTTCCCTCACATTCCCCGTTCGCCCCCTCACCCACCCGAATCGGCCGCGGAGTAAGAGAGTCACACGCAAGAAAAGGTTTTTTTTCCAGAGGCAACTGTGTTATGGACACTAATGCACTCGGCATTTGATGAATTTTTCCCTCCTCCATGCGCGAGCGCTGGAAAAAGGTATTCAACGTTCCAGCGATTCCGACCAGAGGGAATTGAATTAGTACGTCTCCATTTAGGCACATCTCATCTTGTTTATTTTTTCCCCTTACCCCTTCTTTTTTCACTATCCCTCTCTTTCCTTCTCCATTTCTCACCCACCCCCTTCCATTCCTCCTTTGCCTCTCTTTTAGTCCGCGAATGGCGCTTACGCTTAAAAGAAATCTACGCCTGTCGCAATGTAATAACGCCATTTTGGCAAAAGAAAAAAAATTTCTTTCATTTAAGAAATGTGCTTGATGTTGGTTATCCTCTCAAGTCCGCGCGTATATATTCTGGTCGTTCATTCCATTCCTGGTCTCGAGAAGAAAAATAATTATGTATAAATAAATATATATACATATATATTTTTATAATCGTGTGCTACAAAGTTGCAAAAATGCCACTGTGATGAGTACAATAATTATGCTTTAGAATGTTCTCACGATAGCTTTGTGCCACGAAGTGTCACTAAAATGCTCAACTTTAATTACATTTTCAGAGTCAGCTCAGAGTCAATGAAAGTTGGAGAATATTTCTAAATTTGGATATAAAAATTTAAATCTTGAATGCCATCAACGAAAAAAAATCCTCGAAAAAGGTTTTAATCACTTTTAAGTTCTCGAGAGTTTTTGAATCTCAATAACCTTACAGTGAATTGAAAATTATTTTAAAAAGCCCGAAGCAACTGTCTTTCATAAAAATGCGATCGATCTCATCACCACGCTTGGGTACCTTTCGCCCTCAACTGCTGAATAAATTGCCGAAAAAAAATTTTTTTGGAGACCGCATTCAAGAGCATTTCCCAAGAACAAGAGATATGCCTACTTAATCCTCCACCCCATTTGAACAACGTTTACTCCACCGAAGAACACTTTCATTTGTATATCTATTGATTAATGGGTGTCTCATTATCTGTACCGCCATTTTTAGTATATCTGTGTAAAATGCCTGAAGGAAATCTGCTTCATTGAAATATTTAACTTATTTAATGAAATTTTGATTGAACACCTACTACATCAGGAATTCCGGAATAGAAAGTGTAGACTTGATTAAACACTTGGGCATTTTCCTCACTCACGACTTCTCCTGGCTGAAAACTTTACGGGTAACATGTGGAGGAGCTTACAAAAAATCAAGATTTACTAGATGAATATCAGGGAAATTTGACGAAAAGTTTAAAGAGAAACGTTATATGTCGCTGGTTAAGCCTCGTTCATAATATGCTGCTAGTATATGGGATCCTCACGAAGTTGGATTGATTGCCAAATGGATCGCGTGCAGCATAGAGGAGCTAGATTTGTAAAACGTTGTTAAGATAAACTGATTAGCTCATCAAAATTGTTAGAAGAACTAGGTTGAGAGTCACTCACGGAGCGAAGGTTAAATTTGAAATTAAATCTCCTGCATGAATTGGAAGGGTGTCCCTTTTGTGATGATGTTGAAAATGCATTATTAGCACCATCGTAACAAGACACGAGAGATCATGTAGATATAAATGGTGACATTAAGGATAGAACAGATATATTTAATATGTCATATTTCCACGAACAATAAGAGATCAGAATGATGTTATCCGACCTCAATAGGAGGAAAAGTATTTTGTGTTAAAAGTAGTCTAGTGGGTAATCATCCCCTGCCCACACACTCTAGCGGTGGCTTAGAGTGCACCATGTATGTATGAGTGTGTATTGTTGTAACTTCTAGAGAATAATATAAAACTTTTAAATTTCTTCTCACAGTCTTAACGTTATTTGTATCAAAACATTTCCAAACAGATGGTCATTATGTGTAAACTATAGTGCTTTGACTCCTGAAAAACCTGGCCAAAGTTTGAAAGTATTTTATCCATGTCCGAAGGGTATCGTCAGGAAACGAACGCTCGATCACGAGTTTCGAATTTCTCCGAGCATGATAGATGCATGAACATGTAATCAACGTAATATTCATGTTATACAAGAAATTGCAACCCATATTGGTTGGCCTACCCACCAGTTTTTAAGGGTAGGATGCATATCATCGATATCTGTTCCTCACATCCGACATTATTTCTTCCTCACGAACTATTTAGTAGCTCTATTTTCTCTGAAAGGAACGGATTTTTCCCGACGCATTCCTAGTCATCAGTCTTCCTATCGTGGATGCGTGTACCCACTTCGACGAATACATGTGGACGTTCAATCCGTCACCTCGAAGGAAAGGGTCTCAATTCGAATATGCAAAGTTTGAGGGTTCAAATAAAAAAATTACGGCGCGACCGCATTGACCCTCCTGAGAGGAGAGGAGGCCGAAACCGAGAGGGTAACTTCTTCGGAGGGAAGGGATTTATTTGTGCTACCGCTGGCATCCGTCATCCATCACCGAAGGTGCGTACCTCTTTGTGTACCCTCGGCGTGTTCGCATCGTGGCCGAGCCGGGATCGGAGGCGAAGGAAAATAAAACAGGTTTTGGGGACGCACTGGGAGAGAAAAAAATGGTTGGTGACAGGAAATTGCATCGGGGGGGGGGGGAAATTGAGTGAGCATGGCAGTGGTCCCTCCTGTCCAACTTTAATTTTCCCGCGGCCGTCAAACAAGCGCTCGAGCGAACATGGTTTCGCGCAGAACAAGGAAGATTGCGGCTTTCACGAGGGTCGTCTCGATTACTTAGCCCCGGAAGAAGGATGCAAGGGGTACAGACGGTCAGGTACGCATGCCTTTCTGCGCTCGTAGATCATAGAGGTGGGCGTGAGCAGTGACCTACTATGTCTCTGAAAAGAACCGAGCAAAATCCACACACTTAATAAAAAAATGCTTCGTGTCATTGCGTGCTATGGAATGCGTCTAGAGTTTAAATTACCGAATGCAAATGGCCGAACGTTGGCCCGAACACGAATTAACAAAACATGCGACAAGCAATCTCTTTCTTGAACAGTTTACAAGCATGGACGCAGACATTTTCGTGGAAAATGGAAACAGAAAAATGAGATGAGACCAGCTTCACTGAAATCGAATAACTTTTGTTTAAAATTCTTACCATTCATGAAATGGAGTAAGTAATTCCAGAGTGAAAGGAATATTGTTGTTAAAAGAGTTAATTATAAACTCCAGTCCCAAACCAGTCCCAAACCAGACTACCGAAAAATATTTTGTTTAAACTTTCTTCCCATAGTTCACGGTTTCATAAACTAGTTTTTCTCGTATCGTACTCGCATGATGCTCCCGAGGGCCCATGTTTCGAGTCCCGGAGGTGATATGTCGATTCGTAGTTGGGATGTCATATGAAGTACAAGGCCAGGGGAGTACATCGCCCGACGGATATGACGTTATACTTTGCGTCTTGCTTTGCATCTTTTGTTAAGAGTATGCTAATACCGATGCCGGTTTTCTCTCTAACCATTCCTACCCCGTTCCCCGAATATCCTTATCTCCCAAACTACCTCCCTATCCCAAATGGTGCAAATAACTTAGAATGTTTAACGCTTAACCTACTGCTAAAAACGGATTCACTTCAGATTCCATTGTGGAACTTTCCGCTAGCGTGGATTTCCCTGGCCGAGGAAGAATATGGAGAATTGCGTGTCTTGGAAAGAATTAACATTAACCCAAATTTATTTTAATATTTACCAAAAGCAAAACAATGAGCCGGGCAAAATAATTTACTTTATTAAGTGCTGATAATTGTCAACTGAAGTAACTTTTATTTTGAATGGCACATCGTATATTTTTAAAGTTCATAAAAATACAAAATATATTTTTTCGTTAAATTCTTTCTCTAATTATTTTATATTTAATCATAAAATATTTAGAAGGTATCCTTGAATTGGAAACATGATAAAAACTGAATGTGTAAAAATATTTGGTTTAAATATAGACCTTGGGGAGAATGTGACGAAAGGGTAGGTATCGAACAAAACGCCCTTTTTTTGCCCTTTTTCCACCTAAACACCGACACGCACTTCAAGTGAAACGATATGAGTTGGTAAATTTGACTAAAATTTTAAGCACTTCGAACCGTCATATCACAAAGTTTCCTCGGTCTCTGTCACTTATCTCTCGAGGCATTTCTTGTGAATAGAATTCTAATGCTGTCAAGTTTCGCACCTCGTGGCGTGTAACACGGGAATCAGATCAATTTTAACGGAGGAATGCGATAGGAACGAATTTTATTTCACTCGATACCAATAGCAATAAAAAATTAAATATATACGCCCTGATTTGTACAGTCAAAACAGGATAGAACATCATAAAATTCCCTCTGGATAAGCAGTTGATAACGTCCAATGATATCCCATCCAATTGAGTTAGAATTCCTACTGACACACCTACCTATATCACCTAGCAATAAATGCATTCGTTTATATAGTAAAAATGTTTTTGTTTCCTTCGGTGTGCTCCCAGTCAAAAGGATGAAAAAATGGCAGGGCTGAGAAAAAATCTGAGAGGAATATGGCCATAAATACGAGGGAATCAGTGATTTTACACTAAAAAAAACTCCAATGATGGTTCAAAGGATATCCGAGAGGGAAAAGAAAAGTAGAAAATCAGGGCTGAGGTATTCGAAAGTTCAGAATTGAAATCTCCCGAAATCCGCTATAAAATCGAGATTATTACCTAAATTTGGATAGAAGATGAGTATATTATTTTTACTTACAGATATTTAGGAAGATTTGGTCATTCGAATGTCATAAGAACCTATGTTATTATGTGGTTTAAATTTTAAAAGTTACCCATCACCGACCGTTATGAAAATCCGCATTTAATAAAAGTAATTTTAATGATCCATAGACTGTTATTCCACGACAACGTTCCTTCAGGGCTCGTTCTAGCAACGCATATTACGTTTCCTCCGCAGCCGTCTGAATACAATACATCCCTTTCTACGTATGTCATGTCCATAGCTCATAGAAAACACTGATCATTCCAACTTGGTAATCCAGTCGCAAGACTACTATATGTCGTCGAGAAGTGAATGACCCGGGGTTCGCGGTCGCGTAAGTGACCCATTCAACATACGCGACACTAGACTGCCACGTTAAGGAAACGCTCTATTAGCGTATCAACATAGAGCGGGCTTCTGTTTGGTAGTAACAAAAGCAATCCAATTGCGGTTTCAAAGGAGAGCGATGTTGGAAAAACGAACGGATTGAATAACCGAAGAAGAGATTCTACGTAGAGTATGTTTAAGGAAGATGTCCAGGGATAGAGGATAGAAGGGACGACTCACAAATAAATAATCGTGGCTATTTCCGGTCACGATAGTCTAAGGACAACATCTATCGAGGGAAAAGTGAACGAAAGGCAATATTAAGGAAGACTTCGGATACATTGAGCAAGAAATGTGAGATGTTAGTTCAAGTAGCAGCATACAAAGTAACACAACACTGCTATATGTTGATTGAGGGGATGCCTGCACACGCTTAAATTCCCCCTTTTGTCTCCAATCGCCTAAGTTATTCAATATGAGATTGTTAAACAGTTATTTACATAAGCTCTCAGGTATCCAATAGATACAGAGTAATACATTTGAAGGTACACACATAGATAGCATTTACAGAATTCACAGAATATTAGAATTTAGGCACTTAAAGTACAATTCTAAAGTAAAGTACATATTTTCACATTTAGCACAACTACAGAAACATACAACATAGAATTTATTAATGTAAGGTAATCTACCGGTTAAGTTAGGTTTTTGGATGGACTACCAACTAAATATTTTGTGACTCCTAACAAAACACTATCCAGCAACCTACTCTACCTCAGGTCCCTCTTCATCTCTATGTACTTCCTTCCTCCCTTCAATCCCGTCCTACCTCCTTATCCTGTTCCTGCCCTTCCCTCGTTTGCCTAACATTCTCCCCTCTATTACCTTCTTCAACATCCCGCTACCGCTCAATACGCCCTTCATCCATTTGTCCTGCCTCCATAGGATTTCTCTCAACAAACCCCTCTCCTCACCCATCGTCCCTAGCACTTCCTCGTTTGTTTTCATTTCCGTCCATTACACCTTCTCCATTCTTCTCCACAACCACATTTCAAAGGCCTCCCAATCTACGCCTATCCTCCGGCTCCAATGTCCACGTTTCCGCGCCGTAGCTCATGTTCGGCTACTCCAATAACGTGTAAGGGTGCCAAGATATAGAGTGACAGAAGGCAGAAGGAAAGGGAAAGACAAATGCGTGGGAGCATTTAGAATAGGGAGAAATGACTTTGAAGAGGTAAGTGGTTGCAGATGGATTATGAGTGGCACATTCAAGAAGTTCTATTCAGAGGATTTCAAGCTTAGTTTCCTAATAGGAACTTTGTTTCAATCAATGTCTTTGCACCAAAAATAATTTTAAATACCATTTGTAAGGGGTATAAATTAATACATGATATATTCTGGATGATGGAATAACATTTTTTGAGTAATAAAATCTAATGATTGTTATAAAGATTTTTAAAGAACCCATCTGGCCGCAATGAAGTGTTGTCGTCAGACGTTGCATTTGTTGTTTTCAGCCCTTTAAATATTTTTGGTTATTGTGACCAAAAGAGTTACTTTAGAAACCATTGGATAAGGTACATTTATGTACAGCATTTTAAGATCTTTTGACAATAGACAAATGAGGAGGGCTAATTTTAAGAGCGTAAGGCAGATAAGTGATATAAAAAAGAGTATTCGGTTTTTTACATAAATTACTTTGAGTCGTCAATCTATTACAAACTAATTTAATTATTACAATTCTCAATTTATTTCGAAATCTACTGTGCGATCGTGATCGAGAAAATAAACATTTTGCCTCGATTCAAAATTAAATGTTTCCTTGGAATTAATTTAAAATAAATTCCATTTCCGATCGCTCCTAATCTTAAGCAATGCAATTTGATCTATGCAATTGTGCTTAATGCTTTATGCAGTGGTCAAGCATTTGCTTTATTTCCTGGCTTTTTAATTTGCCTAATTACTTTCATTTGCATATTAAGTGTAATTCCGGGGATCGGAATATTTCGGAGGCTAACGTACTGGCTTCCCACCCAGAGGATTCGGTTTCGAATTCGAGAGGCGGCAGATATTTGTCAATGGTATCCCGATCCCTACTTGTGCTTTGTGGAAGGCACTTTGAGTAAGTACGCCGTCCCTCGGTTGGGACGTTAAGCTGTGGACTTGGCGCCTTTCGTTAAGAGCAGGCTAATGCCAACGCCGGGTTTCCCTCCACCCTTTCTCTTTTCCCATCCATCCCTAATGGCGCAAATGACCTCAGCTGTCGGTCGTCCCCTCTAAAAACTACTACTAAGCGTAATTCCCTCAACGGAATGAAAAATTCATCGCTTGTAATTTTGATTTGGCTTTCACAGACTTTGTTGAAGTAGATCTATGCTTCCTTGTGGTATTCTTACCAGGAATCCAGGAATCTCCAGGTTTTCTTGCAATGTTGCGTATTTCCCTCAGAGGTTATGAAAGCGACGAAGGTTTATATTGAAGCTGATATTGCTTACAATTTTTCTTCTGCTGCATTAAAAATAAATAGAAACACGCAAAGACCGTTCGTTTGGCTTCATTATTCAATTTTCTCACATTCCATAATGTTGGTGTTACCACTCGTATATCTTCCTAGTGGTAG
Organism: Hetaerina titia; assembly: GCA_037158775.1. Classification (NCBI taxonomy): domain Eukaryota; kingdom Metazoa; phylum Arthropoda; class Insecta; order Odonata; family Calopterygidae; genus Hetaerina; species Hetaerina titia. The sequence goes on from CM073768.1 coordinate 120,842,765, forward strand.
TGTCACAAAATACGTATAGAAATGGATAAAATTAACTTCGGCTGACGTTTTTATGTCTATGATTGAACATGCTTTTTGAATTTCATCCATACTTCCGTCACTGGGCAGAAATCCGCTAATTAATTCATGTTTGAGCTTAGATAAGATCACAATGGTGGGATGGATCAGAGGAGGATCCTCGGGGGCGGGCCGAGGGGTGGGACTAGCGGTCGTTTTCCTGACAGCTGAAAACTTCACCGATTTCACCAAAAGAGAGGGGGTGGGAAATTTCAGACAAGTGAGGGATGATTTCCTCGAGAACGAACGGCGAGGGGGTCGGTACTCGAAGTGTGTGGAAGGACAGATGGGCGTGGCGAAGGGGGTTGCGGCGTCCGAACGGGAACATTCGCTCTCCCGAGGGAGAGAGAGAGAGTGGGTGGGACTGCTGGGAACTCCAGGGAAAGAAAAATGGAAATTCGTTAAGAAACAAAAATAGTCTTCTTTTCAGTGCCTTTATATTACAGAATTCCTTTGCCTCGGTAGCGGTAGAGGAATCAGAATTCACGAATATTTTTCATTTCTTGTGTTGATCGTTTCTTGGGTCACCTTTCCTTTTTTTTATATTTTTGGTAATACATGGAGTCACTTCAACCACTAAATCCGCTTTGTATTACGACAAGGTTCAATATGACGCTTTTTGAAGGTTATATTTAAAACTTGGTGGATGGTGATCGCGATTAATTAGGATTATATGAAAAATTAAATGCATGAGACTCGGGTAACTAATTGTAGGTTTCTTTCATAAATATCTCATTCGGATAGAACGATCAGAAATTTTATACACAGAATTCAGTTCTTAAGTACGTGGATATTTTCGCTATCCATACAAAATCTTCCTTAAACTGGGATTACCTTCGATTTTAAGAAATTACACGAATTTCTCCGGGAAATGGAAAAATAAGATGATTTCTAATTTTGGCAGGCATTAGCAGTTCAAAAGGCTATCCATTGTATGGATGGATGCTGACCGATTTATCCTTATAGCGCCTAATATCCGAACAGTTGCAATAAGCGGGCTTGCCGATATTGACTGCTGAAATACTTTGACTTTCTCCGAGAGGTCATTTACATATAACTTAAGCTTATTTTAATGTATTTAAGGTGATTAAATCTTAAAGAATAATGAAATTAAATCAGAGTGATGAAACCTGTGTATACATATGAATATTACATTTACCGATACAAAAATATCTTCTGCCTAATTTAAACGATTGCGCATTTGTTCAGGCAGTAACTCTGCTTTCCCACATACCTAAGTCATTAAGTCTTTCAGATCCATAAAATGTTACGAATGTCAATATGAATTCATAAATTAAATTAATTCTCATATTTCATTTACTAATTATTACTCTGATATGGTATTTTTCTTCGAGTTGACATAAATTATTTTTCCACGCATAGTCATTCCTCATCGACGGGTTTTATACCTAGGCCTCTACTATATTTTTAACCTTCATTGCAGGTGGATATTTTCCGAGGGCATAGTGCACAAGAAATATAAGTCGGAGGCGTTTAGGGTAGAACGCGAGAGGATGACTTCCCGATAACAAGTTTTCGTCTCCCTTCACCTCACCCATTTTGGATAATTAAGGGGAAGTTGAGGGTGGGTACTTGCGACGGTGCGTGTGTTTCCCCCGGGGTGCAAGAGGGAGGAATAGGGAGTGGGTTGAGGGGTTATTCCCTTAAGGGTAAGGAGGGGTGGTTGGAGTGCGAGGGGAGGAGCCAGGGGAAAGAGCGGGAGGAAAGGGGGAAGCGAAGTGTGTGCTCCGAATCGATTCCCTTCATTCTCCTGTTCCCCTTGCACTCACTCTTAGCAACCCTCTTGCTTCTTTTTCGCCGGAGAAAGTGGTCTAGCCGGCGGCGGCATCGGCTGGCGGGGGGGAGGCGTGTCCGACGGGCGAGAACATTTTATTGGGGGGAGCTGTGTGATCCCGTACCGCGAACATCACCTTTATCTTTTCCGCGACTCATTGATATTTTATTTTCCTTCCGAGATTTCTCTCTACCAGTTTAACAATTTCTTTTATATTTTACTTTCCCATTCACTTATCTCCGCAATTCTTTCCATTCGCTATGCCGGCGAAACCCTGCAGAACAACTTTTCAAGACTCCTATAGGAAGCTGCTCTCATTTACCATGTAAGAACCGCACCTCATTGGGAAAGAGGGCCATTAAAAGATACATTAAAAGCGTCAAAATTACTATGTACTAGTACAGTATACAGTTGTCTTCTCGCTAATTCAATTACGAGAGAAAAACAGTGTTTGAAAAATGAAAACAATATGCCACTGGATGATTTATATAGGGAAGAGTACTGGTAGTGGTACTGAAATTGAATAACATATGCAACTTAAAATATTATAAAATATATAATTTTTCCAATATAGATATATTTCACGGCAATATGTTTCGTATACGTGCAAAGAATGGGAAATGAACTGTTTAATTTAATATACGAAGATGTGTCATTTAAATATTGAATACAATAGAAAGACGGATGTAAAGAAAATTACGCAAACATTATATGTGTGGTGGATATTAGTGTCTCATTCCTTCCTACTTCGACTTTGACCAAAATAACTGGAAATAACACCGAAATTATCAAAGTTGGAACGAAAAATGTCTCCTACTTCCACTCCGGCGGGACGCGTACTAGTGACCTAGTACCTTGAGAATCCCTGTAAAGAGGGCTAGGAATTTGATGAAGGATGGCGGTGTTTGACGTGGTAAAAGGTGAGATGAAATTTTTATTATGGAACATCGATGCTTATGTGTTTTCGAACTTTATCACAGTTTAGTCATACATTTGGACCGGCGCGTTTGAATTTTTGAATTAATCCAAAAGATGATTTCTGAGAATTCAGATTGCATATACAACTCTGGTGCACTCGTGTAGTGAGATTTAATCCTCAAATATTTGCTTTTTATGATATTTTTTTATCCTCCTATTTGTTATCAAGTACGCGGCATTAAAAAAACGACGTGTAAGGAAAATAAATCACGCTCCACATTTCAATCAGACGTGACCTCAAAAAAAAACAGAATTAAATCTTGCAAAGTATTTCCGCTGGTATTACAGGTTCGGCGAAGTGATTACGAAAAAAAAGGTGCTTCCTTTATGCTTAAGTTTTGCAATATGATGTTTGTTCGAGCATACACATGAAATTGATACGATAACTCAGGTACGTTGCATTGACAACCCGAAGGTCTTGGATTCGATACCATCGCTGAGCACGGTCTCTTGTGGGATCGCAGCCATATAAATTGGATGAATGATTGTGATATGTGAATTCAGTCGTCGTCGGAGCCCCTTTAAAGCGACGTCTTTTCAGCACCTTTACGAGTACTGCGACGTCTTCTCAGCACGTTTCCTGCGGCGTCATTGCTCTGCGATTAATTTTCAAACCACTTGGAACGAATCCCTGACAATCCGTCCCTTTTAAAACGTCCAGCGTTCCCGGTTTTCAGACATCATGCGTCCGATGTCTTTTGTTTGCACCGAAGACCGTCTAGCGCATCTTCCGCTAACGAACCAAAAAAAATAATGAAAATAAAACTTGGAGAACCCTGCGTTTTCCCTCATTCAAGAGGGATTTAGAGAGAGAGAGAGTGTATGGAGGTCAGCGGGGGGGGGTGGAGATGGGGGTCAGGGATGAGGGGTCCATCGCTACGCCACGAGGTACGCGCACGCACACTCCCACGCGATGGGCCGCGGATTTCTACTCTCCACAAGCCTCTCCCTCTCTCCTGAACCTTCTCCCAGACAAGTGACGGGAAATGGAGAGGGACGGGGGGAAGAGGGATGAAAAGGAGGGGCTGGGGGCGCGATTTAGGAGCGGTGGAGAGCAAAGAAAGGTAGGGAGAAAAGGGAAGGGATTACGTAAAAAGGGATTGCGAGAAAGAGAGAGGGAGCGAGGGAAAAGTTTCCATGGTTACAGGATAAGACCGTCTTCTGTCCGAGGGCGACCGGGAGTGGCGAGTGTTAAAACGGGGGTCGGGATTGGGAGAGAGGGAGGGTATTTGGGATGGAAAAAGATGAGAAAAAACTTTGTGTAAGGAACCAAGTCGATCCCTTCCTTATTCGTTACTTTGGATCGATTAAATAGATTTACGGCCGGCAATCAAGACGGGAGATGCGGGGGCAGGAGGGAATGGCGGGGGTGGAAATGAGAGAAAAGGGGCCCGGGGTGGTGGTTGGTTGGTCGGGTGGGTGGGTGGTTGGTTTTGGGGGTTGGGGAGGAGGGCTGAGGGAGGAAGCTCACATGTAGACCAACTCCCACAAACACACGGTAGTGGGTAGGTATGCCTTACCGCTGCGTGCATAGACCTCCCCCAGACTGCTATTCCGCACTATTTTTAGTAGAACCCCGGAATGAAATTATCTCGGGTTCACATGAGCCATTTTTACGTCTCATCTTTAAATTTAGGGGGTCTGGAGTCTGAGGAACCCCAACTTCCCGCCCTTAATGCCCCCTCCCCCTCGAACCCCCCAGCCAAGTCCCCCGCAAATGAAGGCGGCACGGCGGCGGGTCTGCTACATCGAGGCTGACGGTCGCATTGCGCACCCAACGAGGCGGCTCATTGAAAAGACGTATATCTCCTGCCTCTCTCTCCGCCCCCCCCTCCGCTCACCTTCCCCCTCACCCGTCTCAAATAAGCGCACGTGCTCTTGGGTGTAAGACCCCTTTGAAAAAAATTTCCACGGAACTCCGAATATAACCGTTTCCTTCGAAACTGCGCCCCCAATCTCCGTTCCAGCAAGCCCTTTGGCTCTTAAGACTGCCTTGAAGTTTTACTTGGGAAATAATTAACTTTTCCGGCTAAATATAAGTACATGAGTGAGGATCGAAACCCTTTTGTGCAATTTCTAAGTCTCCGTGGTCTCTAACGCGTGCGCTTCGCTGTCGGATTAACAGCTCACTGTCTATCTACATGTCCATTGATCAAGATCAATGCTTAATAGAGTTCACATAAGTAATTGATATGGTCTCCTGAAATCAAAGGCGATTACATTTAAAAAGTTAGCGAATACCGAAATTTTACATTTATGTAGTGAGGAATGGTATTTTTGTGATAGATAATTTTCCAGAAGTAAATAACAGTGGAAACCAGTGATAATTAGCAGGAGTTACGACAACCAGTCATCTGAGTCGTCATATTTAAGTATTTAATTATTTCTGATCAATCGCGTGTGATTTTTCTCAGATGATTTTTGCATGGTTTGATAATACAACGTTTGGGTTGTTTGACCAATATCTTAATAGATACTTTCTCTTTTAGACAGTCTAATTTGACTAAGCATTAAAACAAACATACCACAGTGACGTTAATATTTTGTTTCTTTAGTAATATTCGCATAGTTTTTTTTTCATTTCATTGAAAAACATCGGTATTCAGTGTGCAAAGTATTGCAATTCTGTGTTGAAATATAGTCACAATTTGAAATGATGTTCTAGCAAACATGTATAATGTTTGTTCTCGACTCTTGCATTGCCCTTGAAAACAGTTGTTAATTAAAGAGATATTAATGAAAATGTTAATTAGTTAATTAATGGAATATAAATGAAGAAATAATTAATAAGAGAAGATTGCAAGATTGAGGAGATAACTTCAGGCGTCACTTTGTGGAAACGATACATATTTGCAAAAGAAACACTTGGTTTTTCCACAAAAAATGTTATGTTTAACATTTTTTGTGGAAAACCAAGTGTTTCTTTTGCAAATTGCAAGATTTAACCAGGTATTCGTAATAATTTCAAAGGAATGACGACTTGGAGACTTTAGCTCTGTCCAGCACCACGAATCCATTCATTCGTTCGTGGAATCTTAATGCGGGAACGAAAAACGTCGTTTTTGGGAGAATCGTATCAGCGTTCCTTAATGTCCTTTGCCTATAGCTCTTTGCATGGAGCTACGATGTACAAATGGAATTTTGATATGCTGATTATGAATCACTTTTTTAAATATGACTACGTAAGTACTTATAAATTATCCTTTCAAAGAGTGAAATTATTGAAATCAATAGGGATTTTTAAAGGAAAAACTGTATTCACTGAGTCTGTCAGAGAGTTTTCATCCCCTATTAATGTAAATGTTATAATTTGCGCCAAATTATTCTGAGCTAATTTCAAGGAAACTGCGGGAGATTCCGCAACAGTAACTTTAACGGAGTCATCCGCTACGTGTGCATTACAATGCAACAATTTCAGAGAGTAAAAATCATTCGCCTTGACCGGGATTCGAACCCTGATCCCTCGATATCCGGCCGAGTGCTTTAGCCAGTTAAGCTACCGAGACGTCCTCTTACACTCTGAAATTTTGTGGGGCTTTAAAGGAACAAGATGTTGTGACGAAATACCGTACATACAATGTCACAGGCATTCGTAGTCGTGCGCGACGCGCCACAGTCCACGAGGTTAAAGCCAATTTCAAACACTTAGGCTGTTCATACCATGGGCATCGAGGGATACACGGATATCGAGGGATCCGGGTTCGAATCCCGGTCAAGGCGAATGATTTTTTACTCTCTGAAATTGTTGCATTATTCTGAGCTCTTTTTCAATTTAATTTAGCATGTGATATGAGTCCGGTTTGATCATAATAAGGCATCGTTGCGTCAGTTGTTGTCGATTCTAAGTGCAATCGGTGGTAGCTGTGTTAAATAAAATTATACTAAAGGAGATATCTATGGACCCCTTCTAAAATATTGCTTCCATTGCGCTTTCCCGCACTCATCTCGTTAGAGATACGGTAAGCAGCGAGGAAAATACATGTCCGTGACAACCATTATCAGGAGACTGCTGGGATGATAATGGGAATGGGCCGTGGATCTCAATGGAATTATACAAAAAAATTAAGGAAGCATCATTACGAACTGTGGAGAATAATTCTGTGGGATCATTTGTTGAGAAAAATAATGGGCAAAAATGAAAGATGTTTCCACATTTTATTTTAATTTTCCGATAGCGTCCATTGTTTTGCGCCGAGCCTCCACGGAGTGACAGCTTGAATACAATCGCGTCCCACCCCTCTAAGCTCCAAAACTAACGCACAGTACAGCACGACGTCCCCCGTTAAACAGCGGCGAGTGAGAGAGATAGAAAGAGTAGGGAGATATAATTGTTCAGACACGCGGCGCTTTCGTATTGATCTCCATTTTAAATCATAAATATTAATTGGTAGCCATTTCAATATCCGAAATCCAATGGCTACGCATTGATACTTCTCATTTTTACAATGTATTTATGTAGTTCTACATGGCAGTTCTGATCATTTTCCGAGAAAAATACTGGTAATCAAATGACAATTAAAAATAAAACATCTGGCATTGGGAGAAAAGCTCAACGCTCCTGTTTATGTCGTAATAACTAACGACTATATTGGGACTCGTGGCGGATGTCTTATAAATATATATATATATATATATTGTTTGTACATATAAATATATACAAAAATAAATGTATACGTATAAATATGTATGTGTGCGTGTATATGTATACATATCTGGAATATGGGGAGAGCCATACATCATCTACATAGTATTATCCTGGTGCCATCTCAACGGTCAATGGATAGAATATTATATCCCAAAAAGGTAACTTGATATTTGGTCGTAATACTTACGAACAAACCAAATCGCTTGGATTTCATTTTAGAGCATTAAAAACCTATTGTCACCGCCTCTTATTTTTAGGAATTATGAATTGTAAAGAAGTACCCTTTTTTCGTACTGTTTCTTGTATTACGTTCGTAATTTCTTGTTCTGGTTGTGCCTTGAGTAGCTTTCATAGTTTTTCAACATCGTATTGTCATTGGAATTTTGTTGAATTAAAAAGTACCTTTCTCTGTATCTTTCCGAACGCGAAACCTTTTTACCGTTAGATTGAACCCGGAAAACTATTCCTCAACTTAGTATTGACTTCGCCACTGCTTTGCGGATATTTCTTAAGGCTTTATGCTTGTTAGTTCCGATTTTCAAATGACCGTCCAGTATTTCACTTGTTCAACAATGCTTATATCAAATCCTTCCCTGTCTGTAGTTGTGAAGGCGCTTGAAATTCGTTTCTCATAAATGGGTCGCTGAGCGTCTTCAAGAAATTTAACTGAGGGCCAAACACGCATGGGCTAAGGAGATATATTTTTCAAAGCACATAAAAGATCCTCTCTCAACCCGCTTTATCGCTCACGTATAGCTGGTTTTGCGATTAGCCTAACTTGTATGATGATTTTGACATTAATTCGTTGATGTAAACGGTGAATTAGGGGGCCACCGACAAGAAGTCCCGCCCGTGCACGGAGCATGGGGAGACCCTTAGCGGTCCGAGTGCGGGGGGGAAGCCGCGTTTGGCGGCCGGGGTCGCCGTTCGCCTGGTGATCCGACGGGGACCGCGCGAGGACGGTTGGATGGGAAGCGGGCGCCGAGACGCTCGCGAACCACACAAAAGGCCGATCGGACATGGAGAGGAGACCTTTTGGGAGGATGAGTGAAAAGGAGGGTGTTGTTATATTTTTAGTTCGGCTCCACTACACCGACCTGTCCAGTTAGTAGGCGTGGGCGGGGAGGGAGGGGTTTTTCTCGGCTTTCTTGATCGGTCGCGGAGCCCAAAGCCTTTGGCGCGTGGGTGGTAGGGCGAAATGAAAAAAGGTGGGCAGCGGTTCACGGTGCGATTATCATCCCTGATTCCCAGAGGCGTGGGCACGGTTTCTTTGTGCCGGAGACGAGGATTTAACACTAGCTCCTCCCTCGCCATCCTCCGTTATGGTTTCTGGCAAAGAAAAAAACTGCCAGACAGGTTTCATCGCGTTGTCCAATGTTTATTTGAGTCCCAGACTTTCCTTTTCGTTCCCAGAACCATAACGGAAAAAAAGAACGAACATCGGAAATGACATCATAAGAGGGCAAAGCATTTAGTCGGTAAGCCTTCCTCTTAAATTTTGCGACGATAGTCATCGCGCCAGGTCACTTTATATTGATGGTATACGGAAATTAAATTGAAAGTATCGATGAGTAAGAATTTGCCATTTTCATCATTCGATAAAGAAAGCGAAATGATTAACATGAAATATATGTTCAAAAAGTAAAAGATTAGCGTGTGTACAATTAATCCGAATTTTAAATGTGCCAATTAGAGGAAGGGATGATTGGTTGGTTTTGGTTGAACATTTTAATAGCACTATATGTTTGCCAATCATTATATCTACTGCAATATTATGTATATGATTACAATTCAAATGGCACTCCATAAAGAAAAAGCTTTGAAATGATGATACATAAATCTCAGGGTACTTACATGTACTATATTACATATTATATTAGTGCCATGCCTAATCAACTACGTGTATTGCAAAATCGGTTTAAAATTGCGAAATTCATTTATATAAAACCATGTTTTTATTTTTTTCCTATGCATTAAGTGAGAGTGAGAGGTATCGAATTGTTATGGATATGACGTATGATATCGTATCTAAATGTGCATTTTTACCTCTCACTTCCATGTAAAAATACGACGTAGTCACTATTTGACATGTTTTGTACCTGATGATGGTTCTGTGGACCGAAACGCGTAGTGCGTTACCAATAAATTTGTGGAAAAGTGCAAATTTGTTTTCTCATATTTTTAAGGGTGTTCTTCATTTGGAATACGAAAGAGATTAATGAACAGCATAAAACCAACGAAAGAGAATATTACCATGTTCAAGGGCATTATTAGACTTCAACTGCTTTGCATACTTCAGCTTAATTAAAAAGTATGAAAGATATGTACAATGTAAAATATTTCTAAATAAATATAACAATTAAGCGTAAAATAAAAATAACAGAGGCAGCCAAAAATTATCTTCATGGAAAATAAACATATGAGTTTTACATGTATATTCAATTGCAAATCATAGAGTTCGAATCAGCAATGTGTCATGTAGGAATATCGAAAAGGGATTAGTACAGTGGATTGCCTTATTTAGTTTTGCTTTTAGTTTTCCACTTTTCGTCAACTCATAAAATCGTGCCATCTATGAAAATATCAACTTGGATATTGCTCAGAAAAATTGTTTGTACCCAAGAACTTGGCATTCAGATGTGAGTGGATCCAACCAACACTAGACCATTACATAATCTTGGGTTGATATGACAATGGGACTATGAATTCTTCCAAAATCGAAAGTTAAGGAAAAAAATGGGTTATCAGACGTTAAAATACTTTCAAAAAGACGGTATTTTGTTTCTATCGGCAATAAAATACCACGACAAAGCATCTTGTGACCAGCAATAATTAGTTCCATTGGCATTTATTGACTTAATTTTCGTTAGAATACTTTTCGATTGAAAATGTTAGGTACTTTTTCCAAAATAAACTACATGTACTAATTAAGGCAAGTTCTTTTTATGGACAGCGGGAGGAGTAACTATAAATTTTTGAAAGTGTTAAATTATAACTAAGTTGTGCACACCAAGCGATTGATGACTGTGAAAGTCTAATTAGTAATTATGCATGTAATCACCGGACAAAAAAGGAGACAACAGAATTTCGATTCCTCCACGTTTATTGATGCTATGTATTTCATTCCTGTTCCAAAATCAATACTTTAATTCCAAGGGGAACTAAAAAAAACAATAAGCATTGACGTCAAAACTCGAATCCAGAGTTTACTCCGGGATGGCTCCCTTGCTTATTACTTACTCACAATTACCAAATTATCCATTCAATAATTTGGTGATTAAAGTCTTTGCATGCGATCCTCGCGTGCAAAGCTGGTCATTTGCGAGGGACCGTTCACATCACGTCCGCATATTTCATGGAATGTTTAACGCCCGAGGCCATTCCATCCGCACCCACCGAGTTGCGCTGACGTCAAAGGAGTTGATGAGCCGAGAGGCAATTTAAAACGAAATACCGCTTCGAAATAAGGTACGAGAGGGGTGAACGACTTTTTCAGGACGATGGTTAATCCTCCCCTCAGCCCGCCTTCTTATTCTCCGGAGGAAGAGTGCTTTGCGCAGAATGCGGTCGGCGTCCCTACGGGCTTCTGGCCGCGGAGACCTGCGGCGGCCGGAAGGAGGCGTTTGCATCCCGCGGGAAGCGACCGCGCGCACCGCCACCCCGGAGCTCTTGGGCGTTTTGGGGGGAAGGGAGACAGAGGGAGAGATAGAGAGAGAGAGATGAAAGCGATCGTCATCTTTTCCAAATTGTGTTTTCCGCCGAGAGAGGGCACGGCGATCTCTCTCCCTCGCATCAACAGGGGTTGCCCTTTTCCGCTATCCCGGGAGAGAGAGGAAGGAAAGCTTAGTCAACACACGTCGGATTTGTCAGCCGCTTTCCGGTTGAAAACAATATTTTTAACAAGATCCTTGCCGTTGTTTTCACGTTTGCTACATTGCACTTGGAATATATTTGATTTTCAGGAAATATATATATATATATATATATATATATATATATATATATATATATATATATATATATATATATATATGCTGTGAGAAAAATATGACCCACGTTTCCTCGATTGACTTCATTTGGTCGAAGGATAGGCGACTTTAAGGATTTATATTTTTAGTTACTATGGACTAAACCTATATATATGACAAAACTGATATGAAATATATTTGTGAGGAATTAAAAGAAGTATGCATGTCGCAATAATTAAAATATACAGGGAAAACTGAGGGTATTATTCACAATGATGGATGGAACATAGGGGAGTAATTAGGTATTGCATTGTCTGTCAGTGTATCTAAGGAAATAGCGAAGGAAACAATGAATATCTAAACTGAATTTTGCACATCGGAAAAAATTTTCTAAGCGAAAATAGAATAAAAGAGAATCAAAGACCCATTATTTACTCCTTTAGATGCAACATTTTATTATAATCCACTCAATTCATCATTTAAAATCTAGATGTTTACATATGGTGTATGTCGCGTGAAAATTCCTAATTTATTCACCTTAATTTAAATTTAATGAACATAAAAAACGTTAACGCATTGAATTCTAATGATTCATACAAAATTATTTTCCCAGTATATTCCATTGATATAATAAACCGTTAAAAATATTTTTCGTTGAGTCAACCCTCCTCCGAAATAATTCCAATAAGGGCAGAAGAGTACGCCGACGAATCATGGTCCAAAAAAGCAACCTCTTTCAAGCCCCCGGAACGGACGTCCCCCTGCGCCTCCTCGCCCGTACTGCTTCAAACCCCTTTCAAGGAAAAAAATCATAAATCCATAAATATTCGTGCGCCCCCAATTACCGATTCCCGCGAACTCGAGCATCCCCTTTTGCCAACGCTCGCGCCCTTTCGCTCCCTTTTGATTGGCCCGCGCGAAATTTCCCCGAACATGTGCGCGACGTATAGTCCTGGAGAGGGGGCCGGACTAAATGGGGGAGGGCGGGGGGGATGTTTTTTGGGGGCGGGGACGTCGGAAGCGACCCATGGGAACGACGAGCGAAAGTGGGGTGGGAGAAAGGGGGTAGCGGCGAGGTGTCCGATCGGGAGTGGGTGGGTGGCTGGGGGGAGACGGAGAAGAGGGGGTGGGCAGATTTATAGGGGCGTGAGGGGTTTCTACCGCCGTCGGGAGACGAGGACGGCGGAGGCGACGGCTGGGTCGCCCGCCGTCGCCGCCCGGTGACTCACGGCGGAGAATTCGTGAAAGACCAGAAGAAAACGGCGCGACCGTCTTTTCGTGGTGGGATGAGAGAGAGAGAAGTGGGAGAGGGTTGGGAAGAAAGGGGTGGAGAATGAGGGAACTGAGCTGCCACGCTCCTATCCCGCCTCCCTTCGTATCTCCCCCCTCCCTAAAGCACACGTGCCCGGTCCTCTCCCCATCCTCCTTCCCTCACTCCTCCTCCCGTTTCCCTCTCTCTCTCATCCTCTTCTCTTTCTCCCTCTTCCCACACGCATACTAACACCAACATAAAGGTGTCGGCGTCGTCTAAGTCTAGACGGTCACATCTATTCCCCCAAAAATGCTTGCCAGCATGGATTTTTTCCCTAAATTCCCGCCGTCTTCCACCAACGCCTGCGAAATTTTAAATACGGCGTCAATAGTCTTGACTGTTCGTAGTCAGCAACCCATTTTTGGGTGTCTTAGACAATATTTGGCCTCTTTCACTTAATTCATTATTTACATTCAAATTATTAGATTTTTCCCCCTCTGATGTTGGAATGACGATGGCGGGTAAAACCATTTGATTTCCAAAACATCTATGAACCGATTTAAGCTGATATGACGCTGTGGTTACATTTGTGAAACTAGTCGGAGAAAAATTTTAATTTTATACGTTTTAATTTTATTTAACAGAATGTCTTGCTATGAAAATCGATCGCCTTTGTTGCCTGACGTGACGCTGGGTTAATAAGCTTTACATTGCATTTAATTCACCTCAATTTTTCCATATTTTGCGCAGGAAAAACACCAGAAAAAGGGTTCTGATACATCCTCATCTCTGCTTACCACTGACGATTCAGCTATCCAAATCCACGAGCATGTAAGTACGTTATGAAGTGACATTGGGTTATGTAATCTTGGGAGGTATTATTAGGTGAGTACGTTTCTGCTCAATGTGGCAGTAACTCTACCTCCAACAAATTGAGTAGTTTTAAGGAGTGATATGGTGGTTTTCTAACAAATTGATGAAAGAATGACAACAGTTTTCCACCAAATATTGAGTTATTACACGACCGGTTTCGATTTACAACATGATTTCCTGGTAAAGATTATGTAGTACATTGAACCCGGCCATGTAATAAATCATTATTTAGTGGAAAAGTGTCATCAATTGTTCAGTATAACTATGCACCTATTAATATTAGTCTGGACTCGCATTAATCCTTATTAAATATTGTTAATTTAATTTTGAATATTTACCCAATTGTATTTGTTTTTTCTCTTCATCCACGTTGTTCTCACCCTAGTTCCCTCGCGGTCTCCCTTTCTTTCTCTCCTCCTCCCCTACCTTTCTCCCACCCTTCCCTTTCTCTCCGCGGTTGTTTTCCCGCGTGTTTTCGCCAGCGAAGGCGAGCCCCCTAAAACGACCAACCCCCCCCCCCCCCCAACCTCTCCCAGAGTTTTTCCTGGTGTTTCGCACTTGGCTGTTTTGCACGCCTGTGTCTATTTCTGTGCCGCTGACCGTAACCCACATAAAATGTGCGGTGAATTTTAAAAGTGCCGAGGTAGTAGAAATGTTACGCTCGTCGAGCGATGCCCGAGTTTTGCGCCCCCTTACCTCCACACACCCCTTCCATCACCGACCTTCAGAAACGACCAGCGGCGGATGCATAATATTTCAGCAGTGAATTTTTATTTCCTTAAAAGAGTGGAACATTGTAAAAATTGAGTAAGTTATATAAAATATATGTTTGTTGAACTTAGCATTTATTTTGGTTGATCGAAAGCAATAGCGCGAGTCATGGCATGCTCTTCACGGAGTGGGTCAAAGGGGCGAGGTCAATACAACAATGGAACCCAAGTCAAGGCCTTTCTAACACCGAAAAAATATGAGTAATCTGTAATTGAATAATGTAAACCTGTTTCTAAAATGATATGCTGACACGCTCAAGGTACAATACTAGAAAACATAATAATTTCGTGTTATGATAAATGCCTTTAAGCAAACATTAATTCATCTTCAGTCATATCATATTCCAGGACCATTCATTTAGGAAATTTTAAGTGCCTATTGTTTGAATTTAAGTTCATTCTTTTTATCGCCCCATTATCCCAAACTCAACTTCTGCCATGAGTCTTGTTGGAAGCTAGATCTATATCCTTGTCAATTGTGGTCATCAATCCCAGGATTTGATTTGACACAGTGCTTCACACACAAATCCTATTTCTAATATATTCCACACTTTCTTCATTACCTCAAATACTAGTTAGAAACAGAATCAAATTAACGTTGGCTGAATACGATAATAGGGAAAAATAAGTCACGAGGGCAGGACTTTCGGAGCTGATGCATGGCTTAAAATTTCATTTAATATACATTAACATTCTTACATTTTCCTCAGTGCCATATTTCAATTGAATTGTGTTTTGTATAGAGTTTATTTTGCGTGGATCAGAGGATTTTAAAGAACGTATAAGCCCGTTGATTCAAAAGTAGATTACCTAAGTGCGTAAAACTAAACACTATGCACCGAAAATTTGGAGGACTGAGATGATATTAATGGTTCTCAGCAATTGTAGCAAAATTGCATTAGCGATAATTTTTTTTCGCGATTGATTCCTCCCAAAGCATTACTATTGCTTGAGTCAAATAAAGCTTTGTGTTTATTATTCATAGACTCGTATAAGGTCTCCTACATCAACTACAATCTCAATATGTAATGGCGTCTCAATATAAATTTTCGTTGGTACTTTCCCTCGTTTCCTATTTCTTTCACCACTTCCTACCTTCTTCACGCCTTGTTTGTCTTTCGTTTCTCGTCGTATCCGCGTTCTCCACACCCGTCCCACTCCCACTTCGCTTCCTTCCCCTCTTGTCCTTCCTCATTGTCAGTTTCTCCATTTCCGTTCCGTGAAGACCACGCGCGAAACGAAATCCCCCCCATGCACACACACGCAGACAAAACCACCCAAGGCTCTTCTTCCTTCACCCTTCTCCCCTCTACCATCCGCCCCCTCATCCCCCCTTCCCTCCCGTTCTGCCGCCCACGAAACCTATCCTCCGCTGCGTGGAAACCTTTCGTCTTCTGCAAACTACCCGACCAAACCCTCTTCCTCATTGATGATGATTATGACCGTCCATTCACTTCCCACTTTTGAAGAAATATTTTTTTTTACGCAGCCTTCTTCTTCCTCCTCCTCCCACTCTTCTTGGAGTGGAGTGGGAGTGGGAGTGGAGAGAGCGAGATGATGCGCCTGTGTTAGTGTGTGTTCCATCGTTTTTTTCCCCCTATCGCGCACATCTTTTAAGGGCGGTTTCCCATATTTGTTTCACGACCGTTTTGGAGTCGAGTCGATCGCCGTTTTCAAAGAAATGAAGGTTTCGGGTTGCCAAGGGGTATAAAAAAAACGAGGAAAGTACTCATCCGTTTGGGCTGCAGGGACTGATTTAATCGAATTTTCGAGGGTGCGAAAATGGCGCAGGTGTACATAATGATTGCGTGTATCGGATTCCCAGGAAAAAAAAGAGAGTGCACATGTCATTAAGGTGCACGCTTCCAGGAGCAGCTGTTGCATCTGGGAAGCCGAGAAAGATGAATGATTAAAGCAGGAACCATACCAACGTTTCAGGAGGAATAATTAAATAGTGGTTTATTTGAATTCAATGCAGGTGACACCCGTTAATAACCAGAGTTTCAGTTGAGAATTTTATTTTCCGGAGCGCATTTTCGTGGAAGATAATAGTTTTAATTGAAAAGGTAACCTGGTAAAGAACCACGTTTCTCATAGACAGATTTGTAGGTGAAAATGTTTCGCAGTAAAAGCATAGAAGGGAACTCGCTGCTTGAGGATGGGAATCGTGCGGTGGCTCACTACTCCGAGGACCCGGGTTCAAATCAAGGAGGTGGGAGGATCTTTATCAGTAACGTCCCGATCCCTACTTGTGGCGTGCTAGCTTGTGGAGGGCAATTGAAGTAGTGCACGCCATCCGTCGTATAGGATGTTATTGTGTGACCCCTTGGCGCATTTAGTTAGAGAGTATGCTAATACCGACGCCTTCACCCTTTTCCAATCCCTGAATATCCTTCCTCTACCGAATTACCTACCTAACCCTATTGGCGAAACTGAATTTAGATGTCGGTCATCTGCTCTAATAACTACTAAATTTACTCATTACAGTTATTACTGCGGTCACTAATTCTGATTTCTTACGGGATGTATTTTGCACTACATTTTTGCTATCCAGTTGTGAGGACTTCATTATTTGTAAAAGTTTCTTTTATCACTATAGATAATCTAGAAAGGTCCTGTGGTTTAAATGCGTATTATTAAAACTCTACTCAACGTCATGGATAAATTAAACACTATTTTTAGTTAGAGTTTAAAAGTTTTACGATCATTATGATAAATATTTGTTGATGAAAATAGTCATTCACATATTTTTAAAAATTTAAATACTATTTTCAACCTTTAAACTGTCTTCGGTGTGATGTATTTGTAAATTTTTAGGATACATATTCAAAGATAATGCAATGTAAACCATGTTATGTCATTGTCAACTTAAAGCACATTATTATCCAATGACGCAGCAGTGAAAGAAACATCGGAAGACTGAAAATTAAATTGTAAAAGAACTCATTACCCTCCTTTGCTAATTATTTCATAGTTTCTTGGTTCTCGTTTACAAGGCTGGAGGGGTGACGTGGGTGGTCAAGTGGGCACTGGGTTAGCAGTTGATGGATGAGGCAGACACATTGTCTATATAGTATATGTAAGTTCATATCTTGCAACGCTAAAATATTTTTTCCCAAGAATTATGAATAGCCTTAGATTATTGACCATATGGTCTGGGGTTCAAATCCCGATTGGCCCGTAGCTGTGTGGCAATCCCATAAATATCCAAGTGTGGCAATTTTCTGGACAGAATTTCTTGATAAACCGAGTTTGGGTCTCACCCTCACCTATCAAAACGGCATTCGAGTTGATTACCCTGGCAACAGTGACGACTCATTTATAAATATTTAAAATATGAATCGTTTTCCATGGACTACTCTAAACATTCAATCTTTTAATGACATTAATTTCCTTTTTTTCCTTGTTCTATTCCAAGCCCCTCTTCATGGCGCTTTTGCTTTAATTACTTACACATTATTTAGGCAATTTCATGTTTTACTAATTTTTTATTCGAAAAATTTGTCTGTCAATTTAGGATTGAGATCTAAAAATTTGAGGCCCGATCTCATCTTAGGTTGTAGTCGTAAATTGTTGGTTTAGAAGACTGTCGGGGGTAGGTGCATATATCGGTTCATTTAATATCACCGTTGATACGTGGGAGGGGTGGGTGAATGGGTTGCTGGGTTTTGCCTGGGTAGTAGAAGAAGACATTGGGGGCGGGGTGCTGGTGACTCGGGGGGGGGGGGCAAGGAGTGAGACACGAAGAAGGTGGCGAAAGATATGAAGAGATGATCCGAGTGAAAAGGGGAAGAAGGTGGAAGATAGGCATGCCTGGCGCGGCGTATATAAAGATTCCAATGCGAAGAGCGCGTAAATTTTCTCCTGCTTCCACCCCATTCCCTCTCCCCTCCACCTCCACATTTCTCCTCCGCGCTGAATGAGACAGTTTGAAATGATCGTTAAACGGTGGTTTGATATAAAACGCACCTTTATGGCTCCCGCCTCTCAGATTTTAACTCCACTATCTCTTCCCCGATCTTTCGCTAAACCACCATCCTTCACTCGCTTTCCATCCCCCCCTCTCCCGGCCCTTCTCATCTCCTCCCCTTCCTCCCCCCCCAATCTCCCTTCCAATCCCCTCTCATCCCTTCCCCCCGGGCGTCATCCCTCTCTCCTCCGTGCCCGTGGATTCGAGGAGGCTGCGTCGCCGGTTTCATTTGCTCGGAAACTTTTGTTCTATCAGCACGCGACCGAAAATTGAAACTATGGGAGCAAACGTTTTTATTTTTCTTTCGCACAGCACTTCCTCTTCTTCCTTATTTAGACGCGGGCGATAAATAAACATCGTCGGTGACTACAGCGTGGGTTTAATTTTTGATCTGGGGCTTAGTGCCAATCAATGGAGACACTGTCGTGCAAATTTTTTTTTTATTTACTCGCCTTGCTGTATCCTGTCTTGGTTGCTCATAAAATGACTCCTTCCACGCGCTTTCAACGAGATGAATTTTCCATTCAAAACGTTGAGTTTGTAGGTGTCGTCATTTTTCATCCAAAAAATTCAATGTACAGCAGTTGCCTCGTGGTTAAAAACAAGATAAAACGTTTATCGTCATCCGTCAAACCTGCTGTCGACTCTTCCACGTGACTCGTCACGTATCGTGGTACTGTCATCAATTTACTCTTTGGATTCTATTCCCATCGTTTAATTAGTACTGTTCAAAGACTTCATTTTCCGATACCGGTTTGGTGAATTCAGAGCTAAGGATATTTTTAAACTTACCCAAAGTAACGCAAATATGATTTTAGTCTTTTCATTCTACCGAGCCCTTAACTGCTTTATTTAAGTAATTTCTTAAATTTACCTTTCATTTGGAATTTTCGGATTTCTCACATCTTTCAGGCTAGACACAAATGGTGAAACAATATCACTGACGGATTTCAATGACCTCTAGAAAAAAATAAACAGAAAAACAAAGCATTTAAGACAGAAATTACTCAATTAGGAAGTTGAGTCGGGAATTGAGAGAGAAAAAAAATACATTCCTTTTTATTTAAAAATCTCTCTTACTCTGTCAGGGCTGTTTATACAGTGCCCTTTCAATGAGAAAACGAGGTCCTTTGCTAGATACTTAGTGTAAGTGGTACTCATGGCAAGAAGACGCGTTGGAATACGAGACAAATGGTGCCGACGTCCAACATATCACATTAAAGTATACCATGAGATCAATTATACCAAATGACCCTTACTCCACACTAAAAATTTTACGAATTTTCTGAATGTTTTTGCTAAATATTCAAATTATTTCTCCTCGAATAAATTAAACCAATGCCAAGTCCGACCAATGATAAATAGACAGTGATTGACGCAAGTTAAGACATTTTTGACGCTTGTAGGTTTTTGAGGAGCCATCGGTGCTATTCACCAAGGTAGTTCCGCCCATCCACGCCTCTCGGCCCTGACTCCACCCGGCGAGTTCAATCCGCCCTGCGATATACTGTCCGGGCAACGTGTTTCTACGAATTTATTGATAGGAGATTGTAACAAATTTGAAGTCAAACGGATTAAATGTCCTATTTTCATAAGAGAGAGCAGTGAAAATGTACCATACATTATTTTAAACTTTATGATTACAGAAAATATAAATATTTTTACTGTAAGTCACTACGAGATCTTTACTACTGATTAGACTTCAAAACTAATGAACTCACTTATTCCGCCCACAGTGTAATAAGGTTTAGTATCATTTCCTATCGATTTCCAGTCATCCATCTCAATTACTCTCCTCGATGTATTATTCTTATCCGGTTTAGGTCAGAGTTCAATGCCAACTGAAGTACATTCCTTGAACTAGAGCTGCCAATCGGGTAATAGTGTTTTTATGAAAATGGCCTGTTGTTGGTCGAGGCGCTCCACCATCAATGAACTAGACTTTGACTTTGAATAAATGTTGGCTAAATACAAATCACTTAGCATTGTTGGTAGAGAACAGACATGGCGAAAGCTTGTTGTATTCTCTAACTTTTAATGAAAAATTATTCCATTTTGAATATGACTTTTAGGAAACGACAACAACGACGGGAACCCCTAAACCAGCGATTTTACCTTGATCAGAGTAAATGCAGTTTCGCAACTCTGCAGTTTCTGCATTAATTACATACATACACTAAATTAATGACTACATTAATTGCTTCGATAACTACAAAAGTCGGTCCAGGTGGCGGTGGGGTAACGTCCTCGCCTGCCAACCCAGAGGTCGTAGGTTCCACTCCCGAATAGGTGGGTTTTTCTGCATCAAGGTTTGTAATTATTTCTATTTTTATATCATTGTTAAAATGTCGATGTAAAGGACAAAGTGCAGTTAATTATCTCGGATTAATGAGGAATAAATATTTATTGCTCATGATCATGCTTTCGTAGAAGGTTACATCTTTAGGTGTTGGGTATGTGTCATGAAGGATTTACACAAAGTTTCGCCCGAAACAAGGGTTAGATTCTCCCTCGGTTAGAGTTGGATACATCAATAAATTATTCATCACTATTTACGTAAACATTGCATCACTTATCGACTAAAATTAATAAATAAGTCACACCGCGGTCAAGAGAGAAATTAATAAATCAGGTAATGAAAAATTTGATGATAAATATTATTTACATTCTGTTCAGTGATAATGTTTGGTTTGCTTTTCAGCAATATTTATGGAGAGAAATGAGAACATTTTTGTAGATTTCATCAATGACACTTAGACATCTTCTGGTGTGGGGTCACATCACGTGTGTGACATCTACTCGTGTGTCATGAAACCGGTCTTACCGCAGTAAAGCTTGACATGAAATCTACAACATTTTTCTTTTTCACAAGATTGAACCTGATACCATTGATATATTTATGGAACGTTTTTCGCACTTCTCTTAGACTACGTGTTGGTAAACCAGAAAAACAGAATTTACCCTTGGGGGACTAAGAGCAGATTACAATGGATTCCAGAGGATGAATCATAAAAATGCCCATGAATGACATAAAGAGCTTTACAGATACCCCGTACTGGTTTTAGTCTAATTTGTGAATCGGGACCAACCAGCTTGAGCCTCTTTCCTTCTCCCTGATTTCTCAAGGGACCTCGTGGGGATTTAATCTTCCACGTTAAATCCTCTCCTGTCGAATGAAATTCTCTTTCTAAAAACAAGAGTTGCGAGGAAAGCGAATCAAAAATTCGTAATTCCAGAGTTGTTTAATAAGTTGTCCACCAAGATTTCAACTCTGAATGGCAAGTCGTGTTTCTTTCGCAGAAATTTTCCAACGAAACAACGTGCAAAAGTTTTCATTGCTATTAAAAATTTTCTATTGTGACCACCATGTAAAATGAAACTTTCGAGTTCCTTCAATATTGCGTGCAATGAGGAAATTTAACAGGAAATAACATCTTCAGTCGAATCTCTTGGGGGCACCTTGCCCAGTAAATCAACATTGTGTGTTTTCATTGGTATGTGTTTCTGTAACCACCTCGGTACGGTCCAATCCGAAGTTTCTGTATTCATGTGCTAAGTACCATCTAGTGGAAAGGTGTTTGTAACCATTCGCTCACTTATAAGTAACTGGCTGTTAAACAATCAACTAAATTTCATACCACACCTAAGGAGAACTGCTTGCAAAGCATATGAATGATGAAAACAAAATAAATGGATTGCTGCAAAATAAACTGGTGTCAGATCTATGTCCTAAAATTACATTTTGCATGGCATCTTCTATGTAAATACTTAGCTATCGAAAGCAAAAGTTAAGTATATTTGAGAAATACCTTGCAGTATAATTTGATTATTTCATTCAATTGAGTGGAATTATGTTTTAATAATATTAGTTCAACTCAGAATAATTGGATGGGATGATCAGAATTTTATAGGCAGCGTACGTTTAAGGTTTGCTATTGTCGTTTTTTCATGGAAAAGGAGTAAATTTATTAGTTTCTCCAACCGTTTTTTTATTTTATCTCCATGTTCTGATATTTAGGGTTGGCTCTTAAAAATGAACGATGCAGTTGTATCACGCTTGATGTCAATTTTTAAAAATATATTCAATCTAATATAATTTACTTCATATTCTATTTTCTCAATGCTAAGATCTGAAATCATTTATTTATGAGTAACGCTGAGGTAAAGCCGAGCGACCGACCACTTTGGCCACGTCTTAGTCAGGGGTCTCACGTTCAAATAAATTAATATGTATAAGTTTTTCTAATACTTAGCAACTAAATATATTTTGGCATGATTTACAAACTTTAAGGGGTCCCATATCTATCTTCACAAATTCTTTTTGGGTTTTTATTATTCATATTTATTATTATTATATAAATCTCATTGCAATTAGGTTATTTTTCTGGTGGCAACGGTCACTCTTACAATGTGCATACATACACAAGATGAACATACATGAGACAAAATGCCCTTATATACAGTGATACTTAAAGATAACCAACCGCACCTTTACCATCACACATAGGCTAGGTTCACACCATACATACAACGCACCATTCATTGCCGCACTCCATCTATAATAATCCACTCTTCAATTTCATATGCCGTTCAAAATCACGCACCGTTAACACATCATTCATTTTTGCATAACAACTTCTCAAACCATCCACATCGCAAACAAACCATATTTTAATAACTAAAATAGTATAAAAATCACTAATTAATAAAGTTTATTACCCAGTAGCTACTTTTTAGGATAGGGCTAACCAGTACCCTATATGCTTTTTCTTTTGTGGCGACGCTACTTCCTTTTCAATTTCTCATTACATAATGAAGTACTTCAAACGCCTTCCGAGTCACCTTATCTACTTGGACGCCCCACCCAAGATCCATAGTTAAGTTAACACCTGAATATTTGCAACGACTGAAACATGGGATTCTTTGTCTAAAAAGGGTGTAACTATCCTTTTGTGCATTATTTTTATTTGTAAAATTTATATGATTTTTATCTCCATCTCTCTCCTAATCTCACGCCACAATCGCCACAAAATCAGACGAGAAAACAGAAATTACACAAATGATAAAATTTCTTTTACGTTACATGAAATCGCTCGTTCCACCCCCTACGGTAAGAAACGAACAGAGATCCATTGATTTTGTCATCCGCGCTGAATAGAACCGACTTCTGGTGAGCTTCGTATTCCGTCATATATCCTGTGAACACTCTCTAAGTGTCACTCTTTGTCATTACTCTCCCAACTATCGGTGTACGTAAAGAAATGGCCAAATCAGGAAAGTTGTAAATTCACTGATTCGGCAACTGATATCACCAAAGAGGCACAACTCCGAAGTCCGACCTCTTTTGTAGCTTTACGTCGCCTCAGCCATGGCATAATTGTGTGTGTTTCGGTTAATGGGTTCGCCGACATCTGAAATTATAATTACATGTTTTAACAGGTAAATATGTCAGAGTCAAATCGAGTCACAAAAAACGAACAACACGTTGACACGACAGCGAGATGGCACATCACTCAGTTGGGGTACGATAAGAAATATGCACCACGTCGAGAGAGATTAATAAATTGAATCCTCAGCTGGTGAATACGTATCACCAGATAACAGTCCTTGGGGACTACTATTTATGACTCACCGCGTCTTTATCATTCTCCGCGCATCGATCCCCGTGCACCGAATCCTCATGGTGAGGAATTCCCTCCGAAAGCATCCATAGAATAGTGACGAGGAGAGTTCCGGAATGATCACGGGAAAAATCCGAAAAGAAAAGATCTCTCATGAGATGTGACATTTTCATCATATCGTAGCATTCAAAGCAATCCTATGGATGGCCTGAAGTAACGTTTGTCATTGAATTGTAATTCAATCACCAAATAAACCATATGAATTGAGGTGCAATCTTAAAATCATATCTAGAATATTATTTAAAACCAATTTATTTGATAACACCAGCGCAAACACCAAGTTAAACCATACATAAAAACAGAAAATTAATGGACAAAAATATTCGAAATAGTTTATAAAATTCGATTTAATTTAACAAAGTGCTCATTAATGTAGTAAATCTAAGGGACTAGTAAAGCTAAACTGTCAGTAAACTATAAAGTTGGAACTCTGCAGAATAATATGAGTTCACCATCTTTTATCCATCGGCGGAGTACTGTTTTAATAGTGTTTTAAAATTTATTATTTTGCATTCATTTTCTTTGGATTTTTTTACTGTTGTATTGAAGAATTCATAACGATTTAAGACATTTTATCAGCATAATATAACTGAATAGAAATGAACAACATTCCCAGTGTAATTTAATGCACGGTAACAATAGCTAGGAGAGTATGTAGAATGATGGTATAACCTGAACACATATTTATTCCAATTTAGTATAAAACTTCCTTGCATTGGATTCTTTAAGCCATTCTTAAATTTAGAAATTTTATGCAGGCATCGAGAAAGGCATGAATAAGGTTCATATGGAAAATTTGGAATCATATATAATATAATATTACCGTTCCAAAAGATTTCATGCTGTTTAACAATGCAAATTAGCCGACTTATTAGAAGCCTTAGATAGAGAATGCCTGAAAAATTATCAGAAAAAACCTCTAACGCTGCATCTGTCGAGACATTTATCTATATCTGATTCAAAATCGCCACAGGTTGATAATACGAGAATTCGTTTTTAGCAGCTTTTCAAAATATCCTGTTTCCTAATCTTTTCATTTGCTCATAGCTCCTTGCACCAAAATTTTCCATAACTCGCTCGTCACATTCCACCCTTGTCCTTCCTCTCCAATGTCTCCCGTCTATGCTTCTTTCACCTATGGCCTTTAATCAGTGCCCCATTCCGCTTTATGGACAAATAAAGACATTAGAATATTTGGAGAATAGAAGAATATTTGGAGCTTAAAGAAATTGCTGTTTTATTTTTTAGTGTCCATTGAATATCATTTACAGCGAGTAACTAATTTTCTTGGAAGCAAATAGAGCATTGC
This sequence comes from Hetaerina titia, assembly GCA_037158775.1. Lineage (NCBI taxonomy): Eukaryota > Metazoa > Arthropoda > Insecta > Odonata > Calopterygidae > Hetaerina > Hetaerina titia. The sequence continues at coordinate 120,868,063 of CM073768.1, forward strand.
TATGGAAGATACAGCCATTAAAGAGCATAACTGACCTCTTAAGAGACCTCAAAATCACAATTGATAGATCACCGTGATAAAAATATACGCAAAACCAGAACAAAATAAATCATCAGCAACATTTCCTGATTTTCCCAGAAAATGAGTCAAATAGACCACTTTTTATTAATATGTACAATACTTCAATGAGTAGTTTGGACTATGGAATGTAAGAAGAAAGGTAGAAATCGGCGCTGGAAGAGATAAAACATCGTCGAAATTTCCCACTCTGTAGCTGAGGAAAAAGATAAAAACCTCTTGAACCAGGAATACGCCCTGTTCTCCTCGTCGAGGTATCTCGCCGCGTCCCCCAGTGTCACGTTGTTAAGTAATTTATTTTTCTCCAAAAAACCCAATTTTCTTCCGCTCTCCGGGAGGTAGGCGGGACAAGCCATCCACCTCCTTGTGTCACTAACTCGTGCTACCTTCTGCTAAATCCGACGCAGGAGGCGAGGGGCAAAGGGGGAGAAAGGGTGAGGTTGAGGAGAGCATTGCGAGCGAGTAAAGGAGGAAGAGAGAGAGAGAGAGGGAGAGTGGAAGGAAAGAGATCAATAAATACGTAGACGAATACCTACCGTCTTGTTTGGGCGTTTTACCGTCACTAAGGAGCAATATATTTTGCGCCTACTACGAATAAAACGACAGATTAAAAAAATTTTCACTATCCTCAAGTGATAATATAATATATGGATATTGGAATTGAGAAATGAACTGACAAGGTATCCAGATGCCTGAAATTAAATTTGCTGTCGATTTTGTCGGACAGTCACGCGATCATATTGCAACAATCTTCACTAATAAAATAAAATGGGAATCAATTACGTTTTAATTTATAAGGGGTTTAATCTTTTCCTTGTAAAGGTACGCGGTATCCTTATTTTTGATCTTGAAAATTTTCGAATAAATTTGTTCATATGACTTGATTTTACATTCCAAGAGCTGAGAATCCTCTGAGCTTTCCCTGATGAAACCTGTGCCACATTTAGAAGAGCACACATTTCGCAAGCTTTGAAATCACTCAGTTAAAATGGTTGATTTACATCGGCAAGTAATCTAATTTAATTGAATATAACAAATGGATACTCTCGTAAGCAAATTTGATAAGTATTTTCTCAGAAAATGTTACTCTTTAAAGTCCGACTCCGTGATTTGCTCATAAATGTGATGACAAATTCTCTATAAGATGCTATTTGAATAATACATGAAGTTTTCTTTTCTATCATGATTTTGTTATGGCGGGGCATACTCAGGTAGGAATATTATTTTATCCATCATTATCACTTCTTATTGAACATGAGTTTTGTGCAAGTGGGGTTTAGAAGTTTCATCTACCCTATAGTAAGATTCTCTGGGTATTTTTTGTATCAGACGTAACTTTATGGAATTTACACAACATGTTGAAATGATAGAAGTAACTCTGTAATTCCATACACTTTATTTAAAACACGATATAGGTTTTGACGACGAAAGTCAAAACCTAGGTCGTGTTTTGTATTCTCATCGTAGCTATTATCCTGGTTTCGACAAGATCCATACATCTTTACCAAGCTGACTAAATTTAGAAATACGATAAATGCTGAAATATACTTTGAAGGCTCCTCATTTACCCTGGCCTTTCTCCATGCTGTGATTACAGTGAATTTTCCATTCAAACGTTTCCCTGATAGGTGGAAGTTGCCAAGTCCAAGTTTGACCATAATATCATGATAGTTTATTCATTTACTAATAAAGATAAATTTTTTAAATTTAATTTAAATAAAGATTTAATATTTACTAGTTCAATGTACGGTGACGTCCATATATTAGTGAAATCTTAATGTCATATATTAATCTATATTTGAAAAAGAACTTATCCTACCACATTGAACGACCTCATTATTCACCTGAACTTACTTATTCAGGTAATATTTTCGCCATTTTGCAGCTCGTCAATCTAATTGGGTAATAATTAACATTTTTGTGTTTTTGTGATGATACATGTTTGAAATCATAACAAGATGATTATTAAATATTTATTTACATTAAATATGGAGCCTATTAGTCTGTTACTTATTATATTATATGTTTAGCTTCTCATATAACCAAGATTCCCTTCGACTGAAGTGTTTCTTCTACATCGGGATGCCATTTGGTTGGACATCTCAAAAATAAATTTGCTACCAACCACATGCGCCTTTCACTGTGCTAACCCTTTGTGGAGTACATGTCTCTATGCATTTAAATGCTTAGGCATTATTAACATTACTGTGCATTCTTTTGATCTTTCACCAACTAATCGAAGCAAGGAGAATACAAAATAAAATGCGTGTGATCCAACATGCCTATCCTACTCCAACCTCTTCCTCGTTTGCCTGACTTTTTCCCCTCTATCACAGCCTCCAATATCCAATTGCCAATCAAAAGATTATGCATCCATATTACCTGCCTCGTTTGGATTGTATCCAAAAATCCTCTCCCTTTCCTAGCCACCATACCTAGAACTTCCTCTCTTATTTTCCTTTCAATTTCAAAAGTCTTCATTCTACACCCAAGCGTCTTGCTTCAACGACCATGTTTCCGCGCTGGATAAAACCATGCACCATATCAAAGTTTTCGCTATCTTTTCTTAGGGTTCTTACTTATATCACCTGTCATCAACTGTCTCCTCCCTATGAAAACTTCTTTATCCAATACAATTCTTCTCCTGTTGTCCTTACTATTTTCATCATCTTGTTCCAAAGCCCTTGGAAACCTTTCTACAAGCTATTGCCATAAAATATGTTGACGAGCCTTTTCTTTACATCCTTAATCAACGTCCTTGTAATCAACTCCCTCCTTGTGAAAAATTCACCTTTGCCTAGCGCAATTCCTCTTCTAACGGCCAAATTAGTTTCACCATTTTGATTCAAAACACTTCCAAGATAGGTAAATCTTTTCACCTTCTCTAGTTCCTGAACTTCTACTTTAAAATGTAACTTTTCTTTCCATTTCTGGTAATCCACATAGATTTTGCTTTGCTAATATTTATTTTCATCCCATATCTCTCGCACATTTCCGATGAGCTGAACAATGCTGCCAACACCTTGGCTGACTGGAAAATTGAAGCGTGATCAAATGTAAACATAATCGATTGAATGAATTATCCATCGACTTTCATTGTCATCTCCAGTTCATATCATGCTCCTTTACCTATAGGAAAACTTTATGGCATTTCTTCCGCGCAAGTGTGGTCGAAGGAGAATAGTTCACAGTTCAACATGCATTTATCACTTGGATACACAAATGTGGCAAGGTAAACAAGGAGAATGGTATGTGACCTGAAGAAATACATCGTTTTCTGGACTTTTGGAGAATCCAGCCGAAAGAATCGGCGTTTCACTCCACGGTAGCCGCAGGCTACTACTCCTTTACGTGAACCATTTAACTCTTGAAGTGAACCGTCCTCTTGGATGGATCATTCTTTTCAAGAGCGGGTTTCCCTTTGAATGAATAGCCTCTGGAAGAACCGTCTCGGAATGGAGTTCCATATCCATTATAGATATATAGAGAGAGAGAAAAAGAGAGAGAGCAAAAGAGACCGTAGGGCCTGGCCTGAGTTCGATTCCCGGGCACACATGTGAGCACCATCAGCTTCACCCGAACTGTGTTATTTTTAGGGTACCAGAACTTTCTGAGAAAAGATAGGCGGCTTAGTATTATTACGTAAGACAGGCGTGCCCTTTCCCTCATTTGCCTAGGTTTTCGAACCGGTGACCCCCATGCTCAACAGTGCCGATTGCTGGCCCTTGCTGGGGGGAACCCGGGGGGGGGGGAGAGAGGAGCTGGTGGTGGAGAAGAGGAAGCCGGTGAAAAATCCGCTCCCGGAGGCGGGCGAGAGATGTTGGAAGGGCGGAGGGGGGGGGAGGAAAGGTGAGAAAGAAGGGGAAGGAGGAGGGGAATAAGAGTGTGATGCAGGGGGGGGTAGGAGAGGGAACTGGCGTCAGAAGTGTTGGTTGTAAATCATAACTCGTCTCCTTGAAGAACAAGAGAGGGGCGTGCTTCGCAGAGCGCACCGTCTTCCGGAGAAACGAGTTTTGGTTCAGTTAACTCGTGACGTCATTGGGAGAGCGCCTTGCCACACCGATACGCCTCTGTTCTCCCGCATTGGGACTCAACTCGAAGACATCTTCAATCCTTCCCACACTCCCACCCACCCACGCCTTCCCCCACACTCCCCGCCTCCTCGCCCACCCTCCCTCCGCCCCCTCCTCTGCGACCTCACATTACTTCTCCCTCTCTCCCTGCCTACGTCTTACTTTTCCCTTCGCTCTCCGTCCTTCCCTTCCTCCACCCCTATAAACTTTGCCACCAGGACGCGCTCACACGAGACTTTTCCGGAGAGAGGAGCGATAATTGCCAATCTCATTTTTATAAAATATTAATTGAAAGTATACCGGGAGCCGGCGGACGAAACGGTGAAAACTTTCCTTTCCCTTTTTATCGTTACATCTCCTTTTCGTCATTATTATTTTTTTTTGACCGCTAGAGTGGGAGTGGTGTGTGGGGGGTTGGATTCGTTGGAGAGTGCGATCACGGGAAAAACGGACGTGGTTATTTTGGTACTGTGGTATCCGTGCGTGCGCGCGTGCGAGCGCGTGTGTGTGTGTGTGCGCGAAGGATAAAGGGAGCCTTTTGCTTTTCAAGTAGCAACCCGGGCACGAAGGGCTGCTTGCCGCCTATCAGTGCTCCGTCTCGTCCACGCTTTTATGCCATGTCTCTCACGGGCGGAGGCACTTTTATTTTCTTCCCGTCGATCGTTTTCTCTTTTCCGCACGGGGGTTGGTTGCATGGGCATCGCTGTCGCGCCGCCTCATTGGCGCGTCTCAGGCCCCGTCTGCTCGGGGACGCGATGCGTGGTTAACCGTTTCGAGCAAGGCCATGAATTGTACGGTGGCAGTAATGATCGAAATACGCCAAAAAATAATCGCCTGCAGCTTTTTCGGAGGTGATTCACGCGTGTTGAACTGGGCTCCGCGTGATGCCGTGCATTTGAGGGCATGAATAAAATTAAAAATCTTAAAAATTAGAAGAGATCTTATCGGAATAGATGCACGAGGGTGTAATTCAATATGGGCATGAATTAGGAAGAATAGAAACACTGGAAAAGAGAATGCAGTAGGAAATGGGAATACTGACCGAATGGCTAACGGAATGGTGCGGATTAAAGATTTTAAGGAAAAATTTGAAGGGGAGATAAGGTCATCGGATAAATTTTGAGCCGCAATTTCTTGCCGAAGACCTTTTATGGGGGCAAAGCGATCTCTTAGAAATTTAGAGAATGTCCGGAGGATGTACTTCATTGTTAATTTCTGGGTTATCCGTCAAATCGCTTGCAGATTCATCCGTAAAATACGTTTAAAAATATTTCAGGAAGAGCACATCAGATGGGGTGATTGCATCGTGGAGTCCGTCGAACCAATTGCGATTTTGCCAAGTACAAGGGGTTTACGGGGCATGAGTGACGAAAATACAAAATTTTCTGATTTCCCATGAACTGTAAACTTATTATGATAACTTTGTAAATTTAACGATAAACATCAGAGTCCGAAGGTAGAGTCGAACAGTAATCATTTTCCAACGTAAACTTATCATAAGAAAGTACAATTTCATGACGGAATCACAATACGAACTTGAGTCCACGACGGAATCACAATACGAACTTGAGTCCACGACGGAATCACAATCACTCTGTCTTTGGGTTTGAAGTTAATTGGACCAACTAAATGAGCCGTGCAACCTTTCAGGGCTTTCAGGGCTTTCAGAAACATTTAGAAAAAACAACAAATATAATTTACGCATTACAGTGAGCCATTGAAGAAGTGTTTTTTACCCTCAAAAGTAGTACATAAATAATTTTATGAATCGGAGAAATGTCAAATTCAAATAAATTTCAAGAAATTTTACATCGTTAAGGGCTCATTTAATTATGTAGCTGTGCATGTGCCTCATTGCAATGAGCTGTACGTTTGCTACAATAAAATTTTTAATTTTTAAATTGGTTGGTGATAACTTTTATTGTGTTTAAAAGTCTTCTAGTATCGTAAATTTTCACGTGATGCGCTCAGTTTTAACCCCAGAAGGGGTCGTACTATTACTGAAATGCATGCAATGTCTCTCAGAAGTTTATGACATTCATTTGCAATCGTTCGTGTTGAAAGTTGGAGAAATATATTCTTATATTCCAACAATAATTTATTTCCAGCAGCAATTGATATACCCAAAAGGAATGTTGTCAACTTATTTTAGTTTTTTACTCCATTGCATCGTAATTCTTGAACAACATAAATAAGCAAAGAATTAACACTAGGAATAATACTTTTCAAGAAATTTGCCTACTCAACGATTTAATATTATCCAACCCATAATTATTTATTGTGTATTTTGAAGCACAATGTGCACTGAATTGTCATCCGGGTCCCATTTTTTCGATCCGGTCAAGTTACAACTTTCAAATTCACACAGGCTTTTAGTGACCAAAAATATGATTCTATGTTAATCACGCCTAGAGTTCAAATGGAATTTGTATGCAGTTTTTAACGTTTTATCTGCGATATCTCTAAGTACTTGAAAATTAACTTGTAACCTTGAAAAGTGACCCACTATGGTCTCTCAGTATGCCAAGCCCACTATGACATGGTAAACCTCACTTCACATTGCAGCATTAATCCACTGCATCGTGTTGGGCATTGCGTAATATCCGAACTAGCAATCTGATTAAATCAGAACTGGCATAGCAAGGTCGAAAGTATGACTCCTCCCATAAATTCACCCAGAGCTGCTGATAGGGCTAAACGCTATCTGAAAAATGATCCAATAATTGACACTCACTGCCAAGGATATTTTTCGTAACATAAACTTTAGGTGCAAATCTCAGAAAACAAGCCCTGCCCGGCAAACTCCCTTGCATAATGAGATACTCTTATTTGTCATTGTTTATGAAGTAGACATCCACTCACGCTTATAAGTGGGATGGACACATTGCGAGATAATGTTAACGCCACTTCCTGTCGATTACGTCCTTCTTTTTGACTTATTCCAGCGAGTGGTAGGTGAGGAACCGCGAAAGAGGCGACTTCCCCATTAATTCAATTATGCCGTGTGCGTTTGAAGCGTCGTTTAATCGGACAAGGCGGTCTGGTCTCGCTCATGAAGCAGATGTATCGGCGAGACGGGGGCCGTCAATTTTTTTTGACAGTGAACCCTAATTAAAGATCCGACCACCCCGCGATCAAAAGGAGAACGTTTCCGAACATGCATTAAGAACAGATAGGCCGTGTGTGGAGTGAAAAGACTTTTTATTTATCTATCGATCTTAAAGACATTTGAGTAAATAAATCGATGGAACAAGAAGAAAATCGTCTTGATATTCGGCTAACACGACATCTTCCGGCATTACTAAATATTTTAAACTCTACAGCAATCCTAGAAGTAGCATTTCTCTGAGGAGGAAGGATGATGAAATAGCTATCTGATCCGAGTGTGAATAAATTTGGAAGTTTTCTTTTCGGAAGTGACCGATTTTAAATCGTGTTGTTTCCCCGAAGGTCGCCGTAAAATCTTTTATCCGCGCATTCGTTTCGAAAATATTTCTTGACACGAGTCCGATTTTGATAAGAGGAATCCGTCTCTCTGGAAAATGATGGACCCTTAGGCGATGAAGAAAACAGTCACTTCCGGGAAGGGTGCTTCCGACCATCACTGAGGATGAAATAAACAGGCATCGCGTAATTACGGATGCGTCCTCCGCGCCATACTTTCCTTCTTAAAGTTGCCCGTTCCTGTTATTTCAATAGTCCGAATTAGCGGATGAATGGCGCATCTGGATTAAAATCCAATGTAATAAGTCATTTGGTGTAAATCATTGTATGCAAATAAAACGTTAAATTTAGACTCAATGATAATTGTACACGTAAGAAACTAGAAATTTGAAGTATTTCCCTCTCTAGTTTGCAGTATTTGTTATTAATAACTTTAAGATTTACATAAAAATAATCAGGAGCCAATAGAGATACTCCATTCAGATATGCTAAATTACGTACATAGTTAATTCCTGAAGAAACATAATTTTTCCATTTAACCATCAAAAATTTTTTAAAATTTCAATGAACTATCAAAATACTTCTCACCAATTAGGCTGTAGTATAATTGTAGGTTATTTATTTGGGAATATTTTTTTAGGAAACTACTTGATTAGGAACGTAGTTCACTTATTTAATTAACATTTTTTTGCTAAATATTTGAAAACGTTAGATAAAAATAGCCTTAAAAAATTTCTAGAAAATTTAAATTCATTAATGATTAAAAAATAATCAGTATTTCAATCATAAGATTATTTTACTGCAGCCCTCCATTCTTCTCTTTTCATTGTTAATTCCCTCACACCCCCTGATAGCTTTTCTATTTTACGACCCTCTTAATTTGTTCCACGTACTTGTCTCTTGGTCTTCCTCACGGAATCTTCCCTTCAATTTTCCCTACTATCTTTCTAAATAATCTATTGCGCCTCAAAGGGTATCCAATCCATCTGGTTCTTCTTTGCCCTAGAGCTCATCGTATGGCTTCCCCCCTCGGCTGACAACGAAACAGGGCTCATGTGAATTATGGAAGTATTCCTTAAAAATTAGTACAACCGTATCAGCTTATGTTTGCGTTTCTCTTAGCAGGAAATAGTTTGTCCTTATTTCCACCGCGGTCACTTGGTTTGGAATATTGCTCCCACTCAAAATTATGACCAATGATACAGAGGATTTTTCTTCTTTTATTGAGACTTGCAATGTGCTGGGTTACATTCCCCGGGCATATGAATTTAGATGCCCACGCGAGCCAGAAGAAACGTGTGGAGAAGACCGGAAATGCCTAACCCTCGAGTTGTGAAATCAGGGACACGAAGCAGTTACCGCGCGTACCTCCTCGCACAAGTTCAAGCAGGAGTTTAAAACTGGTTCCCGAATTAAAAATGTGCACTCCCGTAGAAAATTTAGAGGTGAATAAAAATATATATAGGGCGAGTGGTTCTTGGTGTGGGGGTGAGGGTCTCCTTCACTCTCCCCCCCCCCTCACCTCCCCATTTAGTGTGGGCAGCAGCTGGAACACGCCCCCAATTCCGCTAAACTCGACCAACTGGCCGTGGTGGGACCCGAGCCCCTTCGCCGTGACCCGCCCCAAAATGCCGGCATTGCGGAGGGGGAGAGGAGAGTTCAACGGAGGAGATGGAGCGAACGAGAACTCCCCCGTGCGAGGGTGAGCGACCGAAATGGCTCGTCCACGGGGACGGACCGCGACCGATCGGCTGAATTTCCCGGCAATTCCTTCTGCAGGAAAAACAGAAGGATTAAGGAAGACGTGGGGGTGAAAGTGTAACATTATACTTATTTTTTAATTTATATACTTTAAAATAAAACCAACATTTATTCAATCACACTAATTGTTGGACTATATATAGTTATCGACCCGAAGGTCGATTCGATACGATAGATGAGGGCAGAGCTCACTTATTACTATGCCCAACGGTGTGTGAAATTCACACATGAAAGTATCAAGGGGCGGCGGTTCCTTTTTCTGTATCGCCTATGGTTTCCCAGGAAGTTCTGCTACACTAAAAATCACCGCTCTCGGGTGAAGACGAGGTTGCCCAGAGGGGTCCCAAAGAATCGAACACGGACCATCCAGTAAGTAATCCATCGCTCTATCATCTTGACTACCACAAGGTTCTGGGTTCTTCACCATGATTATACGAGGCTACACGTCGCTTTCTTAATGCAGCAGTTTTTGGTAAAAAGAACCTGGCCGTTGTGCCTTATCCAGCTTACTCGTTTGACTTGAACCCTTGAGAATTTTTCCTCTTTTCATAGATGAAAATTAAGTTGAAGAGGCGAAAATTTGACATGATAGAGGAGATTGATGCTGAACGGCAGGCGGTGTTGAACACATTAACAAAACAAGAGTTTAAGAATTCATTCCATTCGTGTATCAAGCGCTGGAATCAGTGTTTGCAATCCCTAGGAAAATATTTTGAAGGTGACGACAGTGAATAAGATTCATGTAGCATGCAACTTCATTTACTGCTACATTTCGGAAATTTATGGATATACTACATACTAATTTATGGTTATACATCGTATTTCAACCTACCTGGCTGACCTGGCTAGGACATTTTACATTATACGAATCACATATTTATGTCACAGATGTAATACACCGATCGCACATTATAAATGAGGCTCAAAAAAAGGAACTGAGAGTGTCCATTCTTTTTATGTTAATCTCTTCTACTAATTATAAATTTGGTAAAACCCAATGTTCGCAAATTTGACATTCGTATGGGTCCGGATCGGCAATAGTTAATCAAAAAATATATATGTACCTACCATCTTGCGTCGAAATACTTTGGATCGAGATACTCTTTGAGCATTCTCCTCTCGAGTTATTGACCTAGTTATTCAACTCTCTAGCAATCTTTTCTCACCTCTGACCCCACCCACTCTCCCTCTTTTTTTTACACCTCTACACTTCGCATCCGTCCTCTTCTTCCTCCCTCTTTCGTCACTCAGAATAAAGGCCGACAACCGCTCCCAAAACCCATAAAGAGGAATTCTCCGAGGAGGGACGAAAGGATCTGGAGGCTGTCGGGTACCATCCATAAATGATTCCGAACTTTTTCCGATGTTTACGATCCTCGTTTCCTCCATTTTCACACCCTTGCAGGCATCGGACCAAACTCTCCAAGAAATTACATAAACTTTCTTGATGTATGACCATCCCGAATTGTACAGCACGGACTCACTTTGAAAATAGCATACTCGTACATCTGGTACCGAAAATATATAAATACGCACAAATTTAAAAACCTCATCCCTGACTTTAAGGATTTCACAATAATTTTAGCGGAGTAAATGAAATTATAAAATAACGCTTTTAATACTTTCCGCACGATCAACGTACTTGCTTTCTTAGGAAAACCTTGAATATGAATTGATATTTTGTCTCCCATGGAGTAATTAAATGAGACTGTCACAAAAAAGCGTTGCGGATTACCTACAATCTTCTGAAATGCGTGACGTGATTTATTGTGGACGTCCTGGAGTGTCTGTGTATGTGTGTGCGCGGTAATGAATAGTCAGCCGCTAATGGGAAGGAGAAGGGGTACGTTTGGAAGAATCCAGGGGAAGGGAGGAAGAGGAGCAGAGGTATGTGACTTGAGGTGGACCGCGGAATTCCACAGTCGGACGTTCAACCCTTGGGGGCGGGGAGGATCAGAAAGCCGTAGCCTCGCCCTCCGGCTGGACGACGTCCATTCAGGAGACGACGGGCGTTGATTCCCTGGGGAAGGTGTCGCAGACCACAAAGCGAAAAAAAATATTCATTTGCTCTTTTCACAAATCCTCTTATTTATTTGGCCTATTTTTACAGGGGTACCCCTTCTGATATTGTTGCCAGAGGAAGGATTTTTACGAGACCGACGAATATGTGAGTTCTGGTTCGACTTCCTTTTCCAGCTGTAAGCGTCTGGGTATTGCGGAAAATGTTAATCTTTACTCCACAATTATGCACGTCAGCTGAATCTCACGAGTGCAACAAAAACAATGCATCAGTAATTCGTGAAACAACCGAAAAACTCGGATCTGAGTCTAGATGTAGATTATCTCAGTACGATGAAAGTAGGCATGTAAAATATCTACACAATAAACTAGTAATTAACGTGTAATCCTCTCTGCAAGTTTTTCAGGCGTCGTGTTCCCGATGGGACTTTAATATTACAGTGATACACAGTCAAGCACTTTCTATGGTAGCTATTGCATTTATTTGGGTGACTCTCAAATCCGTGACCTGAATTCTTAAATCGCTTTCACAGCAGTCTGGTACGTTGATTTTTCGAATACAAGTCTCCTGTAAATATTTGACAGCATCCTGTTTTATATACTACCTAAGATAAGCCTTAGAGGTAATATTTACATAAGATTAAGTAAAATAAAATAGTCCTCATATCCCTGGCTAGCATTTAGCCGGAGGTTATTCGTCTTGATTCAATCGTTCGTGCATTACTCCTTAACTTGCTGTGCTAAATTGTTATTACTCGGTGGAAGCGGGCAGAAATCATATAAGGTAGTTACTCAGCGACTTAATTATACCTTTCATAAGGCAGATTACTCGTAACTTTTAAGTGTGAGTTCACTGGAATCCAATCGTTCATAAGGAACCGTTATAATATATGTAGAAGGAAAACCTAAATTAGTAGGTTTGGAAATAGGTCAGATATGATGGATAATTTAGCCCGTACGTTGAAACACGTCGAATAAAAAAATCTTCAGTCCTTCGCAGGTGTTCCCTAGTGACAGGATCATTTTCAGTGTTAGACGTTGTTGAAGCACTACAGAGCTGATTTTTATCGTGCTTTCAAATTCTTAAGTTTGGATTTTACTTTTTAGTTTTCCTTGGTGCGAATAACAGGTATTTTCATATAATTTGGGAAAACAACATAATAGCAATTTTTTAATGTCATGCTCGTACAAGACATCACAATCCGATTTAGATAGTTGGTGATTTATGGAGAAGGATAAGTTTATGTTTTTATGCGTTCACATAGGTATTTTTGAATCGTATGCTGCATTCGAAATACACAGAAAGTACTTGCAACCTATGGAAGAAAACATTAATTTGTAAATATGAAAAGTTTCAGGGAAAATCCGCCAGATTTGCAACAATTGCTACGAGAAGAGAGTTAGCGTAACGGGTATGTTGGAGGAATTGTGTTGGGAGACTCTTGATTCACGAAGAGGGAAGGCAAGCAAGGCAAGACTTTAAGACTATTAGAAAGGTGCAGGACGTCTGAGTTTTCTCGCTAAACCGAAGGAATTAATACGATATGGTTCCGAATTATATTGGTAAATTCGACCACCGAGATAAAAAATATGGGAGATAAACTCCGTCATAGACGGAGATTCATGTATGTACGTACGCAATCATAATAAAATCAAACCCAAGCACCCGAAATATTTACTTAAAGAGAAACATTTAACAATTTAGTTGATGATTTCGTTACGCAAGTAAGGATGTATGTATGTATCCGAGATTTTTTTATATCAGCTAATACATATTCAAATACGTGTATGAACTAATAGTCAACTGCATGAATAACTGGTGCCTTACCATTCCCTTCACATGCTCTTGCCACGCGTATCGCAGGCATTGTGTTAATTCAAAGGAAATTATTTACTTCTTGGTAAGTTATTATTTAAACGTGAAATTTTGCTTGAAACTTTGAAGGAGTTCTTATTTAACTCAAATGTATTGAACAAACCATTACAGCATCTTTATCTTTGCTGTATATTTCCGATACCTGTATTTCCAGAAATATTTCTTCGTCTCTCCAAAGAGCTGCGAGCTCCGAAGGAAAAATATTAAAGGAACAGCGGAATTATTGTTCGCACATTTTCAAATAAAAAACATAAAATGAGAATACTTACCTTGTTTCAGTATAAAACATTATGTTCTTGCCGGTGTAGATAACAAACGAGCGACGAACGGGAACGAGACGGATCGAGAAATATCTTACACGGGAACCTCAAAAATCTTAACCGAACGCTTCCGCTTTTGCGATAAGCGGGTCGAAATTAGACAGACACGAGCGAGGACTGGCTCTTTCCCTTCCTTCCTGTCACTTCCTCTCCCACTATCTCTCTCTCTGCCCTCTTCTTGCCACTCCAAACGAGTGAGAGAAAAATATAGGGTTAGCGACAGAGAGAGAAAGAGAGAGAGGAAATACTACATTATTTAATAGCCTCAGGGTAAACGAAATCTCTCACTGCCCGTCATCATATCCGATCCGCCATATGGCAAATAATCCGCCCGGAGAAGACAACGTGTCTGCCTCAAGATTTGTCTCCTCCCGTCTCAGGGGCGGCTGGCGGGGAGTGACGGGGAAGGGATCGGGGAGAGCTTGTATGTTATGGGGGAGGGAGGGAAGTTGTGAAGAGTGGTCTAGGGGCGAAGCGTGTTGAATTTTCGTTCGGAGAGGGATATCGGGATGGGGATGGAGACACCCTCCCTCCTTCCTCGACAGACAGAGATGCGGCGGGGAGTGGGGGACGAGATATTGAGGGGAAGGGGGGGCGTATGGCAGGGGGAGAGGTGAAGGAAGATTTCGGGGTGGAATGTGGGAGGTGGAGGGTGGGGTCTACCGCCATATCTGCTTCTGCTCTCGGAGTAGAATGGGCGTCGGGGGGAGTGGGGAGGAGGGAGTAGATGGGATGAAAGGCGCGCGCGGAACCCTTGGACGGGTGCGAGGGAACGCAAAAGGGGGAGGGGAGGTTGGCGGTGTGGGGGAGAGATGCGGGAGAGGGGCGGGGAAGTTGGGGCGGAGGAGTGTTCCTGCATCTCCGTGGCAGGCTTTGAGGAGGAAGAAGACGTCTGCGGGGACCCTTCGTCAATGAGTCGCGGAGGAAACGGGACGGGTGGGGCGGGGAAAGAAAGAGGAAGGATTCCCGGCGGGGGAATAAGGAACTACTGGCTGGGTAGGGGTGTGAGTGGTGGGGAGGTGGGGGCGTTACCGTCGCGCGGAGGATGGGAGGGAGGGATCGGAGAGGAAAATCTCGGGGAGAGTGAGAGAAAGAGACAGCGACTGGGAGTGGGGGGGGCGAGGTAGGATGAGGGGAGAAAGGGTTGGTGAGAACCGCGCGGAGAAGAACTCCTCCGAGTGTGGGGTGGCGTGCGGGAGGGGCAGGGGGAGAGGGAAAGGGTTTGGAAACGGCTGCTCCGAGGTGTTGTAGGATCGAGAAGATAGGCGTCGACAGAATCGGGGTGATTGATGACCTGAATGGGGCATTAATTAGGGTAATAACTTGTTTATGCAAAAACGCCAATTTAAGAATTATGGCCTAGGGATTCGCTGGGGAGTTTTTCGTCGAATGGAAATAACTGTTAATTTTCCACTTTTCTTCCTGACAAAATAAGGGAATGTCTCCCCTTCACCTCGGGGAGAGTGCTATGGATTTCATTTACATAACTGCTCACGATTTCATCGTGCATCTCACATTGCCGCTTTTACATAATGGGGGCTCGAAAGTGATTCGTACGCATTTTCTTTGTTCTTTTAACGGAGCGCTGTCGCTTGCTTTTAGCCTCGAAGCCATTCCGCACACGTGACCATAGGTAGAGGCCATGGGAATTACGGAAAAAGTAAAGTAAATTATTTGGTCATTAGCACCAAGAGATCCCATGACCGTCCATTGAAATGACACTTTTCTTTTGGTCATTATGACTGTGTATGGGCGATTGAATTCTAGAGGAAGTGAATTATGATGGAGAACAGTTTTTCCAAAAAAGGTTTGTTTCCTTCGAGGGAAAAGTCCCAGGTGACTTTCGAGGGTGAAGAAATCGTGTTGGCAGTAAAATCTGTGTTTGGAAACTATTTCATAGGGGTTCAATTAGAAATACTGGAAATAAGCATGAAATAATTTTCCTTTATTGTGTATTGAATTGAATGACGTGTTATAAATATTTCAATGTTTTATTCATCCGTTTGACACTGTACGAGCATGTATCATGCCATTTCACAAATACATTGGTCAATGATAAACAACATCTAAATTGATTCCTTTTACAGCTTCTGATCGCAAGACTTAAAGCGTTTTCCTATTAATACTGGGGTTTATAAATACATTGGATAACTTTAAGTTACCGACTTCTTTATTAAAATATACGTTTCGTAATCACTGTGTTTATAATTTATATTACGTGTTCTGTTAAATTCATTATGTTTGCTATCATCACAATATAATATTAATTAGGGAGATTAATAAATGTACTCAAATCCTGAAGGATATTTTAATTTCAAGGAAAATGCACCAACAGCAGTTGTAAATTTCTGCCTTATCTAACTATACCAAATATTTGATTGTCCCATTTGGTCGATTAAAACCAATCAAGTGCTAGGCTATAGTTCCTGAAAATTGGTTTTCCATAACTATTAGGTGCAAGAAAATATTTTTTTCATCCTCACATACCTAAATTTATTGTATTACAGTAATTAATTAATTAGATCATGTTTTATTCAATCGGACTATGCGGTCTCAGGTAGGAGATCCATCAATAACCCCCAGTGCCAAATACGTAAGTAGCAATTAAATAAACTAATATATGTAATTTATAACACGCAAAGCATATGCTTAATTAGAACTATTGGATGATGCATATCCGCTGATAGCGGATGTGATAGCCGATGCTTCCTCTGGCGAAATTGAATTTCCTCGAAAGATAACGTCTCCCAAGATGAATTGTTCAGTTTTCTCATTGGAAGCATTAATTATTCATTTCGCTCCATTGTTCCATCGAATGACAGGACTTCCTTGACTTTAAAACCATATTTTTAAGTTGTGGAAAATATTCGTCTGGCGCCGATGCTATTCGAAAACGTTTCGCGCTTCTCCGAAAAATGATTCCGTTAACTCTTTCGCATGATTGATGCAAGTGTAACTTAATCCTGTAATACCTATTTGATGGCGCATTAATTTATTCAGCGACGTGAACTTATTTCACCAGTAAGTCATTTTGGAATCCCAGGGGAACTTATGCGGATTACAGAGGCTCAAGAAACGGTTACTCGAGCCACCGGCGAAAGGTGTGCTGGTTGCGTGGTCACCCCCAACCACCGAGCCTATTCCCTCGTGCGTGGGGCGGTTCGTGGAAGCAGTGGGTGCACACACACACCCCCTCGTGTAATTGTTGTCCATTGCGCAGCTCCTTTCCGTGTCTAACGAATTCCGTGTCGTGCCGCTCATTTGCGGCCTCCACCCCTCCCACGTACAAAGGCTCCCGCACCCCTCGTTCCCCCTCCACCCACCAAACTCCGACCCCTGCCCCCACCGAATCCCCTCACAGACACCTTTCCCCCTTCCCCTTCCACTGCCAACAGCCGTGCTCGTCCCCCCCCCCCCAAATTCATCTCTCTCCCCGCAAACCCATCCCCCTTCCTCCCCCATGTCGTGCAACTGCGGCAGCGACAGAGGTTATGTAAGGGCAGTCGCTTCCACCCCCTTGCCCTTTTCTCTCTCTCTCTCTCTCTCTCTCTCTCCTTCTCCACAGGCTCTCCTTTGCTTCCTAGCTTGCTTATCGTCCGGTCATCCGGTTCGAGGTGAAACCGTGTAAGCCATCCCATTATGCTCACGTATGTGTCTCTCCCTCTATCTCTCTCTCCCGCTTTCGGTCAAGTCGTCCTCCTTTGCTCCCCGACGGAGTGCCGGGGAGGCCATTTTAATTTGTTCCCCGACGCAATTTGCATCACTTATCTCCTGGCGGTGAGGCATGTGGGACGAGACAATTGAATACCCTACGTCCTTACCATTCCTCCTGCCGCCGCCCATCCCCTCTCCTTCCCTCCCCACTCCCATTCCATATGACCCTCCCCCCCACCAACTACCCCGCCTACCATCCTCGCTCCTTCCCCACACAAACCACTACAAAGAAACTTTCACGTTTTCGAATTTTCGGTGATCAAGTTACAATTCTTCTTCCTTCTCTTCCTTGAGAAAGATGGCTTGACCACCGAGTGTGAGTATCTTTTCTTTTTTGTGTGGTTCTGTGTTTTTTTGTTTTTTTTTCACAACTTCTAACTTAAAACACATTATTATTCACATAGGTGAAACTTTCACATATGTTAAATATAAATATATATGTTTTGTTATTATATTGTTATTATTATTTTAGGGAATCTACCGGTTAAGGTAGGCTTATGGATGGACACAACTATCAAATAAATATTTTGTGACCACACAAAACCAAATCCAGTAACCTACTCTAAATGAGGGCCCTCTTCATACCGGTGTACTTCCTTCCTCCCTTCATCCCGTCCAACATCCCTATCCTATTCTTACCCTTTCCTTGTTTGCCTAACATTATCCTCTCTATTACAGTCTTCAACATCCCACTGCCGCTAAATACGCCTTTCATCTATTTTTCCTGCCTCCATAGGATATCTCCCAACAAACCCCTCTCCTTACCCACCAGAGGGGTTGGTTGAGAGAAATCCTATGGAAGTAGGAAAAATGGATGAAAGGCGTGTTGAATATAAATATGTAATATATATATATAAATATATATATAATATATTATATATATTTATAATATATATTATATATATATATATATATATATATATATATATATATATATATATATATATATATATATATATATATATCACACTTCTCACTTTTTGATCGAATTCTCAAAGGAAACGGGGCTTGTATTCATTGATTCCGTATTGTCGCAGCATTTTTTATGCATGAACTTTTTGCGTGCGTCCATAAAAAGTAAAGAGAGGGAGATAGAAGGAGACTTCGATTTTCAAGCTGTCCAAATACAGAATACGCGATGGAACGCCTGTAGAATACGTGATAATTATGACGTGAGCCGCGACGGAACTCGGACGGCGGTCGTCCGGGCGCCCGCCGAATTATCGAATTATGGGGCATATCCATCGGTTGACGACCCCCTAACCCCCCACCCATTGTTGGCATTGTTTCCCTTCATGCGGTCATTACGGAAGTGCCCTGTTCTGTTCGGAGTGGGCTAATTCGCCGCGACCTCAACAGTAAGAGTGAAAATCCGGTGTCAACATATAGGGATAGGTCAGTGATGGTTGAAAGTTTTCTTTTATTGCGCTCGAGCGATCGCTGACCGCCATGAGTCATTAATAATTATTAGGTGGACATGGCTTTTAAGGAGTTAGTTTGTGTGGAGACAGCCGGAGAAACAATCGAATCGAGTTGATTTTATATTTTCCTGGACGTGTTCGACGTGGGGACGGAATCGGACTTAGTAATGCATGAGTTAATGAATTAATAACCATACTGCTACGTATATATAATATTAACTATGAGAAGTTAGAATATTTTTTTCTTTCAAGGTGCTCTATTTATTTAACTGCTTTGAACCATCCCTAACCATTATTTACTTTTATTTACCTTAAGATTTTCCTTTTTGTTTCCCTTTTCTTCAGTTCTTCGTTATTTCCTCCTACCTTCATATTGTCTAGAAAGTCCATTTTCTCCCTTCCTCTACCTAACTTCTCCTACATTCTCCCCTCAGACTTCAGTATCCAGTGTAACCAACAATATTTCCTTCACCCATCTTCTCCGTCTTTTTACCAATTTTTCCTAAACTTCTCCCACTCTGTCTACAATTTTGTCTCCTCTCAGACCAATTTATTATCTCCATTCTCCCTATGCCAGACTCGCGTCTGAAAATCGTCCATGTAGCAGCGTTTAATGATTAAATTTCAATGGATTAGAAATGAAAATCACTTGGTTTACATCGACCACATGTGCCCATAAGATATTTTGTGTTGACACATAAAGCATCAAATTTTTGGATTCTTTGTATACTTCCTGATATGACCGACTGCATGGCATAAATAAAATACTTTCACTCTTGAGCGCAGAATCAAACGACTACGATCGTCGCAACGTCGCAACGTACGTATGAATCAATGGTATGCTGAAATATAATGGAAAATGCTGGGAAAGCGAGGAAGAGGGAGGGAAATAATAGGCATTTTGGATGGAAACGAGGGAGGTAGAAATTAGGCAGAGCTAGAGAATGAGTTATTGTAATAGGTAGTATGTAGTTTTGTGTCATATTAGCTAGGGTTAGGAGTACTGGAGTGTGTATTTCTAGGATTCATCATAAACCTGCCCAAACCCGGCAGATTACTCTTAATAATAATCTCTCTAATTTATCATAATCGTTTTAATTCTCCCTGAGTTCAATTCACTGACTAGAAACGCAGTAAGCGAAATTTTGGAATATTAAAGAGTGCTCTTGAAAAAATCGTCGCGCCAAACACAAAATGAATAATTTGAAATGATCAGTTCTGTATTCTGGTATTTTACATGAAGATACAATAAATATAGCATCTCCGTGTGTTAGGAGGAGTTTAATCTCGAAATTTTCAAACGTTTCGATTTCTCTCTCAAATCTGAAATTATAAATGTTCGACAAAGTTCGTCTGGTTTTGTGTCAGCAGATGGAAGGCCGTGGGTAAGCTGTTAGGCTTTTCCATCGAATGTTGCTCTGAGAACGAGGCTAAAAAAAATGGAAATTCGTTTCATTTGGAGCAACTCCCCGTTTTTCCCCATAGCAACTCCGCAGTTCGTTTTCCTCTCGCAATTCTTCTCTTCAGATTTTCTTCCTTCCATAAACCTCTTAACGAATTCAACGTGTTCTATGGCGCGACTAAAGCAACGTGCTTGGATGTGTTCCTTTTTTTTCACGTGGGTCTTCTTCAACCTCAGTGCTCATTCCTCCATCACTCTGTTGAAACTTTCCGACAGAAAATGGCTTACCCCACTTGCACTGCGAAAAGGAATTCTCGGTTCAGAGTGAGTTCAAATACACGTAACTGCTCCTTCTGCAGAGTCGGAACGAAGGCGAAGTTAATCTCCGGGTGCGAAAGTCACGACGGCGACCTATTACACCGGTGTTCTGCGCCTGGAATTCATCGCCCGGACGGAGTTGTGTACGAGGATTTGGTTTCAACGCAGGACTCCCTTACACTAGTGCAGTGCAAAGAACTCATGTCTCTTCCGGATGTTCACGTGTGGACCACATGCTTCGTCTTCGGGAGGTGCTTTGGACCTCCATTCAAGCCACCTGCGACGTGTCGCCCCGACGAGCAGACGCTTCCTCGACCGCAGTGTGCCGCGACGAAAAAATATAATTTGTTTAATATGTTTGCTCTCGATGTAGCGGGCTATCTCATTCCTCACACCCTCACTCCACCTCTCCCCTCCCTACCTACTCTCCCCCTTCCCCTCCTCCGCCACTCCAAATTCCCCCTCCAATAATTTTAACGAGTTCCATTTATTTCTCATTTACCCCCGCCGATCCCGGGGAGCGATTGTGAAGACGAGATTAACTCCCTTATGCATTCGCCGAACTCAATATTTTATTTTATGTGTTATTTCCCTCTCTCGAACATGCAATCCTTCGTTTTCCGATAGCATCATTCACCCTGCGAGGCCAATCGATCCCTGATAAGGGGAATGCAAACACTTTACCCGCGGAAATAGACCTATCTCGCCCATTTTTCCGCCAGTTTCATCTAATATTTATGAATGTGCACAAACAAGTTAGGAGGGAAGGGTCAAGGAAATGTTTGGACGTTCGGGTAGCTTAAAACCTAATAAGCGTGGCACAATACAACGGAATGGGTGCAATAAAGGTTCGTCTGGGAAAACCACACGGAAACGGAATGTTGTTACTAAAACGATGAATACCCCCGAAATTGCACCCGTCACTCATAGTTATCTCTCCCATCCGTCATTTTCGACGTACTTTTCTAAGAATTTTCTCATTTAAAATCAGCATTTTTATCGTATGCTTGGAATCAGATCGTAGAGAAAAGTAGCTCATTTACCGAGTTTAGTTTCTTCAGGGTAATACGTGATGTTAACAAGTGACTCCAAATTTTCTCAACTACGTGTATTTGATATTGCTAGTTTATTTTTTTTGAGAGGTTTTTGAGATACCACATCAGTTCTTTATCAGAAATCGGTGAATGTACAAAAAATAAACGAGTAGAAGCACAGAATTCAACAATCCTTAAATTTTCATAAAAATTTTGGAAGTGGATGTCGACAATAATCGCTATAGCTGAAATTATCAATAATATCAAATGTTTCCTGGGCTAGAATAGAGAGAAGGTACTATTTACAGGTATATAATGTCACAAATTTTCAACATATAATTTTATTTATATGTATAAAATATTATTAATATAAAAACCATAAACACAGTAATCAACCCGAAGGTCGGTTTAGTAGGTGATGGTAGAGCTCACCCATGTACCAAGCCCGACGGCGAGTGAATATTCACACATCAGGGTAGGGGGGCCAGTTCCTTTCCCTGTGCCGGTTATGGTTTCCCAGGAAGATCTGGTACCCGAAAAATCAACTAGCTTGGGTGGAGCTGCAGGTGCCCAGAGTGGCTTGCCTGGAAATCGAACCCGGGATCCTCCGGTCAGTAGTCCAACTACCCCCTAGACTACCGCGACCCACTACTAATTATATGTATAATATTATTTACATTTGTAAAAAATACTATTCATAGTTAGTATATTGTATATATTTATATAAATATGTATATAAATATTTCTATACATATGTGTGTGTGTATTTGAGTGTGTGCGATAAATTTATGAAAATTTAATCTGACGTTTTAGAAGGTAAATTACGCTTATTATTTTTAAAAGATGCGGCAACATAACTTCCTTTTTTGAAAGCGCTTTGCGTTTGAAAAAGGAAGTTACCGTCACCCTGTATTTATCCACAACCAAACATTAATTTTGTCTCATATTTTAATAGATATAGTAAATGAAAAGTTGGGTTCAACATTTAACATTTGGCCAAGGAAAGCTCCGAAGCATGGGAATATCTTGTTGCTATGTATCCATGACATTTCCAAACCAACCAGAAGTAAAAAACAGCAGGGCCGTCAGTTTTTTAAGCAATAAAATGTGTTGGTCTTCATACTTCTCGACAATCATTTTGCTCGATAATAGTCCATGCGGGGACTCTTTTCTCTCCTCCATGTGTTTCGTGATGCCGTTGGCAGCCCTCTTCTTCGATGAGAAAATCACGGGTGCCAATCATATATTTCACCTATACGTGAAAACGCTTCACCTTCTTGTTAAACGCTTCGTAAACTATCTGGCATCAAAAAAAAAACCTGGCCCCATCATGCCGTCGTCGCGGGTTTGAGACGCGGCCGTTTTCCACCGGCCACCCCCTCTCCCCCGTCGTCCCTCCCCCACACCCCGCACAAAGAGAGCGCCCACCTTCGGGGTTCGGGAGAAGAGCGGCAGATGGAACGGAGGATGATGCACGGGCAGAAGGTCGTCAGGTAATCGTTTCCGAGGAAAGGTGTGATTTCGCGGGGGAAAAAATGAGAAAGACAAAAATGCAGTGCAACTGACTCGGGAAGACAAAAGAGCCAGACGGAGAAAGAGACCGAGGAATATGTTTAATTAATGGGGCGTGGGAAAGCGGATGGGAGCCATAATTACGTAATTATTGTCATTAATTGCGATCATTTTATCTGGATAATCCTCCCCCGGGCACAATGGGAGAGAGAACGTACGAAACGAAATATGAGAATGCACCGGAAGAGCCAAGTCTCTCCTTCACCAATTTTTAGGCCCAAACGAGCGACCCTTGTTTATTCGCTTCGTAGGAAAGGATTTCCCATTGCATCGGTGGTAGTCGTGCAATGCACAAATAAATTTTCAATAAACAAACTTTAGCCTTACCCAATGAGACCTTTTTACGCAAGTGAATGATACTTACTACGAATGTCCAAATTTAAAAGAAATTCAACCTAAGAAAAGAACCGAATGCTATTGTTCGTGGCAGGTGTCGTGAACTCTCAAATAGAAGACCCATCCCTTCTAGGATTACGACTCACCTGGCGAGGTTCAGGAAGTATTTCTTGCCGCAAGTCCGTTCAAATCCCATCAATTTTGTACTAATTTTTTTATGAAATGGAAAGTTGTCAGGTAATCGATAGGAATAATACATTGCAGAGTAAGACTAAATCACGCATAACATAAAAATTTTGATGAGTTTAATTAAATCTCCTCTCATTTTCGTCATAAACACTCCCCACTTATTTACAGGAATGAATAACATTTTTACGTGATTAACCATCGTTTCTTACTTGTTAAATAGTTACTACCGTTACCAGTTACAATGATGTATTCTCTTTTTTCAACCTGTACGTGTAAAAATATCCTACGCAAAGCCTTTTTAATTTGTTGGGTGCTTCAGTCGGTACTTCATAAAATCGGATTGCAGGTATTATTAAGCATACTTAAGACCCGATTGCGTTAGACAAGATTATCTTGCAATATTTTACTTACTTTACATTGGCTACATTGAGTTACAACGTTACTGTTTTCTTTAAGGAGCCACTTTATATCATCAAAAATATACGCCTCCATGCGATCATACAAGTAACGTTTTAGCTTCAGAACGAATGCCAACGTCTCGGGCTGCAATCCATGCGCCTTGAACGACAGCGTCTTTTTCTCTCAGAAGTGAAGAATTTGGTCGTCCTTACTCCCTTTCTTCTAACTAGACATAGTTCTTGAATCCTGTTTCCATTGCATCATAGGAACCTTGCCGTATTTCTCTTCCCGTGGCGATGAAAGTCTAAAATTACGGCCTTCAGACAATTGAGGCAATCAAGGCATGCCTTTCAAGACGACATTAGATGGAACCCCGTCGTGTTCAAGCACGAATGATTACTCATGGCAGGGAATTTCGAAGCGTAAAAGCCGCAGTGGTCTTAGCCGAATGATAGAAGGAAGTGGGTAATGAATAAAAGTTGAATCGTTGCAAGGGCATAACTTCTATGCGACTAAGAGTAGATTCGTCCATTTATTTATGCATTACCGCACTGGACATCACCGTTGCCTTCGCTTTCCCACTCACTGACAGGATTGGGGATAATTCAACTGGGAGGGCGTCAGAAATGCAAAAATGAACACGTGACACGTGGCACTAGTGTTTCTCTCTATTTTCGTGGAATTCTATCTCTTTTATCAATATACCTGCCAAAATATTTTTCCAGGACATAGCTAGATCAATCAATGAATCATTATTTTGTCTAAAGCTGGAGTCCGGAGTGAAGCTAGCGGGAAATGGAGCTGGGTGGGAAGCGCGAGTGACCTTGTACGTGACGTATGGATGCATAAGACCCATGTTCACATCCTGGTGGCCTAAGATTTGACATATGTATCTCGATCGATACCTGGTGGGTTGCTTTATGGAAAGCCAAAGAATTTCTCCAAGATTGACTGTGAAGATACAACTTCCCTGGCGACTTTCATAAACGGGTAAAGCAACCCTGGTATAGTTTTTTCTTCACATAAACTTCATTCCTCATGTCTATATTTTCACCAAAAGTACCCCCCAAACTTCAATTACGTAAAGAATGAAACAATCGCGCACCTACTCCATAGAGAACAGTAATTTGAGTAGAAATTGGACAGTAGGGGGACCGAATTATATTTTTCGTGATTTATTTCTTCAGTATTCTCGTAAGTAAACCAACCCTTACATATTATACTGTCTTGAAAAATAGAGAAAACGAGCAAAACTTGTGGTAACTAACTTAGAGAACGGAAAATGGCGGTGCAAACTAGATAAACGATATTCAACAAGCAAGAATTATAAAGCTATATGTCCTTTAGCAAGTTTAATTTTACAATTTTAGCCAAGACAGGAATCCAAACCGACCAACAAATAATAATTACCCCATGAATATATATGTATACATATATAAACATTGATTAAGACATTTAAACACAGAAACACCAAGAAAGGGCATTCGTACGTGTGGTACTGACGCATCGACGGCACGGTCGGGATCATTAGAATGATTATGATGATGTCAGCCATGTGTGAAACCACATATATGAGTGTCCTTTCTTTGTGTTTCTGCGTTTAAATGTCTTAAACAATGTTTATATGTTTTCATAATATATATTATTTATACATATTATATGTAGTATTATAAAAATATATATAATGATTTTCTAGCTGTGGCAATGAACTAGATGCATTTCTGAACGGCATCTAGGCAACTTCATTCCCCTCCGTCAATCTGCGTCCAGCCTAGGAAGAGGGGTGTAGGGAATTACGGAGGAGAGTCACTTCATCGCCACGGAAGGACGGAGAAGAAGTGGAGTTGACGACGGATGGTAAACAGCAGAGGAACCAAAAGGCGAAAAATATTCAAAGCGATACTTTTAGAGAACCCAAAAAGAGAGAGAGGAGAAAAGGAGAAGAGGTGGCAGAATGGGTTATACGGGGTGGGCGCGTAGGGAGAGGAACGCGAGGGAAGTACGTGAGATGGTTGGCATTTTTCCGGAGAGGAAGTGTTCAAGAAATCTTTCGGAGATCGCTTTTAAATCCCGAATAGAAACCTTGGCTCACTCGCCCGCCCCCTCCCTCCCCCGCGACCTTGCCATGAGGTGCCTCAAGCATGAGAACTTTTCCCCAACTTTCCCACTGCTCAATCTAATACTCTCCGCCCAAAATGGAAGGATGGATGCAAGGAGAGGAGAGTTCATTCGTTCGTTTGGTGCGGGAGAAGTGGACAGGGATGGGGAGGAGAGGGGATAAAAGGCGGTGTGAATGGGAGTAAAGTGGAAGGAAGAATGGAAGAAGGGAGTCCTTGGGATAGAGAAGTGTCTGTTCCTCATGGGCGCACTACACGTGCAGGGGAGGTGGTTCCCTTACAGAACTATTTCTTCCCTCCTCCCTTCTCCCCTCCCTCATACTCCCCCCAGTGCCTTAGCACGAAATCTATCCCAGGCCCTTCCTCCACTCACGCTCTTTCTCTCACTTCCTCTGTCCCCTTTATTTCCGTCTCTATCTCTATTTCCACCATTTCGGGCTTTCTTTGCCTTGCAACAGGGTGGTATATCTTCCCCCTCCCCCCCCCGAACTCTCCTCCCCCCTCCACCCCTCTAGAGAGAACTCTTTCGTCCCCCCATTACTCTTCCACATCACGACCCACTAGCGAACGCGCGAAGGATTTTCTCAGGGGGAGGCCCAACTTCAACCAAAAGGGTGGGCCAAGGTCTTGTCTCTCCGGAGATTTTCTCCACCCGTCCCGGGATTACTGGATCCGTTCCGCACTCGGCCCGTCCGGTTGTACCTCCGGTTGTAGAGCGTATCCGAAGAGCGGTACCAAAAAATATCTCAGAAATTTTAGGGTTTGGTGTAAGTACGTACCACGCGGGCGTTGCAGGTTATTGTCGAGAAATTATCGAATGAAACCGCCGGATGAGGACTTTATGCTAGTCATGAGAGCTTAACTAATGACTGAGGATGGAAAGTTTTCGTTCCAGTCGTTAATTTCTGCCTAGTTGAAGGGCATTTGTCTTTTAATATCTTTGTGTAACTTTTTTGCTAATGGTGATGGTAATGATTATACATCTTACGATTGTTCATCGTTTCCCTGTTGGATGGTATAAAATAATAGTTTACCCAAATGAATTCCCCAGGGGGCAGATATATTTTAGGAATTTTATCTAATTTAAAGTATCATAATTAAACGTACACGCGAGAATACAATCAATTCACGGAACGTTGTATTTTGGGCAAAATATAATATTTTATCGTGTTCATAATCTGTTAATCGGACCCTGTAATTTTATTAATTAAATTCAGGTGCTAGAATTAGAATCAACATTCATATTTTCAACGGTCGTATTTCATATTTCATTACGGTAGGATTGAAGTCTCTTTCATTCATATGACCTACCGAAAATTCAAGGAAATACTTATTTCTTCTAGCATACAGTCACCATAAATTTCAGTATTATCGTGAGTTTTTTAATTCATTTGAAAACAAAAAATAAATATTTCATTCAGATCTATTAATTAGTTATAATTATTTCACAGGTAACATCAATAGAATTTTTCTTTTAAAAACTCGATTTTTCTACGATTTTTTTACGTTAGCAAGTACGTGTACAATCCGTTATGTATTGATGGTAATATGAATTTAGTACTTTTGTTTTCATTCTTAGGATGTGATCTTGAATAAGACTTAAGGTTCAATCTTGAGAATTACTTGCTGCAAAGACTGCCTACATAATAATTAACTTTAAGGCATACTAGAGGTAAAATTGTCTTAATATCTCTTCGTCAGCATCGTTGGGGACCCTGAGATAACCGTTTATGCGTTTCCTTAAAACTTAATTATAATAATTGATGAGAAACTGGGTTGGCAGTACTAAGGTTTGAACAAGAAAACACAATTACTTAACTATTTTCGCCTCTCTGAGACATGATCGGAAGATTTTGTTTTTTTAAGAATATAGGAGGCATTCCAGATCCAACTCGCAGTATCTTAAAATTCAAATTATTATCCTTACATTTTCATCTAAAGATATTTAAAGCTCTCAACATCTACCGAACTAAAATTAGAATCGGAGATATTGAAATAAAGTTCATTCTATTTTGCAATTTAGTCGTTGATACATCGTAGTTAAGGCCAGAGAGAGAGGTTAATGTTAGTTTAAAAATTTTAATGCTTCAAAGAAGTTTGAAAATAGTAAAATAAATTGTTAAATGAACTTCAAAATCTAATATCTTTCAAAAGCATTCATTTCCAAAAAATTGGAACTTTTGGAAACTAATTAATATTCGTATTCACTTCTATATCTATAGAAAAGGTTTAGGAGCTAGTGGATCAAGGGTTGTTTGAAAGAAACTAATGCATAGTAAGTAAGAAGTACGGATATTTGGAATGCTGCATGCATTAATTTCGATGAGAGAAGAATGCAAATGTGAAAATTTCACTTAGCATAAATCACATTCGCCTAGACCGGGGTACTTCAGAGCATAAAAGGTGTATCCGCTCAAGTTATTGCTGCATCATTATCCAATAGTTTCTTTTTTGAGCAGAGAACAGTTGTACTTTAAGCAAAATAAATCGCTGTTCTTTTTAGTTAAATGCCATTCGATCTCGTATTTTATATAAACTTATCTAAGCTTTTATCATAAAATTTTATTTGCGGTCAGTGACTTCTAATAAAGCATAAAAAATTATCCTCAATGAATTCATAAATTTTAATGAAACCATTCATCAAAAGAGAAATTACAAGTAAAAGACTGGTTATTCTAATCCTAAAATGACGCTCGCCGGTCACCAGGAGTTGGTTAACCTTCGAGCTATGAACGACATTATTCATCTCGGTGGAAAATATTCATTCATTCGCATACATTGGGGAACCTTGAATGTTTTAAAGGCCATTATAAAAAGTCATTAACAAATCATTTCACTTAAAAAAATGATTTCAATGCTGTTTTGACGTCATGAAACCTTTAGAAGAAAAAGAGTACGTACGTTGGCACACTTATATACTAGAAATTTCAAACCCCAGGGATGAATATGAAGAATTTCTTTCTTTAAAAAATTTGAGGCAAAAAAGCTGAAGCTGACTGAAATATGTTAGTCATTTGGGAGATCCTTACAAGAAAAAGCCATCCCAACATCTATGAAAATTTTCCTGATTCAAAACCCTTCTTAAAAAGCCAACCTTAAACTCAAAAAAAAACTCCCGCGGTCTCCCCTTCCATTATCGACCGTGGACTTCGGCCGATCCCCCCTATATTTGTTTCAAAGAAGCACTCACCTCGGGCAGAGGTTCACACGTTCCCTCCAGGGGATATTCCATAAGTGTCATCTAAATGCCACTGGGTCCAGGCGGTTTGTCAGTTGCGCTATCCGGTCCATAGGTGGCAGGGAAGGAGCAGGACACGGACGTGACGGGCACTGATCCGGGCCCCCCGACCTATTTGATGACGCCCCCACAAATCAATCGTGTTATGAACAACATCGATATCCAGCATCATTATATACACTATACTCGTGAGTGAAATTTTTTGTTAATTTGTGGCAATCTCTTTATTCTTTTGCTGCTAGTTTTTGCATTTCCTTGAATGAAAACATGCTGGATTGCTCTTTACTGTGAGTGAATGCGTTCCTTCAGATCTAACTACATCAGCCGGCAGGTTGTGGCATGTCACAAGTTGCTCAAGGTGCAGCCAGATGTGGACAAAATATAGTCGTACAGTTGCTGGTTCATTAATAGAGAAAAACACTGCGCCATTGCAAGCCTTCTATGCCATTCCAAAATGCGAAGCAAATGAACAAAATAAATAAAGAAATTAGCTGCAAGAGAACAATTGCATGTAGTTTTTTACTTACCAGACTATGGCGTTATCTTTGAATACGTGCTTGTTATGCAGTGCAGTTAACGTGATTGAATTTTACTCTAAGTTATAAATGGTGCCATGATGCATGTGCTACTATATATGTCCTTAAAATGTGGGATATGCATTTGTAATGCTTGTGGAAAAGACATTCTCATAAAATATTTTTATCATATCTAAGACAAGTGGGTGATTAAGGAAAATAATTACTTAATTGAGACGATCCAAATTGATCGTGTATTCTTAATTCAATTTTTTAAAATCTTCTTCGTTATTCTTAGTAACGGTTCAAGTTGGGAAAAAACCGAATCAATTTAATATGCCTCGGTTGATAATTAGAAATAAACAGTGAAAATACATTAATTTTATCCATAAATTTATATTTTAAACTTTTAAACAGTGAAATTTCTCAAAGTTGTTGATAATAAATATTCTTGTATTTCATAGTAACATATGAGCTAAGTGCAGCTGAAACATCGTCGATAGCGTTTAGGTGTCTTCAAAGGTTTTGCAGTCATCATCGGACAGACTTATGAAATACTGATTAATATGAATGATTTTCAATGAATAATGGCGTAATTAATATCTATCGTTATCATCGCGTGTTTATGGATAAGTATGCAGATGATTCCGTAAATGGGAGCTTTGTTGAAATCCTATCATCAGAAGAAATACCATTTTTACCGTGCCTGTAGCAAGGATCGTAAGAAACAGCTATGAAAAACAAAGTTCCGAAATATCAAATGTACAAGTAAGTATTTGTATCAAAATTTTTTCGCCCTTATTTTACAGTTTATTTCTGTAATCTCCCTTTTTTTGGCACTTTTCCGTTTCTTTTGTTATTTTATCCTTTCCTTCCTAAATAAAAAATATGGAAAAGTGTTAACTGGAGTATAAAGTGAAATTTTAAAACTGGAAGATTTGAGTTATGGTTTTGAATATCTCGTAAACATTGTTAAGTTGACTAACACGCCTTGTCCATTGCGTGTACCCATCTCATCATTTTAACTGAGGAAACATAATGGTCTCTCGTGGATATCTGAATTTATCATGTCCTTAATCCTCGGATGTATTCTTTCGTGTCTTTTAGTTTCGTATGGTCTGAGAGGCGGGACTTCAGAGTCAATTCGAAGAGAGAAATCTTAATCGAGTCGCGAACCGATCGAATCACTAATTACGCGCCTCTCCTCCTCCGAGAGAACTATCAAACTCACACATTATGCAAACATCCATTACGATATTTCTTGCGTGCCACAATGAAAACAGTGACTTTTCATTTGAATTTCAACTTCCTTTCTCATGGTCCTGCCCATGCGGTTTTCCCCAACGCGATGCATTTCCATCACGCAAATAACACATTTCGCTGTCAGAATGTCACGGAGTAATAACTTGCTGGAGACAGGTGGCTTTTTTGTGTCATGTGCGGCTATTATTTCCTCGAAAAAAAGATAAAGATTTATTGTCCATTTCATTTTAAATAAAATAGAATAGGCAAATTTCTACTTATCTATGCTTCTCGAGAGCCATTCAATTTAGTATTGCATGGCACCCTTCTCAAAAATGTTGAGTATTCCCTATATGCCAGCCAACTTTTAAAAGCCTGTCACATTTCAATATTTCCGCACTTTATCACCAACTCAATCTTTCTGAGATAAATGATTTGAATTAACGCAAGCGTCTTTTTAGCCCATTTCATTAATAGCATTTTCTGTCGCTGCAATTGGGCACCTACCTTTAGGAAAAATATCCAAATAGCGGAGCCTGATTATGATCAAACTTAAAAAAAGCTTTTTAATTTTGAAAACTTAATGACAATATTATCGAAAAAGTCACCATCACGAATAAACTAGAG
The DNA here is from genome assembly GCA_037158775.1 of Hetaerina titia. Taxonomy (NCBI): domain Eukaryota; kingdom Metazoa; phylum Arthropoda; class Insecta; order Odonata; family Calopterygidae; genus Hetaerina; species Hetaerina titia. The sequence goes on from CM073768.1 coordinate 120,899,758, forward strand.
TGTATGTAGTTAGGTTGGGTGGAGCAACCTCGTTTTTTAATTACTCATTTCTAATTTTTCCTGAATTTGGAGAAAAATTTATTATTAGAAGTCCGTGACTTAAATACCAATGCAAAATATTCCTACCGAGTCATAAAAGGAATTTTTACTTGCGCCAAAATCATGTTTAATCAGTTTCGTACATCATTAATGTATCCTACAGGAATGGGCGTACAAAAAATCTCAAAAAAGGACAAGGCAGACAGAGAATATTGGTGTGACGAAATCATGCCTACATAAGATGAACTGTCTTATTTAGATATCCACAGGGTTGTCAACACATACTTTTGGATTCAAATATTTTCGAGCGCCTTCATGTAACTTTATATTATAGATCGCTTGCCATCTTTATGTTAGTATTTAGGGTTAAAAACGACTGACACTTAAAGAGCAAAGATTGAAGCCCTTCAAAGGAAAGATTTCAGCTCAGGAATAGGAAAAGGTTGCTTCTTTATACTCGGATATGAGGAAATGTACTAAAATACAAAGTTTTCCTGAGAGATAAAAAAAAACTATCTTGGACAAATCATATTATTCAATCACTTAATTCATGTGATATAATAGACGGTTTTGGCTGAGAAAATATTTCAAAATAGGTACCAAATGAAAACCATCCCCGACGTAGTAGATCAATGCAAAAATAGGTGTGCGAACGTTAAAGTGCTGCAAAAGTATTTTCCATATTTCGGTAGAAAGGCCATCAATATTTTAATGTCAAGTGTTTTCTTCCTTTTCACTCAGCTGTGGAATCTTTTTGGATTGTCATTTGGGGGATAATTTTGAGTTGAAATAGTTATCATCCGTTTTAGTTTTCATGGCACTTTGTTAGATCCATGTTAATAGCTTATATTTCTCTGTATGAATACTCTGTTATGATAATTGAAATGTGTTTGAAACACTTCGATTAAAATCATAAAGATACTTTCGTCGAACCTCGCTGCTAAATATTATTTTTATATGCGCTAAGGTTTACAGACTCCAATTCATTTCGTAAGGAGTATACTAGCTGAGTGTAGGTTTTTGATGAATTCTGGAACTACACACTACCGAACTCTTAAGCTCTAGTAATATAAAAAAAGATATTCCAAAACCCCATACTACATATCTTCTCGGATTCTCGTAACTCCATTTTAAGCGCTGCATAAATTCTACCACCCTTTTTTAACTCAAAATGTTTATTCTTTCCTCTCTTTACCAAAATTTTCGAGGATGAAGTCAACTCTCATCTCCCCTAGTAGTACTGTCGTCCAAATCCCATATCCTCTCAGCATCTATTGCATCAACTGGTCCTTCCTTTTGATTGCCTGTGATTGTCTTTCCTTACCGTTAACTTTATATGTTCCATTATTCCGACAATGGTATTGATTGTTAATACCATGATTCCAAATTTCCATAGCTGTACACAATACCATATAACCTCGACTGTATGGGGGTCTATTAACACAATGAAGTCATGAATATTTTAAGCTAACTTTTTTTAGTTATTTTGCCTTCATTGGGTAAAGGATGATGGTTCCCTTGTCCAAATCCACTCGGATTGTGCCCAACTAGAGAATTTTTTGATAGTCATTTGATTCTCTATCAAAACTTTGAGGGAAACTTCAAGGAAAATAAACAGTGCCGCTGACATGAATGTGTGAATTCGTCACGCTTTTATATTTCGCACGTGTGTCCAACCCAACCTTCGGGTTGATGACTAGTTTTTCTAGTCTTTACATATAACCTAATGGGTTTTATTATCAAAAAATATTTCGGGACCAAGTGTAAGAATTCCGTTGTGTAAGGTGAGATACCGGGTATGAAGGGCCAGACGCTCCAGAGCCATATGGCCACTTTACCTGTGACTTAAGTCCTTTTTGTCTCCCCCAATGATTTCGATATGCCTTCCACATCTGTACTCATATCTACATTCCCGAAGGATTTGTCTCTATGTTTTGCTTCAGTAAAGTATATATTAAAATAGCGAATAAGACGTTTAGTGTACATACTCATTTCATTGCTCTTAAATTGTCCCAAAATTAATTCACCCTAATATTGATACCTAATTGTCTAATTTACAAACACATTACTCTATAACCCCCGTTTCATGTAGGATTTTTTATAAACGCCAATTCTTGATACGACACTTTCTTTGCAACAAATTTTCCGACAATTTTCATTTGTGTGTTGCCATATTTTTAGAGTAAATATCTTTCTAATATAATGCACTACGACTTCAGCTTCATTGACTTTTGTTTTGACCCTCAGCTAGGCATTGAAGATAAATCTTATGTTTTTTATACGAGAAATGAGTATAAAATACTCGTAGAATCTCGTAATATTATCACACGGTGGGGGCTTGCTGCAAGTCAGGAAAACATTGATTGAAGAATAGAATCATCAGGATCGGTCGGTTCGGGAGAAGACACATGAGGTAAGCGAGGCGATCCTGAGCTCCCGACACGAAACGATCGGTTTTCCTCAGAGACGAGCGAGCGAAAGCGTTTGTTATTGTGACCCGTTCCCTACCTTTCCGGCCAACCCATCCATCCCCATCGCACTCCCTTACTCGTACGGCACCCTCCCCCACCCCCCCCACCCGTCGGACCCTTGCGATCATCCCATGCAATATTCGGCTGCGGTTCGTTGTGCCTAAAAAGACCCACTGTTATTTTTTTACGCAGGGGTACGTGAATGCACACCTTGTTGGAACGAGCCCGGGAAGAGGGGAGTCCTATTTCGTGATCTTTCAGGCTCTAAACGCCCGAGGAATCGCACCACTGTTGCAACCGTGGAGGGTAAAGATTCCGTGCGAGTTTCCAAGAGTTCACCCCGTAAGTACTCATTTCTTGACGAAGATACGTCGCGTTAAACGAGCGTCATAGCATTGCTACTTTTTATTGCGTAAAGTTTTTTTAAAATTTTGGAAAATAATTACGACGGTGTTACGCCGGACAGCTTCATAGAGTAGAGAAGCAAATTGAATGCTAAATGAAAATATAAGACAAATAATTTTGAAAACTGGATTAATTTCCCAACTCATCGAAGATTAGACGGAAAACAAAGGTTTGGTGTAAAATTTCAGCAATATTTCATGAAGTATTTGCGGCGAGTTCTTTTTCACTTCGTTCTTTTTGAAGATGCTTATTAATACTTTTCACTTTTGCTCACAAAATTCTCTATTGTAATTTAACTATATATTTTTCTTTGAAAATATGTTGGCACAAGTAAGCAAGTCAGTTAAAAATTTCTAAACAACTCTTCGCTTCCCAATGTGAAACATCTGAATATTCTGACAATTGAATTCTATGCCTCCAGGCTCATCTTTGTGAAACTTCATGATCCTTGAAGGAGTAAACTTTGCACATTTTCACAAAAAGTTTATTGCTCTACTACCGGTTTCGACGCATAGGTAGCAGTCACCTTCATCAGGTTGCCTATCGTCTAAACTGACAGCACATCAATAAACGTATTTTGAAAATGTACAAAGTTTACTCATTCAGTGCTCCAAACTATTTGCGTCCACTTTTCCGAAGGTTCCCATATATTTAATTTATCATGTGTGGGAGAATTTATTTAGGTAGTACGTGAATTATTCAAACCGCGGCGAGTCTCCGTGGTGTTCCTCTACGACAAAACATGGTAGTGTGCAAGTTGTTCTGCAGCAAGTTTCTGGATCATTAAATTCTCAATTTGCTACGATTTAATGATAAATATTGGATTTTTTGGATGACATTTTGCATACGAACTTCTATATGAACAACCACCAGTATACGTTATATCTTCCAGGCGTGTGAAATACCGTTCATAGATATAGTTTATCCAATGATTAAGGGGTGGCATGTCATGTTGAACATATATAATTTGACTAAAAGACTAGTGACCATAGTAAGCAATCCTTTGGTTTGATATATAAGATTAGAGCTCACCTAAAACCTACTAAACCCTATGCCGCGTGTGAAATTCACACATTATCAGCGTGGAGGAGCGAGTTCCTTATTTCCTGTGCCACTTGTGGTTCCCACTCAGCTTAGATGGTTTTGACGGTGGCCAGATGCATCTCCCGGAATCGAACCCTTGACCTCAAGTCAGTAATCAAGCACTCTATCCACTGAGCCACTACGTCGCTTGGCTTAAAGCCAACTTGATTTATCGGCGTGGCGCGAACCCGTCACTTCCAATCCCAAGCAAAACTAAGGCCATAGGGTCCTATTACCGTATCTTTTCTAGCTCAAGTGTTTTGCGCTTCACTAATGAGATACTTCCGTGAATTTTTCTTTCGCATTTACTCCTATCTTAGCTTTGAGGTTAAAAATTATAATTAATGAGGTCCTTACTTCATTTAATGAAAGATTCAAATGAACTATTTGCGCCACATGTTCTTTATTTATGGGTAATAAAAATGCCCGCAAGAATCGCGAGCATAGAAAATGGTGGCAATTAATCGCTAGCCTATTGTGGTACTGAAATACACCCGAATGAATCATGAATTTGTTGCTTCCTCTTGCTTTGAAGTTGTTGCTGCCTCGTGCTGATCTTGGTCAAATACGATTCTCTAAATTTATCCGTTATGGCATATACTTTCCTAATTTTTTTAAGTGTGGACGGTCAACTAATATCGATAAGTTAGGCTGCAGAAAACTGATTTATCTTTAAATGAAAAACCAACTGGTGTAATCTTTTGAAATTACCTATTACTTTCAGGTGTTAAATCTCATCTGCAACAATCCCCAATGTGTCTGCAAGCATTATAGGGACGCTTTTTATTTTATTATGATAATATCAATACAATCGAGCTACTCTACGTTTTTTGGCCTAATTGATATTCAGAAAGAAACTTTTCTAAACTTAATCCACTTCCCTGGCTGGCCAGGTTCTCTAAGTATGGTCTATCAAGAGTTAAAAATGACGCTCTCCAGCCTTCAAATTACTTCTAACAGAAATTGTTATAAATAATAAAAAGGTTTTTTTATATTTACCCGATGGTTACGTTTCTTTTGGACGTCATTAGTCTCGTTATAACCAAATTCAATAGAAATGATGTTTTTTCTACTCGCTTTCGCCAGTATACTATATTTAATTGAAATTGGTGCCACCGAAGCTTAACGAGGTCATGAAGCCTTGCATATTTAAATTAAATTAGTTAGCCTTTCAACCGAGATGTGCCTGTTATATTTTGTGAACATATCCATGACATATATCTGTCATACATACATTTTCCGAATTTCATAAATAAAATCTAGAATATCACTTTCATGAATAGCATTTTACGGTGCACTTGCAAGTATTGTGATAGTCAACATTACTGATTCAAGTCGGATGTTCGGGGTATTAGCATAATTAATTTAACAAAACTTGTGAATTCTCAACAAAAACTATTGTTATAAGTGTGCAGTAAAAATATCTATTAATCTGTAGCTGTGACGTGTGCATTTAAGCGGTGGCGTAGGCGGGTGATCAGCTATAAATTCAGACATTCATCCTCCGGCATTCGGCAGATACCGAATAAAAGTTCCCCGGCCCGTATCCCATAATTTGTTTTTCGATATATCTATACGCCATTTGCTGTTTTAAAAAATGCCGTTCCCATAAATCTCTCTGAAAATAATCGAATATTCCGATACACAATATTCCTGTATAGCTCTTCATTGTATTGCCCTTAAAACCAGGGCATCAATTTCACCTTTAATCGTGCGAGTCTTTTCCTTCTCCACCATTCCTAACCTTCAAAATCCCATTCCTCTTCGCCCTCTTCCTCTGTCTCCGTCCCTCCCTGCACTTCTTTCCACTTAACCAATCCCACCCCCCCTCTCCTCGCGCCCCCTCACCTGTTCCCTCTCCCTTCCGCCATCCACCCTTCTCTCCCTTCTCACACCCACCCACCGCCCTCCCCTCTGTCTTTTCTCACGCTCTTATCGTCCGCCTCCATAACCGTCTCACTCCGCCGCCCGCTCCGATCCCCCCCCTCCCTCGTCCCTGTCTTCCCTCCCTTCACTCCCTTCTCTCACTCCCTCAATCCCCCCCTCCTCTCGTGTCCTACCCTGAATAAATACCCGGGGGGGGGGGGAAGGGGGAGAGATGGAAGACGAAGGGAGGAGGGGATAGGGAGCGGTGGGTTGAATGCAGTTCCCCTAGCGACCCGAGCCCCTCCCCGATTATTTCTCCCTCCTCCCTGTGGAGTGATTCTACCCCCTCCTCCACTCCCTCCCCGCGTTACTCCCTCCCGTTTCCCCTAGCCTCTCCCTCCCCTTCCCACGGGCACATTTCAGGAAACCGTGCCACCCTCGTTATCGAAACGTTCTGTTCGTTTTATGTGAGTACATAAAAATTTTTCGACGAGTGAAACGGTTAGATCCCGAGGCCCTTTCCGATGCGAATTTTTTTATTATTTTTATTATTATTTTCGCCACAGTCGTTATTATGTGTATTTTTCCTTTACCCCTCCCTTGGGATGGTCCGTACGATTTTTTTTCGCGTGAACGCTTTTTTCCCCGAAATAACGAAGATGGAATCACGTAACGCCTTTTCTCCGACGAGGCTGAACTTTAAAAAAAAAAAAAGCTCAATATGGTCACGTGGGCTGAGATATATCGGGAGACATGATTTAATTAATGCGAGCTATGATCGATACCGTGAGAGAGTCAAAATCCGGATATTGAATTTTTCTCGTCGCACTCGTCAGGGCTTTCAGAATAAAAATTACTTTCTCTTTCTTATCGCGTCCCTCCTCGATAGCCAATATTAATAAATGGAGTTTGTCAAAATAATCGACACGCTGGTGAAGTGTTCACGCTTATCTTCACGATGTAAAGTAGTCAGAAGGAATTTTTCAATTGAAAAAATCCGCGACTGATCGATACTTTAAGGTCGAAGAAAAATGAGTGATGCATTCCGACGCTATTGGCGAAAGATGTGTGCATTTTCCAAGAAGAAAACGACGGATACGTGAACAATTAACGTACGATTCTCTTGGACTACATCCCAATGAGTATTGAAGTGAGCGGAAAGGGCGACGGAGTCGCTCATCAGCGCAAATGAACTCGTGATTATTCGATCCACGTGACGCGTGAGCGCGCACGGTTGATCAATGAAAGGCGTCCCATTAAACTTTTATTGGCACACAATTTTACGACTTGAAAAAGATCACGCACCCTTCGACCTATCGACAAATCCCGGTGCCCACGAGAATCCTAATTATGCATACCTTGAGCGTAGGCCGAGAATACTCCATTGTTTCCTCATCGTACCTGAACGCAATCTTTAATCGCGAGAGGAAGACAAATAATAGGTTTATTTCGAAGTGAATGAGGTGCGGTACCCTATCGGTGGTGATCTCCGTGAACGGGCATATACGCGTGAATTTCTCTGGAGGTCTTTGAATGCCTTACTATAAAAAACAATCGAATATAAATAACATGCAAACCGGCATTCGCATTCCGTAGGAGTTCTGGCGGGATTTTCATTTTTATCTCCAATGAAGGCCATGATCTTTCTGGTGAGCCAATCGTTTACAAAGATTGGGCGTCAGAGATATCCCATATGCAATTCCGGAGAGTGAGCCTTGGTGAAAATCTGAGATAAATGCGTTGAAGACGATCGTAAATTTAACAAAGATTAAAAAACTTGCATGTTAAAAATACGAGGAATGAGGAAGTTATAACCACCGATATAATTACAGGACGCCTAGATGCATAATTGTCCGGAATTTCATGGGTTTGACTGAGCGGTGACAAAAAATAGTCATTAAAAAGAGATAAGATGATGATGAATTATATTTGTGTTGCTCAATTACGTACATCAGTGGAAAGAATCAAGTCCTCAAGATTAGCAAGCCAAGCTAACCACTGATGGATGACACGTAAAGGAAGGCCGGGAAGTATTAAAAGATGGATGGTAGGAAACGTATTTCCTCTTCATATTTACTAAATTATGAAGCACTAGTTTAGACCATCGGAAACTTAGATTACTTCACTCAAAACTGTATTATTTCAAATTTGTAACCTGGCAAGTGTCACCTAATTGTTTGGAGCGCAGAATTACGTTAAGGAAGTATTATTAATGCGATCGTCAATGCTTAGGTGAATGTAGTTTTCCAATTCGGAAGCTATTTATTCCCTAGCCATTGATATTGCAGTGCGGAGCTGACTAACATGTATTGAACTAATCCAGGTATTTCGGCCAGTGAAATGATGAATGGAATAAAACACTAAAATTATATAAGGAACGGAAACCTTATTATTCATTCAGCAGAACACAAAATGTGCCAAGGTAATGGTTTACGGTTTAATTTTTATAAAAAAATAATGTATATATTACTAACTCAGATTCAAATGTTTTCTAAATTTGCATAATGCCCTCTTTAGGTAGTGGAAGTGAAAACCTATCTATATAAAAGATATTTTTCTCCATTTCTTTTCGATAAACAAACTGTAGCATCTCCAGTGGTGGTGTAATATCACCGTGATATGCTCGAGTTATTATAGTCTACGCGATCAGATAGTCATTTGCCCACGTGACGAGCGAAATAAAATCAATTGATTATCACAAAATTTCTCTCAACTTTAAATATACCCTTATTTTCTTTTTCGCTTCAACAGTTCTCACTCTCAATTTCAATCTCCATCAAAAAGTAAGCACAGGTGAAAAAATAGTTTTGATGAAAAAACTGTATCGAAGGCATAGATTTATGATCTAGGGCACTCATCAAGTGGACTCCTAGGCTCGAATGAGAAGCCAAATAGCATTAGAGGCGAGATGAAGATCGTGCCAGTGGCGAGCCTACATGCGACGCAGCTGCGCGCCTTAGTGTGTCCGAATCAACATATTTTTGGAAATCATCGAAGTGATGCAGTAAATCAAAAACGTTGAGAAAATGTTTATGCACCCTTTTCAAAGGTCTTATCTATTTTAGAATGCGGGTTCTTTTTTATAGCAAAGCATATTTAATACAGCATTTTAGTATACCCTGTTTCATTGGTCCCCTGCAGCATTACCTCCAATCTGAACTATCGTTCCAACAGTGATTAACCTTAAGCTAGAGGTCCTTTGGGAATGGAAATGCATAAACTGTGGGTAATAGGTATGAGATATTTGTGTATAGGCATAGTGTACCAGTTGATCGTACTTCATCTCCGTTTAAAAATAAATTTAAAATCTTTAACTGAGAGGCTGCGTTGATTATGCATTGTGTGCGATCTTTTTGTGGTGTAAATAGTATTATATTGGGAAATATTTGGGCGTAAATAATCATAATCACGTTTCCCAAAAGCATCCCAAAGAATAGCCTTCTTCCACTGAGCATAAAGTGAAATGTCGTTACAGCACAATAATTTTATGATCACCAGAGCTTTCAGAAAAGGAATTTGGTAAGAAATGCGGAAAATTTATTTTTTTTATATTATGCTATTTTTTATCGCTTAGTAGCCAAGCTACAGTTTAAAATTTAGTTCATTCTAATTTTTTTAATAGCATAAAGTTTTGATTCAGCGTAAATTTTAGTATGCTGCTATTTAAGCTGGTGAGTAAGCCTAGAATAGTGAACTTCGGTAAGGTTTGTTAATGTTTTGATGAGTTTAAGCTTCTCCCAGACTTTTGGCGGCCATACAATTCTTATCTTACCTCTAGGAATGGTTATCAAATCAGTGTCATAGTCATATTTGTCACATCTATCTAAAAGATCTATTAAATTATCAGTTTTTGTACTGAAACCATTTGTTTTAGCACAGGCTTGGGCGGATATCGAGGGATCCAGGTTCGAATCCCGGTCAAGACGAATGATTTTTACACTCTGAAATTGTTGCATTGAAATTTATTTTAGCGTATGACTCCGTTAAAAGTTACTGTTGCGGCATCTCCCGCAGTTTCTTGGAAATTGTGTCTCAATTTAAGGAAAACTCAATTTGAAATATCTCCGTTGAGGTATTTTGCCTGGGTATACAGCTTATTATAAAAGAGTAATTTCATGTCAGAATAAACGTTCTTCTACTTAGAAAATATTTATGCAAAATTTCTCTTACATTTTTATTTATTCCATTCAATGATTTCTCCATCTGATGCTTAAAAATGTCTAAACTATTATAGTCATTTTTTGAATAGTATATACATCTGGATCTGGGTGATATCCGGTATCTGAAATGTTTCTTTGCGCTCCGAGACTCTTAACGCCTTTCCTTTTATCGCAGAGAAGAAACATGGCCTGCATCATAAAAATTCCCTCTAATTTCCACAAAAATCGACCGCGACAATCAAACCGCCTTATTCCACAAACAATACTTTTTCTTCCAAAAATCTTGCGAAAGAGGAAGCAATGTTCTCGAGCGTTAAGGCGTATTTTTGATATCTAGTCCCATGAAATATCGAATTTTTTCCCATACTCTGAGCCACTGCCCATCAACCGCATTGGAATTCTGTCGCCCGCGGCGTGGAAGAATTCGTCCTTGAAGATTTTATCTAGTCTTTTCTTTTTAAATCGGCCACAGAAAAGTTTTTTTTTCCGAATGTCAACCACTTGAAACTTGACCATTAAAGGGGAAGGGGAAAAAAAGCATTCGAAACAAAAGATTTGGAGTGTGCTGCACTTCGGAGAATGTGTGCGTGAGAGTGCGTGTAGTGCATGCATCACGCTACAAGAATACAGTCAGCTCCATTGCATTGACCTTGGTTTTACGTGAAAATAGTTAAAGAGACTCTTTTTCTTCAAATTATTTGGTCGAGCAGGTAATTACGATGAAGCCTCGGTCAACTGTTTTTCCTCATACTTATCACACAAACTAAAATATTACAGCATTTCGTAGCCAAAAAAGCTTTGGTCAAAACCAAAGATTTCAACCAGTATGTATAAAATTCTTTTTAAACAGAACTTAATTTTTTTAATGAGTAGGCATGATTTTAAATACATAAATTCACGCTTCAGTTACCTAACCTTAAATGTAAAATGATGTTCGCTCAAGGTATTCTACCTACTAAAGGTGGGTTTTGGACAGTCCCTAATGACTATTTGCTTATAAACATCGCGAGGTCTTCCTCTTGTTTGCCCTGCATTATTTCCTTCTTTATTTCATCGTAATTTCTTCCTGCCTTTGTCGGCCTTCTCTCATCAGTGATGTCTATGAAGCGTTTTCGTTCCTTTCCCTATTCAACTTTCCCAGCATTCTCCCTTCAGCCATGGCCGTTAATATCCTACTGCCTTTTAATATTTATTAAAATGTTGACATGAGTGAAAAACATATGGACGGAAGCAAAGAAATACAAATAGATACGAGTAGTGAATGTTCGTATTCACTTAACTCAGGCTCATTTCTTCACGTTCATATTTCCGAAATCAGAGGTAACATTTTGGTGTGAGTTTACCTTTTAAAGTCATGCGAGGAAAAAAAATAGATCCATCCATGCATCTTCCATATATGGAGATCATAATAAAATCAGGGATGTGCAGCGATCGCTGAGAAAAATTCGAGAGTTGTGATACGATTAGAATTTGAACAAGACCCTTGGCTTATTTCCTGATCATCAGAAAATTTTGAAAAAAAATACCTTTTCTTCAAAGTGATCTGAAACTCCCCTAATGGACTTTGTCAGCTTTGCATGCCAAATACCCGAAAATTCCATTCTTCAAAATCAACAAAAATATTTCCGGGTGCTGCATCTCAAAAAAGATAATATTGTCCCCTTGCCCGGTCGTCGCCTTTCTCCATGACGTGAGGTAAGGAATTATAGGTCAGAGTGGAGCGGAAACTTGAAAATGTGTGACGCGATGACTTTAGTGACTGCGAATGGAATGCCAAACGCTGACGTCCATAAATCTACCGCTTGTGAACTCGCGACGAAAACCCAGGCTCTCTCATATTGTGTGCATCCACGAGAGGTTTTCTGTTGTCACATGGCGTAGGCGTGGCACGTTCCCCCGAACCTATTCCCGACGACCGCTCACTCGAAAGGAGGGGATTCCTCCGCCTTTAGCGAGTGCCGCGCAGTCATCCATCCGAAATGAATGAAAAAAATGAATGCCGAAAGGGGGAAAAATACGCGATTTCGAAGGGGAAGAATAAAAGGATTGATGATATTAACTCCAAGAAAGGAACCGAAACCCTGTCGCGTAGACACCACCCCTTCTTCCCCGCCCCCCCTCCGAAACCTCTTTCCCACTGACCGAGGCGTCCTGGGTCAGAGCGTAAGGGAGGAGAGTGCAAGCAAGGAAGAGGGGGAAGGGAAACACCTTTTTGCGGGGAAAGCCGGGAGGGAAGTTAATTTTTTGGGGAGGAGAGGTGGTGGCTAACGGATGGCGGGCGGGTAGGGGAAGGCAGTGGCATGGCGGAGGGATAGAGAGAGAGAGAGCCAGGAGGCGTAATTCCGTTTGATTCAGTATCGTGGGATAAACATCGTTTGAATTCGTGGTGCGCTCTTTCTCTCCCTCTCGCTTCTCTTATCCTTCCTCTCCCACCCCCGATTTCGGCCCCACCTCCTCCCTCCCCGATCCACCCTATTCCGTAACAATCCCCCCCTCCAACTGCTTCCCTTTCCCCTCTTCCCACGCGCCCAACCCCGTCTTCCGCGGACGCTGACCCACCCTGGGTCCGCCTCCCTAGGAAGAGCTCCTGACCCGTGAGTGTACGGGGTGCACACACGCGACCGGGAGGGATGCCCACAGCCCCCACTCTCCTCCCTTCTCGCATTGTTTTATTTTCACAATAAAACCCTCCCTCCTATCACACCGTCTGTCCGTCTCGTCTCCCCGCCCTCTGACCTCTCAACCCTCACCCTACTCCCCGCCCCTTCCTCCACTGGCACTCCCCATCCCCATCATCCCCTCCCTCTCTTCACTCCCACCACTTATTCTGGATCATTCGCGGGCCTCAACATACTCACTCCACGCCCTTTCTTCGCCTTTATACCAACCCCCTCCCCCACTCCCCCTCTCATTCGGCGTTACTTTTTTTCTCTTCCTTCGGCATTCTCTCTCCGTCCGTAACTTCTCTACCTGCCCCGGCAATTACGATTTCGTTTTGCGGCTGGAAAGGATTCCATAAGACCGTTTTTCCTTTCGGGCATCAAGTTTTTCATTCATTAACATCCACGGTCATTTGTCAATGATTGGCCAATCTCTTCGCAAATCTGGCCGGCTCTTAGGCTCTCAACGTTAAAGGAGCCCACCGATGTTTTTTTTCCTCATCTCGGCACACCATTAGCGAAAAAGTTAAGTCATTAATGAACAAATCTGTCCGTGAAGGGTGAAATTGGTGGCGAGACGAACATGTTTTTCGCACGAAGGGAATAAAGGAAAGTTCTAAACTCGTTTTCAAGAGCTGCATGGTTTTTAAAACGACGCCATTTCGTTTTTGCTGACTAAACATTTGGCAGGCATTTGATATCCGTATCCCTCCTCAATGAGATAAGGTTAACGGATTAAAGGGTTTTTCAGGATCCAAGTTTGTCATTCTAGCGATTCCCCGAAAGTACGTATTAACCAAGTAATCGAGAAATATAATTAGAAAATGTGTAAAGTTTCTTAATGACAGTCTTAGTTATTGATAATTTATCCTTTCATCAGACCCTTATTAATTCCTGAGGCTTAACGAATTTCATTTAATTTTTAAAATATAAAGGGTTCTCCTGCTTCACCTTCGCTTTGGACAAGACAAATTCCCCTTAGCTTTTGCAGCATCGCCATCATCTTATTCAAACTTACGATCAGGTTTCTCGCTCTTCAGCCGTTCCATCACAGTGAATGAAGCTCAAAATCAATTGCAAAGATCCCAAGAGATAAATATTTTTCCATGTCCCACGTTGGAAATAATATTCTTCGATTTGGAGTCCTTTGTGCGTAAAATGTGATAAGGTGCTAATGAATACGACATATTTTTTGCTGACTTTAAACGAAGAGCTTTACACAAAGAATATGAAACTATCATAATACGTTAAGCAAAATGTTCGCCAAAGATAGAGAAAAAAATATGTTCAAATATGCGCTCTCTGACAGATATCAGGATTTTAGTGAGATAGAATGAAATCATTACAGAAATGACGAAGGTCGACAGCGAGTGTAAACGTTTATTTGTTGTCGCTGCTTAATGAATGTGCACTTTAAAATTCACATTCCATTTTTAGATAATTTAGATGGTGCTTATGTCAATTTCAATATCTTATTGTAACCTTTTCGGAATAACACACATTACAATAAACTAGCTGGCTTAATTTCATCTAGAGTATTTTTCATACCATATAATTATCAGAAATAGGGAGAGCATAGAGATTTCTGGTGGTAAAAAATTTGGCTGTACTCAGTGGAAGATATCACCTCGGGAATTAAACGCTTCTATATAAAAGGCAATTCCAGTGAGGTATATCCTGCTCATGTAATGCAATTAGGTAGTCAGGTTAGAAGATACGCTTGAAAGAGTCTACGACTGAAATAAAAATTAGAAACAATAGCTTTTTGCCGAAAACTTCTTTATCTTTCCGTTGAATCTCTCCCTCCCATACTCCTCACGCGATCTTAGAATCTTCTTCTATTCTCCTAATTTTCCTCTCCTTTTCTATGAATCTTGGACGCTCATCCTCTGCGCATTATATCTATTAGTGCATTTCAAAATCGCTCTTTTTCTCACTATCTTATTAATTTATTTCTCCTATTTTTCACTTACTTCATTCCACTCTTCCGTTTCTCCAACTCCTAAACGATGAATACGTGACTGCGAGGGAACACCCTGAGATCCCTGTGCACGCGTAGCTCCAGATGTCCCCGAGTGATTAATTAACCAATTTCCAACCCTCTCGAGTGAAGGTTTTTCACTCAGTGACTAACCGACGTGCTGTCGGCAGTACGCGGCTGTGCCTGAATTTAATCATTCTTACAGTGATCCTTTATTCAAATTCAGAAATGGTTCCTTCTGTGTCATATTCTTATTCAAAACTCTTCCCCCCCCCCCGATGTAGACTATCGTGAGCATCTTTAGAAGTCGTACTTCACTATGGCCAGTCTGTGAGCCGGGTTTTATTTGAGTATGAGATACCGAGAATATCCTTTCTCCTTGAATTTCAATGTAAATTCCACCCCCAACATGTTCTTATCATTGTAATTCTACTTCATGACCAAGTAAGGCTCCACAGACTTGAAAATTAATGTTTGGCGCCGCCTGATGCCATTGAAGGCGAAAGTGCACCATTAAAATAATTCATAAATGCAGGTATTATTATTCTCATGAGTACTGCATATCGGAAAGAAGTATATCTTACCGTCTGTCATTGTTGGGGGTAACTACAAGAATAACAAAAATTATAACACTTATTCACCAGGTAAAGCATAGTGCGATAATTTCGGAACAGGTTTTTACTCTTTTCTTCCGGGAAAATAATAAAAGGCTCATATTCTTAATGCCGGGAGTAGATAACCGTTTGTGTTTCCTCGAATTTCTAATAAACGATGTCGTTTATGGGGATTTATTTTTATTGATTCCTTTTAAACTTCTTGCAAACGGAGGCATATCATTGCCCAACTCTGATTGATCGCATTATTGGACCACTTGAAAGTTTTTTGATTTCCAAATACCGTCATGAATATTCAAAAACCGACACGCCAGCATTTCGTAAAGCATCATGTATTGACCTCGAGTGGATTTATCTCGTTTTATGAGAGCCGATGAATAAGAAAAGAACCTACCCCCCGAGCGCGGGGCGGTATACGTACGGCCAAACGTAACGTGACTCCGGTTTGAACTCTCTCTCCTGCTCCTCATCCATCGAGAGGGACAATCTCTCCGTCGACGAACGTTTGGATGAGGTGTGCGGGAGTGCCGCGTTTTGTTCCTTTCTCCCAGCGGGGGCCATCCGCCGAAGATACACACTATTCCATCCCACTCCCAAAAACCTTCATCCATCCCTCTGTCCCCGATTCCCATCCCCATGTGATCCTCACACACACACTCTCTTCATTCCCCTATTCATTTTTGTGCAGTATGCCTACGTCGACAGGGGACAGGACGCGGGTTTTTGAGTGAAAGAGCTAATTTCGATCCGGGCACAGAGAGCGAAGTCCTCTACACACACAGTTATACGCACGCACAATCTCGTACCCAGAAAAATATATAAATAATTATTTCGCCCCCCTCCCCCTCCCTATTTATTTCCCATCTTTTCATGCGACCGCCAACCGTCTGTGCTCCTCGATCTCCCCTTCCCCTCCTCCTCGCGACCGAAGACCCCCTCCTTCCTCCGCCTCCCCCTGCATCCCCATTTCTCTTCTCCCTCCCCCTACCCTTTCTGCCTCTCTCATAAACCTCTCCACTTCCCCAACCCCCTCCAATGCTCCCCATCCTTCACGCATGCCACCCCACCCCACACCACCAAATCCGTACGACTTGCCCCCGCCTCATCCTCCTCCCCCGCCCCTCTCCGCACAGACACAACGAACAGACCCTCCCCGCCTCCTCGCAGAGCACTCATCCGCCCCACGCCACCCACCCCTCGCTCTCTCTCTCTCGTCCCCGCTCATCGCGAGCAGGCCCACGTCCTTCAAACATTTTTCGAGCGAATGAATGCAAACGCGAGCGACGTCCTGTCCGCGGAGAGAGTTCGGGGAGGAGGGAGTGGATCGGATTTTTGGCATAGGGGAAGGAAGGTAGAGAGATAAAAGGAAGGAGGGGAGAAAGAGGGAGAGAGAAGGGAAAGTCGCAGCGGAGTGAGGTGGAGGAGATTAAGGAGAAAGCAAGAGTATAAGGAGGGAGACACGAGGAGCTAAGGCTGGGGTGAGGAAGATATAGTGAGAGAGGACTCTTTGCCACGACTCAAACTTCCGGTCCCCACCGCCCTTCTGCCTTTTCCCCAAGTCCCCCCGAGCGTGCCCCGGGAGAGGAATATCGTCGGCTCTGCCCACCCTCCCACCCCTCACCACATCACCCCTCGCCCGAAAAAAAACCACGCGATCATTCCATTTTCGTTGTTTCTCGCCTTGTTTTCCCCCTCGCTTCCCCTCTCCCATTCTCCCCCCCCCTATATCCACCCCTAGTCTCTGAGATCCCCTTCCTCCCCTCATCCCCCATGTCCAAACCTCCCCTCCCGCTCCCAAAAACTCCACTCGATTATTCCCTTTTTATTTAACCACTCCCATCCTGAGCGGGACCCATTCCCTTTCTCCCCCTCACCCACCCCCTCCCCCCCCCAATACCTTCATTATGCGCCTTCCCCTTTTCTGCGCTTTGCTGCCCCCAATGTCTGTCTGTCTGTGCAAGTGTGTGGCTGTGCGTGTGTGTGAGTGCGCGCGCGAGTGTTTTCCATCGCGTTTGCGTGGTCGGAGAGATCATAGGGCTTCCGTTCCCTCTCTTTCTCCACCCCAAACCCCTGTGCACAACCCCTCCTTCCGTCCCACTTCAGCTCGTGGAAAAAGGGGAGGCGGGAGGGAGGATTTTCGGTGGACAAATGAACAGGGGAAACGTGCGCCGCCAACAGCCGTCTCGACCTATTTAGGCGGCGCGTTTCATACGCTTCCTCAAGGAAGTACTTAAACGGGGGGGGGGGGAGGAAAAAATATGCCCATTTTTCAATTCTTCTGCGGGGAGAAAGAACGGAGACATTGGGGAGGGGGGCAGCGGGTCGAGGGTTGTGCGAGTTTTGAGGTTCTCCCTCTCCACCCTCGTTACCAACCGTCATATTTTCTGTTATTTTTTTTAGCGGAATCGAGGGAGTGGACACGCGACATTTCCGTGTTTATCTTCTCTCTCTCCCCCCATCCCCCCGAGCCGTTTCTTATAATTTTTTTCCTGACCGTTTTACCGCTTCGGTGGGAAAGTTCGACTAGTTTCTTTTTTTTTAATTTTTCGGATGCAGTTTTCGATGGCGCGCAAGGGAAAGGAGCTTTCCGGAGTGGGGGTTGCGATCCAATTATGTGCCGCGTGGGGGGAATTCAAAGAATGGGCATCTCGACTTGAGTTTCCCGGAATCGGAAGGGACAGGAGCGGACGAATAGAATTTTACGATGAAATTTGAACCAACGAGAAGCCTACAGATGTTCCTATCCTACAGATGTTTATTCGTTAGTAGAGGAGCGTGTCCTTAAGTCGGGGGAGGGGAGGAGGGATCGAATGCGTTGACTCGCATGGAACCCATACTCATGACTGGCGATTCTTAATATTCATTCTTATATATGTATTCATCCTTACAGCTAGTAAGCTGTAGCCACGATCGTAAAAGTGGTGGCCTTTGCGTCACCAAGATCAAAACATGTATGTTGCTTCACTACACTGAGCTTTACAATTGATTTATTCGTTCCTTCAAATAAAATAAAATGGTGGGATAGCTATTTTTAAGAATTCCCACTTGCGCTGTACTATTGAGGAAAAGAGGTATAAGGAGACACAAGCCTAAACTTATATTCTAGTGATTCACGTCTTTGTAATGAAAGAAGAAGAATGTGGAAATGTATTTAAATCTTTATAGAAAAATAATATGTAGCTACTAATACGTACTAGTTTTAACGTTTTCAATATTTCGGAGGTTTTTTGGGTAGTTAATTAGGTGGCACATTACATTAAGAAAATATTACGTCAAGTGGAAATCACCAAGAAAGTGAATGGTGAAGGCAGGAATGACATTAGTTTTTGCTACCCTAAATTCGATACCATTTGATGCCTGCATGTATTCCCGTTCTGTCAAAATCCAAAGGAACTCGCGTAACACTCATATTGAGAGAGAGGGAGAGAGTCATTTTTCCGGGCCAACTTCATATTTGGAATACGACATCAAAATTCACGTAAAGAGCTGTCTGTCGCCACTCACTTCAACGAATTGTTTACGGCCACATCAGATTTTGAGGTCGCTATTCCTTTTAAACAAAGGGATAGAGGGTGAGGTAAGATGGAAATAGGAACGCGAGTTGAATTTTTATGGTCGATTCCTACAGCTAGGGACCGGGGCGGGTAGCTTCAAAGTCACCTCCCGAAGAATGTCAGCAATTACTCGGCAGCAATCGCTTTCACCTCTCGAGAACGAAGAGAGGAGGTTGAGGCGTACGGAGGGATCGTACTCCGTAAAGAATAAAGAGAGAACTGAGGGAAAATCCATCTGAGGGTATACGAACTTCACATCTTTATTTGAGCTTCAGTTAAGAAGGATGAGGCAGTCAATGAGTCTTCCGTTAAATTGAAAAAAGCGATGAATTAAACGTCGTTTGTTGGAATTGTCTAAACTTCGCAATTGACTGGTAGGTACGAGTTCAATGATGAACCACGCTTTATGTCAGTGATTCTCAATATTTTTCGCCCCCTCCCTCCATTTCTTCGTAGTTTAGTAGCTCATTCTCCCATTCCGTAGCCTCGATTCCCCGATACGTAGCCTCATTCAACGTATACATTCATTCTGAGCGAGGCTACAATGTATTTAAATATGCGAAATTCAATAGACTTTATTTGACTTTAAAAAGAACAAACTGCAATTTTACAGATTGTAAACAATCTATGGGACAGCACTCCTTGTTGAATCCCTCTCCATCAATAGAAGTCCTTGTCAAAAATCATTGGCTCAAACCAAGAATTAACATTGCTAGGCTATTGGAATTTTTGATGCTGGCTTGTAACGTAGTTTGCAGGTTATTTTTGAGCGCTTCCAATTCAGCCTAACCGAACAAATAATATAGACCTTCAAAACACGATTGCTGCAACATTGCTGTATAATTCAATTACAAAATTAGATCCATATTTATGGCGCAAGTCTTTTTGAGACAAACCCTCATCCTTGCCTAGCAATTTAGTTGATTCCCAAAAGACCATCTGCAAAGCGTCCTTAACCTCCGTTATTCCAATTCACCCAAACATATCTGAATGTCTCGTCGACGCTCTCTTCAAGGCTTCCAAAGCATAAGGGGTTATTGCTGCGTACTGGCGTAGCAGTAGATGACCGATTGAGAAGGGGGGGGGAGGGTAGATAAAATGGAGCGGGGCACGTTGAGCAACGAACGCTCTCGAAGGAGCGGGGAGTGGGACGAAAATGGGTCAGGAGCTGTTAGTGCTGCATGGCGGATGGCCGTAGATGGCGCGGCTGAATCAACGAAGGAAACGAAAGGGCAATGAAGGGACGACATGGCGTAGGGAAAGATGCCGGGCACTCAGCGAAACGGACGCATCATCTCAATTGAGATCCATTGAATTCCATGGTGAAATGAGAAGCTTCATTGAATCGTGTTTAAAAACGCATCTCACATCCCACTAACTATAAAATGCTACGATGAATGTTGTAACCTGCGCACGCAGTGCATTCATGATTGCCTTAAAGGTGACGTAATCGCATTCCCGTACCGAGAATCAGTTTAGGAATGATCACGTATAGCAACGTATTATGCATGTGCACAGATAGAATTGAACTCACATCTTCCAAATAAACTCGCATAATACCCCAGCCCTGTATTTCTTTTCTTGAATGTGCGTCCAGTTTTGAGAGTTTTTCTCTAGATTTTGAAGCCTAGGCACCTCCTAACACAGCAAACCGTAAACAGAAGTCTTCTAAGAAAGTGGACGTAGTTTCCGGTTTGTATAATTTGCGACCGACCCTGCGTTCTCTGAATTAAGCCACTCGAACAATTAGCCAAGCCAAGAATGAAAGATGAGGAAGCTTGTGGAAATGACGTATGACCTTTGAGAGGGTTTTTGCTGCTTTGGGCAGAAGGAATGCTTACGATTATGTGCGTGACTTATTCGAATTCAATACGTTGCTTCAAACAAAATACACATAAACAAATATAGAACAAATACAAATATTTCAGAACAATTGTCTCGCATTTCATGACGTCGTGTAAGAATTACTTTTAACTTGTATAGGTTATATATGTCACATTACCTGTTTGATATGATATGTATGATCTGCAGAATGATACGATACTTTAATAACGATTAATAAAATATTTTTGAGAACAGGAAAAGATGTAAATGCCCTTTTTCACTAATTTAATTAATATAACGGGTCTTTTTAGGACCTTTTAACTCTGAATCTGCGTGCGTTTTCCATAAGTTATTTCAGAGCCACTCGTAGCGATGAATATATTGTTGAGTTTATAGAAAGGTGAATGGTAATTCAATATCTATGCATGTGAAATCGATATTAAAGGACATTAATTATTAATTATTCACAGGACAAACCTGTTAAAATTCGGGTGATTACTTCAGCAAACTTCATTGAAGCTGCGCAGTTTTTTGGAACTGCATATCGCTAGGCAACTGCGTACAGCCCGGGGAAAGGAATTCTCCCTCACCGAGTCCCTGGTGAGTTTCACACACTACTGCCTTGTCAAGGCGTGAGATTTGCTCTCATCTATCAAACCAACTTTCTGGTTGATTAATTAAATGATCTATAAACTATATTGCGAACATATTGGTGCTGCTCGTTCATCGACCTTTCTATTTTCTCTAAAAAGACCGTTTCAAGTGCCTGCTTAGCATAATCTGCACTGACTTCAATGACCGGAACGTAGGTTAAGGTGATATTGGAGGGTAATTTTATGTTTGTGGCAGTTCAAAAGAATTTTCATGTAGTAATATATGGTGGGTGAGTGAAAGCACAGAATCCTTTAGTTTCCGCTGCTAATGAGATAATTCCTGATTCAGACGGGCAATACCGCTGAACAGTCAAATCAATGTCATTTGTCTGACTATGACTGAGTTTAAGTATGGAAAATGTCAACTCTACCCCTAGCGCTGCGTCTGAAAATTTCATATGCTGAAGAGTTAGCACAAGATTGTACCCTACCCTCACCAAAGAAGTCGGCAGACTATACAATTCACTTGAACAGTTAAATAAGATTTAATTCACTTTAATCGTCACTCTATACTTGAAATTCTATGAAATTTTTGAGGGTTACTTTGATTCTGTCAACCGTTAAATAATACATTTTTCCTCAAAAAGAGTAATATTATGAAGACCATATCACTATGATATAGATTGTCTGTAATTGTATGTTGTATTGATTGTCCATACTTTGTGCATCATATGTGATGAAGATCATACTACAGTGGTAAATTATACATAAATATATTGAAGTTATTCAAAAAGTATTAATTCAGTACACGGGGATATTAGTAATTATTACTATCCTTAACACACACCCATATATTTTTTGAGTAAATTGGTAATAGCCGAGGTTGGAGACGTGCTCTACCAATTAATTGTCCGTAGTAAATTGTTCAAATTCATCCTCTGACCTTCAGCGAGTGAAGACAGTTTACATTGTCCTCAATTTACGATCGTAGTGACCTTTATAATAAAAACCACCCCTTATGGAACTATATTTCTTTAAAATTAGCAATAATTATCCAATAATGACAAATTATACTGCAGATATCGCACCTATTAACGTCAGACTCTTTCAAATGGCTTTCTGTGCTGTACATACTACCCGAATTTCATGGTTTTAATTCGAATAAAAAGTTATAAAAGACCTTAATTTTTTATCTATGCTCGGGGTGAAAGAAATGTTTTCTCGTTTCACGAATTTAACTAAGAACAATCTATACGTTTTAGTTATGGAACTTGTTTTAATTAACTGTGAATTTTTATTTTCATTTTGTATAGCTAATTTATTCATATTAGGTTCTTGTAAACGTACTGTGCTTGCGAGAAGACTTTAGCCTGCCAAAATCAATATTTTTTTCTTGTCTTACCTAGACCAGCCATTGAGATCGCTGAGAACCAAAGGGTAACTAGTGGAATGTAACGTCATAATCAGAGAGTGTTACGGTAAAATTAGTGTGCACTAAGTTTGTGCCACTCTTCAGATATTTTATGCAATTTATTAAATATAATGTTTACTCATTTTGGGGATTTAAGAATAGAAATAGTTCCTTCCATATCTATTTGACACTCTAATCCTCATTAAGATTCAAATAGTTGAGTGTCATGATGACGTGTATAGTGCCTATATATTCCTTTTTTAAATAAAGATCCAGCCAATAAAATTAACACTCTCTCTCACTGTTGGAACAATATCCTTGAGAAACACATCAGAGGAGGTGTTATTTGTCAGTGAATAGTTCAGTTCAAAGAGGATTAAGAATTGAACTGAAAATTTGATTCTCAACCAAGATCTCTCCGTTCAGTTTAAACTGTAACTGACGTCCGATAGCAGATTGCTAAAATTAAAATAACTAAGTCGATAATCCAACTATTGGTCAAAGGTCAAATCGATTAGATGGATAACTACGCACGTGAATAGTATGAGTTAATAGCAGACCGAGCGCACTAAACTACCTTGAATTTTCACAAAACCTCCGTCTTTAGGAAGATGAACCAACTGTAAATGAATGTCAACTCAAACTTGAGCGGAAACTTGAATCCCGAAGCAAAATAAAAATAAATAACATTGAGAGGTACGTGACGGTTATGGAAATCGTGTACAGACCCTCTCACCCATGACCACCAACTTTTGGCCAACGATTGCAATAAAAAAAATTTGCCCTTGGCGAAGGGCAAAATGTTCGCTCTTATTTATAATCGAGGAGAGAGACGAACTCTTCAGCCGTTCTGAGCGTCGGCCATTAATTCTCTCAGTTTAGGTAGAATTTTCCCAGCTTATCTTTTCTCATTAACACCTCTTTATTGGGAAAATTTATTGCTCACAAGTCATGCATATTCATGACACCTTCAGACATGAATCAATATTTTTTTAGAGAGAGTGCACCGATGTATATATCCGCCTAAATCCTCCAAGCTAGTAATCATTATCACTTAGTAGTTGCTAAAGTTAGTACCAACAGTTGCGCGTGGTCACAATCAGTTAATCTTTCTATGAGATGACCTAAGATACTGACTTGTTTTTAAATTATTTATTTATATTCTGTCGTTTACAGTGTCCTTTAGTCTCACATTGCGCATAATTTTACAATTAAGTTTCCTGTGTGTATAATTATCGGAATAAACTGCGTGTAACAAGTGCGTGTTGATTTGTATTGCCAAAATATGTGAAGTTTTCGTGTCTACGGAACTTGATTTTTTATCTCTGAAAAGGAAAATATAAGATGGGGATCTTACACGAAGGACTACAAAGTTGGTATTTTTAGATGCATTATTTCTAATTAAAATACACCGACTAAAACAACTTATATTTAATAAACGCTATGGATTTTAATCAAATCTTCCTTAGAAACCACAAAAATGTTGCGAAGATTTTACATTCCAGTTTTACATGGAAATATAATCCTCCTGTTAAAAAGTATAAGATAACGTCTAAAGATGGTTGCCTATTCAGAAATATATATGACAACGGATCAACTTATCTTTGTCACTCTACGTCTATGTGATGATTCGCAGGCTTCACATTTTTTTAAACGTTTACAAAGACTGACTTGAGAAAGGGGCCACCATCAAGAGTGCTACCTAGCTCCCTGCTGTTCAGCCTCAGCTTTTCTCTTTTAATTTCTCCGCCATTATATTCGGTTTCTCTCTTCCTCCCTACGCCCTTGGATCGTATTCTTGAGGTTTTTTGCCCAGGTCATTCGGAAATCCTCATTATAAAACTGCCGGCAGTTCCCAAAACGCCCGAAAATCTACTGCCATTTGTATTCAAGTCCGAGGTCGACATCGCGTATGAATTAGGCGTATTCAACAGATGAAAATCAAGAATGTTCGACTAGATCTCTCGGTTCTGGACACTTTTGGTTGGGTTTGACGAGACCCTTACCTTTCCTGTTCCGACATTACGGATTCCATAAATTGACTCGACGCAAATTCCGCATCGGAAAAAACTTCTCTTTGGCGAATTCCGCTTTTTATGAAGGCAGAACGGGCTTTCTTACCTTCAACAACTCCAAACGTACTGCTAAAGTACCCTTTCACGGCAATACCATGAATATAGTTCTCAAGCTAATGGGTTAAGATAGTTATGGATGATTCCTAGATACGTAATTATGTTTACATAATACGCACAGTTTTTTGCTCATTCCAATAAATCAACTTTCCTCGCAGTAGAGTATGAGACAACTTATAGGTTTTGACGCCCATTTCCAGAGTGGACATCACATTGCTTTAAGAGACGTAAGAGAGTGTATCTCTAATTAAGTATTGATTATAGAAATATGGGTACACTGCAGGTAATTATCCATGTTGTTCACCGTAGTCAATGGTCGAAGAGGTCGTCTTTTAGGATAAGATCAAATAAAAACGCAAAAAAAAGTTAATAGCTATAATTTCAATCATTATTCCTCGTTATCTATTTTTTCCACTTATTTATAGTAAATTTTCCATGGCGGGTTTTCTTAGAATTCTGTTCGTAACGTATAAGAATTATGGATAGATTATCAACAGATCAAATTGCTGAGCGTTACGGCGGGCGGTATTTATTTCCACTTTGAATAGCTTATTTTTTGATTAGGGTAAAAAATTAGGGAAACTTTACACTTCCACACACTTTTTAATGTTCTACGAGCATGGTTTCGATGCTGCGCATCATCACTTGATGATCATTGAAACCATGGTCGTATTACATTAAAAGTGTGTGGAAGTGTAAAGTTTCCCATATTTTTTACCTTCATCATGAAGGATTTCCACGAAGTTAAGCCTGAAACTGTTAGCTTATTTTTTTTATTTTTTTTAAGCCTCAAATTTTAATATGAATTCTCCATCGAGATTTTTTCAACTATTAGGTGGAGATTCATTGAGTACCACGAAAAATCATAAACGTTTTTCTCGAAATATGAAAAGAATATTCCCTTCTTCTAGTATACAAGTGCTTGTACATGGTTGATAATTGGCTGTTCCTTTCATTTTAAAATTTAACGAATGATGATTTATCTTAATAAAAAGAAAAGTAAAACAAATATTTGTTTCAGTTTAAATAATTTTCAATTTATAATTTTTTTGTAGTTTAGACAAAACGACTTTAAATCAATTTTTACATTTATAAAGTACGGGTCGATTAGATTTTTACAGTCTAAATTGGTAATTAGCTTTGAGCCCCAAGTTTAGTAAGGAAGCGCCGTTATCCTAGCGTGATGCAGAAATGTCACCTTCATAATTTTTGCTATGAAATGATCAAACTACCTGCAAGCAAATCTGCTAGCTTCTAATGACCCAATGTAATCCGGCATTTTACTGAATACACCCAAATTTAGTCTCAGTGATTTTCGCTTATTTTAAAATGAAACGAAATGAATAAGTATTTTACCGTGAAAAGTTGCGAAATACAATCAACACAGAAAACATTGCTGTTACGAAAAGGACACCGCAATTTAACAAATTATTTAATTTAGAACCTATCATCATCAACGCGGCGAAATACGATATCAACTATCAACTCCTCTCAAATTTCCCTATGAAGCAGGAAAATTCAGATTTCCCTTCTCCATAGCAGTAGAAAGTAAAAGTAAGGTGCCTGTTCATAATAGTTCTTAAGTTTTGCCGAATCCAGCGCAAGTAATATGCAGTTGTTGTAGTGAACTTCAATATTCATTTTTTCCGCTAAAAAGGCCCGGGCTAGAGAAACTTGTCATTGCTCACGCATTGATATGTTTTTCAATGTAACTTCATGTCTAGTTTGTCATAAAAGGTAAGTTTTAGGAATACAATTTATGTGTAAATTAAGGGAACCGTGATCTTTGCAATAATACGGCGGCAGAAATTGCATTTTTTATGGCACTGCAGTCCGTATTCGAGTAATGTTACTGTGAAGAATTTCTTCATTGTTGATTTTGTGGCCAAAATACGGTCATGTGACGCGATACCTTCAACTTCTAATGCATCCTAATTTTTTCTCCGGACTGGAAGCAGAGAAAAAGTTGTGCCGAGCTTAAAATTCGCCGGGATTATTTTTAAATACAAGACATAGATGGCTGCCCTATACAGTGTCCAGGGTGAAAAGGGACAAACGTTTTGAATACTTAAAATGCCATGGTTTGGCGTGCTAGAACAGCGTATAATAATCCGTTTTCTTCATTTTCGTGTTCTACCACACACCGGTATCCATTGTCATTTTAGTGAGAAATGGTTTTGGAGACGTGTGTATGAAAAATTAGCATTTTTGGGTGTGACAGTTTGTAGAAAGCCGAATTTTGTGTGACAACGAACCCCTGAGAAGCCACGGTCACGGGCCTTAAGCAATTTACAGCGGATATAAGGAACCCTTACGGCAACGTATTTGGCGGCTATGGAATCATGACCTCGACGTTGTTTAAATTATCCACGTCTACAGAAGATTATTCTGAGGCATGAGAGATTTTCATTCTCCCTGGTTTAAAAATTCTGTCAGAAAAAAATTTAAGTCTTTAGAACTTGAAGGCCCCTCGTGCATTGGGAAGTACATCCTCGAGGAAATGTCCGAATGGGAAAGGAAATCGAAATGGTGCGAAAATGACTTCGTTACGACGTCCGTACACGTTTAGTTAGTTCACGGGAGGGAACAACTGACGCCCTGCACGCAATAAATACTTCGGTTCACTGTCATTCTTTTTTTTTAACGTCCCCGAAAGACGTTACATTCTTTATGTCCGGGTGAGAGAATTTGATGGGCGTGGGGGAAGGAAGGAAGGACGAGGGGATGGTTTGTGGGGACGGGGAGCGTGGAGGTGCGTGAGTGACTGCACCGATAAAAATCTCTATCGACTGTATCCCATTTATGCATTTCCTTTCTGCCCGTGGATGCGTCCCGGCCGCATGACCCAACCCTCTCGCTCTCTCCCAAGCAGCAGCCCTTCCCTCCCTCCCTGCGACACACTCGTAACCCTTTCCACGCCTTCGCCACCATCCCCTTCCCGTCCCAAAACCCCTTCTCACCCACTGAACGTTGAACACAGTCATTATTGCTGGCACAAACTCATGCTTTTATGACTTCATTGCGCCGGAGATCGGGCGAGGGACATCCCGAATAACACCGTGCTTACCACACTCGCCCGATCGTCGCCCATTTCATCCACGTTTTCCTTCCTGACTCTTTAATACGGGGGTTCCAATTCGAAGATATGCCAATTATGTCACGCATTCAAGTTCGTTACTGCTACATCCATGGTCCCCGATGATCTAATAACTGTCATCAGCCTTGAGACTGGGTTTCCATTTTCAGGTTAAATGCTTTCCCTTTTTATTTTTCCCTTGCCATTTTCAAGATTCTGACCTCGTGAAATCCATGGGGAAAAATAACGTATAACGAGCTTATCAATTTTTTTTGGAAATTTGAATATACTCTGAATGACTTCCTCAATTAACAAAATCATATTTACTGCTCCAATTAACGACGTCTTCAGGAAGAGGGAACCCTTTTCTCTCAAAATTTTCCCTGATTATCTCCTTTTTGCTATTAATTTTTTGACGGATAAAACTAGAAGGTGAGGATCGAGATAGTCTGCTCACATAAATTACAATAACCATCACATATTTATAATTTACTCTTGTGGCGTTGATCTCAGATAATTATTGTGAAGCGTAATATTGTCAGGGTCTTTTTGACGAGAAAATATGATATGCTGTGCTGATTTATCTGCGACATCCTTTGAAAAAGCTATTTGAACGAAATCAGCTCCTAAAATACTTAATTCCAATGCATGGTAAATATATTCTCCAAGGCAGATCAGTCGGATGGATAATATGATGAACAGAGGGAGATTATCTGATCATTATGCATTCAATAATTTTCCCAAGAGGGCAAACCACACAGTCCATGAGTCAGCACGTGGTCCCTCATAATAATTAACACAGTTTCACTACTTCTTTATATGTTTGGCAGTAGGTCGTTTCATAGCTACTTTGTTTCCTAGGGTGGTTATGAATCTGCGACCATTACTTGCAGGGCTGGATTCAGAAGTTAATAAGAAAAGCTCTGCTGCACGATATAAATTCAACAATCTTAATGAGAAATATAAAAGTCATAGGAATCACCACATTTGTCATTTTTATTCAAATTTAATTCCATCGTTAAAATGACTGCTACGAACATTGCATTATTTTATGAATGTAGATGCTTGAGGACATTCCTGTGAAAATGTCGTTGGATTCTTTTTCCTGAGTAAAAAAAAACGACCGCCTCCTCATTTCGAATGCATATCAAAAGCATGAATAATTTCCTTTGCCGAGAGTTTGCAAGGATGGAAAATTCTTGTGAAATTAAACAAGTAAATTCTTGTTGTGGCATTAAAATTGCAAAACCATAATTCAATCAATCTTTACATAATATCTCATCAGGAAACAATATGTATTAATTTAATTTTGAACGTGATTTTTCGTGTTCAATTCGTATCTTCCCGCACTCCATACCCTTGAGTGCCTCCATACATAAGTAGATCTCATTTACGACCGGCAGACTCCGTACTCGGCTCACGCCCTTAACCCCGTGACATGGAATCCTTAAGCCTCGACGAATTTTGCTCCCTGTTCTCGGGTTCCTCTTTCGGGAAGAAAAAATATAACAAACGCTTTCTTCAGTCACCCTTCCCGCCGCCGCCAAAATTTCCTATCCCCTTCATTTTTCCACCGCAAAGCTCAATGAAGCCGACTAAAATCCTCCAAACCCTCATCCTCTCTCCCACCCGCCTCGATCAACTCCGCCTCAACACACCGACCACCTCCGGGGCTCCACCCGCGCCGCCAGCCTCCTCCTTCACTCGAACGCCTATTTCTCATTCCACACGAACCACCCACGGTAGGTACGTACGACATAAACCCCCTTCACCTAACTCGAATCCCTCTCTCCCACCGATTTTAATCCTTCATCCGAATTTCTCCGCTCACTTCACCCACCTCCAACCGAACGGCTGAATCCTTTCGTCAAATTTTTTTAACAATAAAAAAAGAGACACTTTCCGCCTGCCTCCCACCTTTCTACCACCCGTACATTCTTTTTTTATCATCCTCTCTCCACCACGATTCTTCCCCTACCCCAAAACACTCCCTTCCCCCCACCCCCTCTCATACCCCCGACCCACACTTCGACCCTCTTCCATAACACTCTCTCCAACTGACAACGCCGGCCTTGGGAGCGGGGCGAGGGGGTGGCGGCAGCATGTGATGGGGTAAGGGGAGGAGTCGGCGGCGGGTGGATTTGAGGGGGGGGGGGCGCGAGATGGGGATAAGATAGCGAGGGAGAGGCTGGCGGAGAGGCGGTAGGGGTGGGTGGAGGACAGTTAGGGAAGGACCGGAAGAGAGGGTGTGGGAGGAGGAGGGCTGGGAGCCTGAGAGGCATGGGCCGGAGGGGGGTGATACGTACGTCGTACCCCTGGAAGAGGGACACACCGGAGTGAGGATCGTCGACTGGAGGCCATGGTTTGGGAGGGTTCGATGTGGGGTAAAAGGGATGGGCACGCATATGAGGAATGGGAAGGGCAGGATTTGGGGGGGGAAGGGTTTTACGTCCAACGGGCAGGGAGTGTTAGGAGAGAAAAAGAGAGAGAGAATTCGCTCGAATGACCGATCAGAAAAATTATCATCACAGTCACCCAACTTACACACTCAAAAACACACGCACTCCCTCCCTTTTTTTGTTCCTCCTCACTCTACAGCAATTTTTTTCGGTTTTATTTTCCATTCCCTCTCCCTGGTCTCCTCTCCCTTCCCCAATAGCCTCCTCACCCTCTCCCCCCCCTACCCTCGGCATACTCCCCCGCACTTCACCGCATCGTGCCCTGCCCCTCGCCGAAACGGACCGCCCTCACACCCCTCGCCGATACCTTAACCCTTCCCCTAAAATAAAAAAAATAACCTCTCGGCCACGAAAAATCCCGTCGCCATTCCCATACTTCCCTCCCCCTCCGCACTCCAACCTTCACCGACGGCCACCGCAGCCTTTGTGGGGCGGGTCCTTCATATTTTTTCGGTAATATTTTTTTCTCTCGTGAATTAATTTTTTTTTCGTTCGTCCGGGCGACGGGATTGCCACCTCAGTCCTGCTTACATTTTTAGATTAAGTATGCACAGGGAGATAGGGAGGTAGGGTAGATAGGTGTAATAAAGGG
This sequence comes from Hetaerina titia, assembly GCA_037158775.1. Taxonomy (NCBI): domain Eukaryota; kingdom Metazoa; phylum Arthropoda; class Insecta; order Odonata; family Calopterygidae; genus Hetaerina; species Hetaerina titia. The sequence goes on from CM073768.1 coordinate 120,930,678, forward strand.
AGGGTGTTGGTATCCCCTTCCGGATCTCCGTAAACCAAATGTGAGCCGCAGAAATAGGAATAAAACGGGAGGAGGTTTCTCGGATCGTTCGTCCGTTTCTTTCTCTTTTTTTTTTCAAATTTAAATTTTATATTTCCTCGATATTTCGGCATTTTGTCATATTTTCCAAAAGAAAAATAAAAACCAAGAGAGACTTAAAGAAAATAAATAGAAGTCGGTTTTCTTCGTCCCGTGCGGCCTGCGGGCGGACGCGGTCGTCCAGAGTGGTGGCGGCGTGGAGAGGAATATGCCATAAATTCGGATCTTTATCGCGGCGGGTCGCCCGCGGTCTAATTAAGAGACACCTGGCCGGCGTGTTCCCCCTAACATTCAGAATTGGGTGGACGAGAAAATCCTATGAAATCAGTTTTTGCGTAACGATTGCGAGGAATGAGCTAGAGGTTTTTTTTAAAAACATTTATTTCCTCCTGCCTTCTGGGATTGTCACGAAATACCTGAATGCGTTGCCTCATTGCAATTCAATTTTTGAGATCTCACCAAATTTTCACCATTTCGCCAAATCATTCGTAGTCATGCTTGCTTATCAAACTCTTTCAAATACTGTCTCTGATACTTTAGATCTTCATGAAAAGTCCCACGAATTCCGCTTTAGGCTCCGTGGGTACGAAGTTGATCATGATGTTTTTACGTATAATGAAGATTTTTGTAAATGAATCATGATGTTTGCACATTCTTTTAAGATATTCAACGTTTTAATATACTTCCGCTAAGTTATTAACTTTTTTGGCCGCACATAAATCGTTTTATATATGATAACCCGCAAACCTGTTCGCAACTCTCGATTAATGGGAGTTTATGCGCACTTAGGACCAACCTGTTAATGAGAGTCAATTTATTTCTCATTTCATAAGTCAGGCGCACCTACCCGGATCATGTTATTCCCCTCAGTCATTATGAAAAGCGTGAAAATTTCCATTCAATTACATATTCCTTTAGTCTCTGGAATTTATGGCCCGAGTCGGTGTTAATATGACCAGGTGTCGCCATTTTCCTTACTTCAAAACGGTACGCATTCGCGTGCATTCCTCGATATTTTAATAACAGCTTGAGAAAACCGTACCCTGCACACGAAACATTGGTGGCCAAAATTCATCCCGAGGCGGTAATTATATTTCGTCGCAATTATCATGTAATAATAGGGTAAATCGGACATAAAGTATGATTATGTCAATGGCACGTCTTATTACAAGATTTCCACGTGAACTCCAATAAAAGGAATGGTCCCAGTAAAATTAGACATACTTATCGTGAAGTGAGCCCGAGGAAAAGAAACTGAAGTCATCCAATTTATTTGCATTTGCTGCATCATCAGTCCCCTCTTACCTACTGCAGATGTTGCCGCTCCAACAGTGCCGATTATATAATATCTTGATGGGGCCATTGGACCCCTATCATTTTGCAATATTACCCTCAAGGAAAAGGAAGTTTAATCACATGACATATGTCAAACTCTCTTAAAATATTTTATGACTTTCCACCAGCTCAGAGTACTTAATTCACTTGAAAACTCTCACGGCGTTTCAGCGATCAACTTTAGATCAACTAAGTTTGCTTAAATATCATTTATTTCCATCTTATCCATCAAAACCGAACATTGAATTGGCCACCAAATTCAAAAGTTTAAATGACTGAGACTCTGAGGTTTCCAATTTTATTTGTTCAGATTTGTCTCTCAAACTCTGTCTTTAAGTCATCTGCTGTAACATTATTCCTCATATCGATTTGAAATCAGCACTACTCAGAAATCTTTGCACTTGGCAGCTGGATATTTTATTTTAGCTTAAGATTGGGTTCAAAACTTGGTGGGTAAATACTATTTCTTTCCGTATGAATTTTGAAAAGTTGCATTTAAACATGCGTCTTCTCTGTCACATTAAGTAGGTTAGCCGTAAATACTTCTTAATTTGTGTGTCTATACGTATATTCTACTGTATTTTCATACAAGTGGGTATGTATGTGTAGCTGGGTATATGTTGATTGAATAAATTTCAAATTTTTGGATAAAATAATAGTTATTTGAACTAAATCTAACTCAGTGAACAAGCAAATTTGCTGAATTTGTTAGGTTTAAATTTGTCGAATTGTTTAGCTATAGTAAAGCTGAAAAGCATCTCTCAAATGCATTGGCTAATTGGTCTAAATATGCACACTGATTCCAGGTGTCGTTAAATCTTACGAGAATGAAACGTTTCCTTGCTGCTGCTTAGTTGTCTAATGAATGAAAATAATAACTAAATGAATAAATATTTTATGAGCAACTCTAACTTCTAATCTTAACGTGCGCTAAAAATTTGCAGTGATCTGAATTTAACTTCCATTTAATTAGTGTAATGTTTGTAACATGACCACAAAAACATACACGTGACCAGATGACATCGAACACCTTTCAACTGCCTTATCCCCCGCTTAAAATTACCACCGATACGACTTGCAAATTTACAGATTGCTACGGTGCCAACCTCTCCGGCCTCCAGCACTTAAAAAGGCAGTAAGGCCCCCGAAAAGAAGGATTTGTTCCCGGCGTTCCGGTCTCCATTTAAGCATAAGCAGAGAAATACATAATTATGATGCAGAGCCCTCCAAAATGAAAATTAAACTGTAGTGTGCTTCTTGCAGCCCCTCAGGAAGAGTTGGCCGATTCCAACTGGCCCTGCTCCTTCCACCCAATTGGTCTCCTATAATCCTGATACCCCGCAATTATCCACCCTGATCACTCCAATGATGCCTGATCATCTGTCGAGCATCTGCTTTAATGAAACGATATTACCGACGCCTGAGGCAATTCATAATTGAAAATAAACCGGTTAATTTGGTGCTGGTTCGAAGAATATCCTCAACATTCCACATTTATGAATAGCGAGATGAAAAGCCACCTTTATCGGTGTCCCCTAACAATTCACCAATCAATATTTCCCAACCTCCAATTCTCCCAATGACGGTTCGGACATAAGGTATAAGCCCGAATGCATAAGCAAAAACCCCAGCAGACGCCAAAATCCGCGAATCTAACGCGAGTTCCCGGAAGAAGAATCGTTTCCCGCCTAGATATTCGCGCTCATTGCTGCTCGCGTGTTGTTCTTTCGCTCTTCTCGTCCGAGAGGGGTGTCGACGCCGCCAGTCAACTCGGATGAAGTTTGTGAACTCCCCGCCCCCCTCACGAAATACAGCCCCAATCCAATTGAAAGGCGAGGTAACCTGAGTGCGAGTGAGTCCACGGAAAACGCTGGAGCGGTTTCGCGGGGAACGCGGACAACGGACTCGCCAGAGAAGAAGTGGCGGGAGGGAGTCTTCGCCTATCCCGCGTTTCACTCCACCGCTCCACGTGCCGAAGAGGGAGCGTGCGAGAGAGAGAAAGAAACACTTCTTCCTCCTTCGCTCTCTCTCTCTCTTCCGCACTCCCATTGAGGCGCCCATACTATGAGGAAGGGAGGGGTGTGACGCGGGGAGAGTGAGGTGAGGGATGGCTGGGTGGAGGGATTTCCTCCCCTCATCCCCCTCCCCACTCCACTTCGGAAAACCTCTAACCACCCCTCCCTCATCTCCACACCTCAACTCCCCCTTTCTCGCTCGCTCTTCCTGCCGCGGTCGGACATTTTTCCGGGGTGAAATGAATGGAATGGAGGACGCTCAAGCGATTGCGCCGCCGTGCATCACTGCGAGAAGGGGATTTTTTTTCAAACGCAATAACGATTTTTTTCAAATGGATCGGGAGGACGGGTTACCAATCATTTATTTTTCTTCCCTCGCAATGGGCTCAGTGTATGCAGTCTTCGGTTAAGCACTGGAGGGACCAGGAATCAAATGCGGGCGATACCTGTGCACACCAAACTGAAACCCAAGGTGCATAACTTTTTTCTTTGCGGAAATTTCTTGTGAAACAGCAAGATGCACGAAAAAAGGAACGTGACTCTCGTACTGAAAGAAAGTGTGAATTGTACGCACTGTGGGTGCAGTCCAAGAAATACCGTATCATTACCAGCTTTGCCTGTCAAAATTGACCTTCTCTTTGAAGTTCATTTAAATACTACGTTGGAAAAGTCATAAATCTCTTCACGCGGTATTGAAACGCGGATTACTCCACTTTCCTCCATTTTCTCTCTACGTATCTGCCTGATGTACTTTGATGCTTACTCATTCGCACATCTTTCTTCTTTTCACTCCATCCCTTTATCCATGTCGTCTGTTCGTCGAACCGCCATCTATGGCTATCTGCTTCACAGATTTTCATCAAATTGTTACTATCCTACCAAAAGTATGAAATAAAAAATTATTAATCAACATTCAGCATTAAAATTTTCTGTTATTTATCTCACGAAGAATGGGTTGAAGTATGTAGTAGTAGAAGAATGGGCAGCTACGGAAGCTCTTTTCACCCTAGCTGAAATTTAATTTATTGCCTAAATACAATTCGTACCGTTTCTAAATAGGGTAATCAACTTTAATATAATTTGATTTTAGGCTTTTTAGTATTTTTTTAATTATAGGTTTTTTCACATTAGCTACCTCCTTAGATACTTCTTCCACTGATACCATGTTCTTGCATTGTTCAATTTACATGCGTTTCTCTTTTTCTATTGAGTTTTAATAATCCTAACATAAGGAACCTCTCTTTAACCTCTCACGTTGATATATTTTGTTTTTGTATAGTATCAACGCCGACACCGTTTATGCTTTTTTTAATAAGTTACCTACTCGGAAAGAGATCCGGCAAATCTTGGGAATATAATCAAGAGGTTATTGGGTACTTAAAGTGGCTGGCGTAATAATCAACAATTCCGACGGATCGATTTCTCTTCCCGGAGGTAGCAGTTTCCAGCATCCGATTTCTAATCACCAATCGAGCATTGTATGGAAAACACTTAGAGCATAGTAAACCGCCCGCGGCTTGGAACTTAAAGCGGTTCTTCGTTGAGATTAGGGGCTAATGACGTCTCCGGCGTCCAACCATGCCCCTCTTCCACCCAAATTACCCTCTCGTCCATAAAAAGGTGCAAAGACCCAAACAGTCGAGGGCCTCCACACTAGAGCTACTCCTTAACAAAGGCCAACGTCTGCCGGACTCCCTTCTCACTTTCCCCTTACTTTCTTCCCTCGCGTGGGGGAAGCAGCAGGAGGCTACGTGTTAAAAAGACAGTGGGTCCGAATCACGTGGGTGGTTGAGATGATGAGGCCGCCTGCTGTCCTCGCGACCGCTGAACCATCCCCTTCCGACCGGAAACTGTGACGGCGATAGCTAGCTGTCCGCGCGTCTTACCTCAGTCACAACGAACGCTGGTTTCTATTGATCATCTGACTTCGGCGAACCGAACTGAACAGTTTTTCTCAGTTTCTCATTTTAATGCCTTATTATCTTCAGAGCCAACCATGAGAATGTTTTGAACCATCCTCAAAAGAAACTGGTTTCAGGAAATGAAAACGAAATGCTTTTATTCGCATGGAGTCGTTATTGCAGCCAGTTGATACCGAGAATGAATTGCATTCCACATGCTGTTTAGCAAGCGTTAAAATGCTAAGTGAATATGGCATAAATAGTGTTATTTCAGGCTTCTGTTGGTTAAAAATGGTCGACATTCAATTATATGATCGTTCCCTAAACTGCCATATGTTTATCGCATTATTAAATTACATGGTAACTTTTACTGTTCTAATAATCACCAAATGGAGTGAGGGAAGCTGGTAAATGATTTGAGAGGAAAGGGTTTTCCCAGAAAGTTATGGCAGTATGTGGTTGAAAACACTCTTGAGGAATATGGTCTGTCTCAGGGACAGAAAACTATATATATTAAAAATGTATGAATGTGACAGGGTCGAAAGAAGAATGCAGGGCAAATTAGACCGGTATACAGGTGTAAAAAGGATTTACCGAAATAGCCAGAAATCGGGCTACTTGAATTTGCCTACCCTGTAAGGAAATGGCGTAGTCAGAGAATTGTATGTTTCTGATGTATTTTTACTCCTGATAAGGACCAAATACACTGCAACCCTTTACACGAAATGGATATTTTAGAATGCCTAGCTCATCTATTTTAATTTTACGGAAATAGAACGCTCTTTTTTAATTCTTCTTCATTGAATAAGCGGTCAGCGATGTACGCAGTTTTACAGCTTCAACTTTATAACTTCATATTCAATTATTTTTAATTTCTGTGAATTCCCTATGAAACGCCTATCCTAATTATCATCTAAATTTATCTAGTACCCTCCTTTTTTCAATGATTAATAAAAAAAAGTTTAGGTAAATGTTTTCAAGTGGTAAGGATTGGAGCTCAGTGTTTTGATATATTTCACTCGATAGAAAAACTTCAACTGGAAAAAAATAAAGTAGGTGCCAGCAAATGTGAAATATAACGCCAGGAAATATGTGAACATCAGTTTTTTTCTTTAATAAGATTCATTAGGAATATATATTAGCCAATTTCAATCATTTGGGATTGTATTATTAAATTTATAATAATAATTTAATAGCATGCCGATTTAAAATGATTGACAATCATCAATTATAAATTATTATTTGTTTCAATATATTGGAAACTGTGGAGGGTATTCGATCCAATTTTTTAATGTCCTACCCCTTGAATGATAGTATCCCGGCTGAATGCTTTTACCCTGAGAATGCTTTCATTTCTCCAGCAAGATCTAAATCCGTCGGCATTGGTAGCAAACAAAGCGTAGAGTTAAGTGGGGCCAGCATCTGCAAAGATCACGGATGGATGGCCCTATCGGGTGTTGCGGTTAGGGTGGTGCGAGTGTCTGCCGTCGATCGGGGAATTGAAGAGTAAGGGTCGAAAACGTGAACGAACATGATAACAAATCTCTCGCGAACCAGAGCCCAGTTCGTGGAATTTGCGGACTCCGTTTGCGGTTACTCAACAGCTTTAAAATATAATACGTCTAAGCTCATACAAGTCCTCGCGTGGAGTTTTCCCCCTCATTCCGTCGTTTTTTTTTATTCGCAAGGAATGATTTGCGTCAGACGCGTCACCGTTTATGGCTCAATTATTATAAGCCTCCATAACAAAAACTAAACCCGTTACGGCTTAGGATTCTTCCCAAAATATGGCATTTAAGAAATACTGAAACCGTTCTTTTTTATTATTTTTTCCATTTCTTAATTCTCAATTTGATTTTTCACTTCGGGATATACACTACCCGTTCAAATAATAACTTCATTCTATTAGTGTTAGTAAAATGAGTTTTTATGGAAATCTAATAAAGATCTAATATCCACAAATACGAGTAAAGACTATTTCTCTTCATACTTAATGTGTCACTTTCTCTGACTGAAAAATTGGTCGCTTGGATTATGAAGCGTATTATGACAATAAGGAGAAAAACATACATGTACGATATATACATATACGTATATATATACATACACATAACTCATGTGTATATATATATATATATATGTATATCCTTCATCCCCTATATTCTTTCTCCCCCACACACCTTTAGCCTACTTCGCTCCAATCCCGATTGGCTGTTCAAATACATAATTTGCATGCAAATTGGGTCCTTCCCTAAACATTTATTAACGCACAACTTCCCTTTTCCTGTCGAATTTTCAAAACCTCCGACTTTCCAAAAATTAAGGAACCATACTATAACTTCCTGTTTCAACCGAATCGGTAAACCATAACTTTATTGCGACAATTTCTTCCCCGCGTCCATCTTAAAACCCCGACCCGCCTACCACTTTCGATGAGGCGAGAGTACTCGCTAGAAGGAGCAAATTTGTGCTTTCCGTGAGTTCGGATCTTCTGGGCTCAACTCTGTCCATTCTACAGCCTCCCGGGACCCATCTGCACTCCCCCGCCCTTGCCCTCGACCCTTTGAGGAAAGCGGAAGGTCAACGCCGAAACAGTCCAAGTCACCGTGCGTGTGCTCTTTTTCTGTTTCACTTGAATTGTGAACACGTTTGTCATCAAATATGGTTTAATTTTTTTCAACCCCTCATTATTTCCTACATTCACATTTGTCAATGTGATTTTAGTAGTAACTTCATGTGTCAGAACGTACCTCGGACACGTTTCTTAACGTTTTCGCGTAATTAAGGCCAAGGGACATCCGAAGTACTCTCCTACACCGATAGGGATAACAGACCGCTTTAACTGACGTGGTAGCCGACAGCTGTACATTAAGATCGCCGTGAAGTGGGAAAACACTCCGAGTCGTTAGTGGGCGGGCAGTATGAGCGTAGGAATCGGATGAAAAATCCGCGGAGCGAATAACGACCTGGGCGAAAAAACGAAGAGACACGCTTCATAGGCTTATGGAGCAAGCACACCTTCGAGCATCGGCCACACGCGTTCCACAGCGTGACCCACCCTAGTTGAACAAATGGTCGCGACGAGGCGCCGTCAAAGGTCGACATTTCTTTGGCGCCGAATGGGCGTTGTCCGCTTGCCACTCGGGCATGAACGGAGGAATTATTTGCCGCGGGAGGGGTGAGGCGAAGGGCGCGCCTAAAAGGTAAAACAACGACGCTATAAACTCCTCTCAACTCTCTTTTCCTTTTACTCTATCTTCTATTTCTTCTCTTTTTTAACATAAAAAGTTTTCCTGATTTCCATTTCAAATGCCATCTCTGGCTAAGAAAACATCATGACGTTACGCCAAATATTAAATAAAGACCTCTCTCTTTTTACTTCAACGCCAAGTCTCCTAAGTTAGCGGGACGATTTAGAGATGGAAAAAATAAATTTTTGTCATTTGTGCCATAAAAAACGGGCCTGTGATATTTCGAAATGCGGCTTCGTAGGAGCAAAAACAAACACTTTTAAAAGGGAATTCGGTTATCAGTAAGTTTCCAGCGCAAAAACTAATTTTTGCGAAGCAATTATTGACAAACAAAGGTAAATAGACGTTTACATTTTTCATGTTGAATGATCTAAGATCAAATTCCAAACTAATCTAAGAAATTAAACTTGCGTATGCATTAACGGATGACTCCGCTAAAAGTTACTGTTGCGGCATCTCCCGCAGTTTCTTGAAATTTGCGTATGCATGTTTAAATGTAAAACTGGCATGAATTTCTTAAAATTAATCTACATTTAAGTAGCACCATATGCGTAAGAAAACTTCAGGGGGTTTCATACTTTCTCATAAGACCAAAATTGCATTGAAAAAAGCACTAAGATTTCTTAATTTCCTTATTTTCATTTATGCTATACTTTTTTTTTAAAAGAGGAATATTCCCACAAAAGAACTAGATATTAAATTTGAAATGCTCTCTTAACTGCATATATGTATGTACTCGTATATATGACAATATGTAGGCTGATACAAATAGGTATCCTCATAGATGCTCCCCTAGACATGATTCAAATAATTATAACCGCATCATGTCAAATACTGTCCAACACCAAGGAAGCAGCCATTTTTGTATCGTTCTTCCAAATGTTTTCAATTTCTAAATCCTTCCATTAGTTTTCCTCCCTGACTCTTTTCAACTTCAGAATGTTCTATGAAGTTAATTCCCAGCACACAAATATCAAATCCAGCTATAATAGGAATAGTTATTTGGCCACCTAATTAAATTTGGCTCGGGTTTCTATATAAAATACCAGGGTTATGGTTACTGAAATACCAGCCAAACGTTTTTTGAAGAGCGAAATGAAGATAGTTCTTACTTAAAACGAGGACAGTTTAACAACTTAGATAAATAAAAAAAACGAGAATTGTGCTTTTTCGTAAAAGATGAAGCGGTAGGTAATACCTACCCAATCATAGACTCGGTGAAGGATCGAAAATGGTCGAACTGACCCTCCCACCCCGCTTTCCCTCTTTCCCCTCTCTCCGGCAAAAACAAAGAAAGAAAAAACCTGCATAACTTCTAGAGTGGAAGGCTTCTTACCGAAAAATTGAAGTCATTAAATTTTGAGTTCAATAGGAAAACTTTGGGAAGCAATGACCCGTCATAAAACTGGCGACTGGAATCCTCCCCGCCCTGCCGCCGTCGCGTGAACTGGCGAGGTCCGATTCGGACGTATTAAATTACGGCGAATCCCACGGAGAAGCGAATCCCAAGTTGTCGGGCGGGGTGCGCGCACAACGGCCCCAACATCATCACGGCATCGCCATCGCCTCCAAAGCCGAGACCTTTTCCCACTCCCCCCCCTCCCTCTCCCCCTCCCTCACCCAAAATGGTCGAAAATCGTCTAATTTGGACATCGGCTCCAGCAGCCACGCTCCCCGCCTAGGCACCAATCCCCTTCCCCCCGTACCGGGGGAGGCTACTGCCACCCCTCATTCCTGGAGGAGTTTACGACGCCTACGAGGAGGGATCGGAAACTGGCCTTGGTTGAGCATGGAGCCCCATAAAACTTCCCTGCCCTTTTCTCTTTAATGTCTTATCATTAATATTATTTTTTTGTCCGAGCTCCTTCCTAACACGCATTTCCCAAATACCCATCCCTCCCCCCCTCTCGAAATTGAAGTTCCTTAGGGCTCCTTCGCTCACCGGATTGCGATAAGCGAGAACTGGGGAAGACAAAGGGCCGTACGCCGCGGAATGGCGATTAAATATAGGGGCGTACGGGTGCGAGGAGTGGGGAAAACCGAGGGGGGGGGGAGGGAATAAAGGGGTGGAAGGAACGGATCAATGGGGAATTGTGAAAGAACGCCATGTTCCATCCGGGATTCGATTCTGTGGAAAGATGAATTTCTCAATCCATCAATGGTCAATCAGCGTCCAAACGACATGCAAAAGTAGTCCCCAGTCAATAACGAAGCGTTCCTTAGAAAGGCTGAACTACAAGATGAAAATTGTGAAAACTATTACAAGAGATTATTTTTACTATCGTATCTCTTCTTACTACCATTTCAAAATGAAAATAATAGATAAATAGTTTCAAATAAGAGCGTATTTGAAATATGATATACTTGTTCTGTATCCCATAAGCTTTGGTATATTTCGTTGATTCGATCGTATTACCTGGTACTAATTGCTTTACTTATTTGTAGAACTGTCGATTTTTCATTATAATGTGCCAAATATGTCGATGAAGGAAGCTTTATAAATTTAAACATCCGGTAACACAGATGTACGTACGTGCCTAATTCAATCCTGACGGTATAAAATTCCCAATTAATCTTTTCTCCATCGTCTTCAGGATGGAGCATAGCCGACCATTAAGGTTTGACCATGATTATCTAATGAAATAAATTACATTTAAACTGTTAGGTTTTCATGACAAGACGTAAAAATCTAAATCCTTTGTACGAATAGGTATTACCACAGCTCTAAAATGAGTTACTGCTCTTTCACTACTGAAAAGCTGGTGAGGTGAGTGCTCTAATTCGCTAAATGTGAAGCCTGATGTTTATTTGCGGCAAACCTCATTTTTGCCATTCAATTATATAAAACCTTCAAAAATTTTCACACATCTTCCAATACTCATCTTTTTATTAGAGATAAATGACCTATCCACGACATTTCCTATTCTTTGCCCGATCGATCATGCTATTTAGGAAATCTCTTGAGGATTTCTTTTAGGTAGTTCGAACCATTTCACGTCCTTAATTGTTCCAAGGATTCCAAGAAAAATCTGCCTTTTGGGGAAAAAAATGAGCGAAAAATACTACCCATGGCGTCATTGAGAAGGTCTCGAGGTCGTGGTGCGGTAAGAGGGGAATGCCGAAATGCGGAGAGCACCAAGCACCAAGTCGGCCGAGCGGGGAAGGGTTGGAGAATTTGAGAGGGAAGAGTTTTTTGCGTGGGAAGCAGATGACGAGTGGTCAGCGCAGGGGCAGGGGGGGGAGGGTAGAGGGTTTAGAGGAAGATGAAAATTGGACGAAGGCGAAAAGAAATGCGAGATCTCACAGAAACGCGAGCCGCCTTTTGGGAGGGAGTCTTAAGGGGTCGGAGGAGGTGGACGCGTAGCAAGGAGGAATGACGCCCGAGGATCGGTCGGAGCGGTGGTATATATGGTCAGAATGAGGAGTTGCCAGGGCGGGGGGAGAAACAGGGGGTTGGAGAGAGTGTTTTTATGAGAGCAGCGCAGTAGAGATGGTCGGTGGAGGCGGAGGGCCGGGTGGGAGACCGGGGGCAGGAGGGATAGAGGCCCGTCGGAGGGCGTGGGAGGGTGGCGGCGGGGGTGGAGAGGAAGTAGTCCCATTGCTTGATTGATTGGCTACTTGGGCCCCGGCGTCCAGATTTCGGGCGCGAGAGGGTCAAGTAGAGCGAAACGGAGGAGGAGGAAATGACGGCAGAGGGGACGGATGTGCGCTTCTTATTGGGCATGTTCCCTTACGAGAGCGTGTGTCCGTGTGAGGATTCGCTCGCCGACCCGAGATCAGATCTATCCCCCCCCCTCCCGGACCTGGAACCGAATGGACCCCAAAGGCTCAAAAAGGGGTAGTTGGACGTTCACGCATCGACCCCGGGCTGATTTTTTTTATCGCGGGCGTCGCCCGGCGATCAACCAGTAGGCAATGAGACGTTTAATCAACAGATATTTTGCCGTTGGAGAATTTATTTACGTACTAATCCTTGACATTTGTGAGGAATTCCTGGATGATTTTTTTAGATGCTTGGCTACCCATAATCGGATCTCATAGCTTAATGGAATACCTAGTAATTTTTGCACGTTTTTTTCACTCTCGGCTCATAGCTTTTTTTGACCACTTTTAAGTGGGCGCCTTGATTGACACCGCTTCAAATAAACTCACGGTGGGTTTGAAGATGAATTTGTTAGTTTATGTGCGAAATCTAATGCTCGGATGATATTTTTTGGCATAGATGTCCGCTTAGGTAGCATGATTTTTAATTTTAATTTGTTATTTAATCAAACATTTTCCGGTCTGGTTGATTTTTAGTGTGGTGTACCATGTTTTCACCGATTATTCTAAAAGTTGCGGTTGCAAATCTCATTACAATTTTAAGTAATTAGTAACTTTTTAAAAGTTAGTTTTGGTTGGTAAACCAATCTTAAAAAAATTATTATAATTTCCCTATTGGGATATCAAACTGAGATACAGCTTCGTTTGTTCGAGTAGTTCAGAGATGCTATTGATGAGATCAGCTTGAAATTCGTTTGACCCTTCATATTTTTCTTAGAATTATTTTAGTGAGCTAAAGTTGCACTATTGATCTGTTTGGTTGGATTGATATTTCGCTCGTCAGTTAAGGAAATGATTTTCAAACGAATCCCGTCTCGAGCGTAGGCATTGTAATGTGATGAAATGTAATTTTCTCAATAGCATCTGAGGTACGAAATGACCTCGGATTTTCGCACCATAAAAACTTCAATTATTTCTATTAAAAAAGATCCTTCCAAAAACTCAATGCAGCATGTATTCGTATTTGGTTGAGGGGTTGCATTTAATGTACGCATTTCAACAGTCAAATTAAATGAGTGCTTGGTATCTACAAAAAAAGTTGCCAGTCAAATTCAAATGTGTACCAGCGATTTTTGTAACCGTTGTTTCGAGAACCCTAATAAAATACGCGGAACCTATCATGCACCAAGCATGTCAGCGAGTTCCTGTTTTATGAAACTTCATAGTTAAAGGGAGGAATATAAATTATTTGAAATGTCACTCCGCATGAACTTTGCAGATTTCGCTAATGGAAGCCAATGAAATATTTTTGCTCTAATCTAATGATAAAATCTTTAAGTTCGCATTCGTGGTGTCAATGAATAGTACTAATACATTTTCACTTTCTCCCTGTTTCAATGCAGGTTTGATGATGCCACCAAATGTGGAAGTAAAAGATATTATGCACTGAATGCTGCTCAATGTTTCTTTCGTCTGAGACGTAAACATGTTTTTGTGCATGGTGATCAAAAGAGTCGCCTACTACAAAAATAACGTTTAACGTTCTCGTGACTCTATGCCTGCACCGTAATTCTCACAGAAAGTTATTTTTCAATAAAAGATATCATAGACCATAAGTGGTTTGGAGTTTCAAAATTTCTAAGACGCCAACCAAGTAAAAAAAAATACGAAAATGCCTTCCCGAATGACGAATCCTAAAAATGCCGGTGGAATATTTCATCCGCACGCTTTTCCATCTAAGAGTTTAGAACTTTCGGCCCACCGACAATCGCGGCCCGTAATGGTAAGCGGTGATGGCATCCTGCTCTCTCTCTCTCTTCCCCCCCCCGCCCCTTCTTCCGCCTCTTCTCCCCCGTCGCCCCCTCTCCCGCCACCACCCCCCGCCCGCCGAATCACACAAGATTTGAAAACGTAGTTCCATTCCCCACAGGAGGGACCAGTCACGCTTGCAGCCCCGCACCGTGGAATAAAGAGAGGAGGAGCGATGGGGGACATAGGCGAGGGGGGAGGCGGGGGAAAGCGGGGAGTGAGAGTAAAGGGGGGCGCGGTGGCGGGAAGCGGGGGGGTGGGGGGGGACCGGGCCCTCTTGGCAATTGGCAATGCCTCATCTATGGAGTGGGGTCGTTCAACTCTTAGCCTTGACTATTCATTCCACTGTCCGCGCCACATTCCTTTGCCTCCATGTTCACAGTTACGCGCATAGCATGTTCCATGACGCAATTTGGGAACATGATTGAGGGAGGGAGCGGGGAGAGGGTAGAGAATTGATTCCCGGGAATAATCTCCTCTTTATTTTTCCAACCCGCCGTGGAATGACAATAATCCCGCCCATGCATATTTTAGCGTTCTCACGAGTGTTTGCGGTGGGTTTCAAGTGAAAATCGTCGAATCGTACGTACCATTGTGCGTTCCCACGTTTATTTGTCGAGAATTTCGACGAAAGAGTATCCATCACCGTGTATTTTCGTGCCCTCCGCTGATAATAACGGTGGATGTATTCCAAAATAAGACTCGTGGCTTTTTCCTTCTCCCACATGAGCTCTCTCTCTCTCGGAGCAAATCCAGTTGCTGACGTGTACACTCATAAGCCCAAAGCCCGCTTATAATGACGCGTCGAGCAAATACTGAAAGGACGTCATTCGTGTAGGTTATCCATCAGTCGAGTTCATTATTTTGATTTCAAAATAGAATTCTTAATATTTTGCTGTGGGCTGGTGTGCTATTTTATCCTAATGGAAAACGCTTTCATTAAAGCCTGGCAGGGGTGATTAGATCATCAGAGTTCGTGATTAACTCGATTCAAAGTCACAGTACGGAATGCCGATGAAAATGAAGTGGACAGACTGAATATTGAAGAAGTTGGATCGGATGGGTGGGTGAAGGTTGACATCCACAGTGGCAAGAGAAAAGGAAAACCCATTTGGGACATCCTAAGGTGCATAAAATAGTTTGTTGAAGACCGAAAAGTAATGAAATCTGGTCAGAATAGAATACAAGGGAAAATGAAGGAGTGATTGAGAAGGACAATTAATGAACAGTGTTAGCGCAAGGAATAACGATAGAATGAAAAGATTGACTAGAATAGTTGTATAGCTTTTGAATCTATTAAAACTAAGACTTGGATTGAAAACCGACGAGTGAATAAAACCTTCCAATCCCCAATCGAAATGTAATGATGAGTATGAAAGACAGAAAGCTCGTGAAAACACCGCGAAGAAGACGGAACAACCTTGATGAACGTATTTTAAGGCAGAGTAATCTCCTAAAGAAAGAGATAGAATGACTAAGGGTTCGAAGACCCTTAGAGGAAGAGCATGAGCTAAATAGGTATAGGCTAGAGGTAATTAATCAAAGAAGAACTCGTAAGAAACTACGAAGATATGAAGAAACTAAATGGGAAGAGAATAGAGTAAAGAGCTGTCAGAGTTCAATTTTTTTATTGAAAACCGATCATGGTGATGGCAAATTCTGATTTATCATTTCTGCTGTTAGTCGCGAACAGACGCTAACCCCTGAAAGATCGAAGTATAAAATCTTGGAACTAAAACTTCACTGCGTGAAATATTCTTCTGCTTAATTGCAAGATTTCATAAGAAAGACGTTCATCACTTTTGATTAAGGACAAATACCCACCTTATATTTTTCTCGAGTCATTTCATGTTATCTAAAACTGTCTTTGATGTTTTAGAAACTCAACGATTATAACGCGACAGCTTGCGTATGAGCATCAGGCTGACCTTGAACTTAAAATAATCAAGTTTACGAGTATATATTATAAATATGTGAGGCCACCAAAATCTACTGAGGTAAATGAGCAATAAAGGCTTTTGATTTCCAGCGGAAATACCTAATTCACGTTTTATTGTTCCACAAATTCACTGTATTATATAGGCTGGAAATATTACGTTTTATTGGAATAACTTCTAAAAACTTTAGAACTTTTGAAATAGACAAAAGGAGGATGCGGCAAATCAAGATGTTTATTCTATTTATAATTATGCTTCGTAGAAGGAAAGTGCCTTGTCTCTGGACGAATCTACTGTTGCGTGAGTATCCCGTGAACCTTCGTAAGAGTGCCGGGCATGGATGTCGCGATTGGCATCCTAAAACGAGGCGCTTATCCTGCCGATTCCTTCCTTTAAGTAAACATTTCCCCCGAGGAATGAAAGGGTGTAATTACGTCAGAAGAGCAGAGAAAAATATCGAGAAAAAAACACGCACACTTGTGGGTTAAAAAAATTACACAAAACCTGCAAGTGAAGGAACCGCTTTTTTTTCTATCCTCCTCCTCATAGTAATTCAAACGAAGGAATTCTCCCAGCCCTTCCCCATCCCTATGCCCACCACCCCCTTCCACGTCCGTGCGCTTCGCCGTCCTTCCAAAAAACAGGGAAGAAGAAGAAGGAAAGAGAGATGGGTAGAGAGGGGGACTCGGCATAACTAGTTACTCTCGTTCGGTTGCTACGCAACGCTTTGGCATTTTAGAGGGTGGGGGAGTGGGAGGGAGGGTGGTGAGGATAAAAATTTTCGTCTATGCCGAAGGCCAGCAAGTGTGACGACGAGAGAGCCGAAGGGATTGCGGGCGAAGGAGAGGGAAATGAAGGGGAGCAGGGGGAGGGAAAGGAGGGAGAGGGGGAGGAGAAGAAGCGAGTGAACGAGAAACGGGAGGGGAGAAAGAAGGGAGAGGCAGGAGATTTTTTTCAACTGCTTCTTTTTTTTGGATGGCAGGTGAGGTAACGGTAATCGAGGATACCTGCGATGTGCGTGGACAAACCGCTCTTCTAGAAAGAGCCGAAAAGGGTTGTGGGGAGGAGGAGGAGGAGGGAGAGTTGGGAGGAGTTGGTACGGATGGGAGGAAAGGGGGGGGAGAACCAGCGGGGGAATACGTATAGGAGGGAGCCTGATCTGGGAGAGGAGGGTAAAGGGAGTCGAGGGACGAAGGAGGTGGTGTAGAATAAAGATGGAGTCAGGGTTTATATTCCTAGTCGACCGAGGGTTGGGGGCGGATAGGAGAGCCAGGGGTTATTTGGGCGGAGGGGGTCGGCGGTGGGGGAGGAGGAGCCAGAAGGGAGGGGAGAGAAATAGTCGTTGCTGTGGGTAGGGAAGGGTTCGGCTATGGTCGAAAATTCCTTCCTTTCGCCCCCTCCCCCATACGCCATCCACTCCTTTTCTAAGGCTTTGCGTTCGCATTACGCCGACCGGCCAGTGGGGTGAAGAGGTGGGCGAAAGGGTGGGAAGAAAAGAAAATAGGAGCGATGATGATGATCCCGTGATGAAGGCTGACGAGGAGTAAATTTCGGGAGGAGAGGGGTGGTGAGACTTCGGTATCGATCGTCATGGAAGCCCCGAATGCCGTGGCGCAGTCGGAAAGTGAGGCGAAATTATTTGAAATCGACAGTGGGGCGAACCATTATTACAGATGGATGATGCTCGGAAGAGGAGATGATGAAATTGTGCACATGTATGAGCGAAAATATATTTTTATATACATAGAAAAACATATATATACAAAAATAAATATACATATATATATATATATATATATATATATATATATATATATATATATATATATAGTCTGACCTGAAGAAGGCCTCGGAGTAGGCCGAAAGCTTAAATCATCTACAGTGTGAGTGTCCTTTTACGTGTTATCTGTTTTATTCTGTGTTCTATTGTGCCGTCCAAAAGTTATATTGCTCTCGTGAGTACTTCCGCATCATCGATATATATATATATATATATATATATATATATATATATATATATATATATATATATATATATATATATATATATATATATATATATATATATATATGCACACGTGTGTGTGAGGGGTCGGAGTCGATTCCCGGGTAAGCCACTCTGGGCACCTGCAGCTTCACCAAAGCTATGTTAAATTTCGGGTACCAGATCTTCCTGGAAAACCATAACGGGCACAGGGAAAGGAACTGGCCCCCCTATCCTGATATGTGAATTTCACCCTCCGTCGGAATTAGTACTGGGTGAACTCTTCCATCACCTACCAAACCGACCTTCGGATTGATTACTGTGGTTATGGTTCAATATATATATATATATATTTCTTACTCATTTATATGGAAATAGATATCAGGCAGGATATATATTACATTTATTTATTTAAAAATGCATATGTATGTGATTAAACAGTTGAGATTAAGCGTCTGCGGGAAATTCTGTAAAAATTGACTTTCCATTCATACTGGAGCTACTTTAGTAAGGTCACATTTGTAATACGTGACAAGTATTTGGCATCCTTGGCAGAAAAGATTAATTGAAAAGCTGGAAATTTTCAGAGAAAATACGCTAATTCCAAGAAAGTGCGGAAGATCCCGCGACACTATCTTAGTTACAGCAACACTTTGCCGGACATCGATAGATGGATCCGGGATGGTATATCCTGGAGGATTAAGGGTGAGACAATCCAGAGTGGCGAAAACAGTGTAGAAAGATTAAGAATATTAGAGAGGTACATAACAACCGAGTTTATTAGTGACAGTGGGGTAATTATCATTGCACCACATCACATTAGCAAATATGACCACCAGAATAAAATGAGGGAAATAGGTTCTGGGGGTGATACCTTAAGGTACTGGTTCTTTCCTCGTACTACAGGTTCATAATCAAAACAAAATTATACGCTTTCAGTCCTAAATTTAAAAAATAAACGTTACCAAAAATATTTCATTATTGTATGAAGGGGATAATTATGTTTGCGGATGTAATGTGCATGCGTTTATATATGTGGATTGTCCTAATGTATAAAGGCTATATACATAGAGGGTTTGTGTCCAAAATCCCTTACAAAACTCCCTTTCGGAGGCTTGCGCGTTTTTGTTAAGACATAGATGTATCGTCGATTAAGAACGCCATTACGGAAGAGAGATAGACTATAAACCTTTACACCAAAATAACGCCGAGGTAATACTGCGGAGCTAATGCTAGCAAGTGAATCGGTAGTACCTGTGAAGGAAAGTTTCTAGACGTAACTACTTGAAATGGGAAACGGTTGCAACATAAAATAAATCCTGTGTAGGGGAGCCCCTGTTTTGTGAGTCCGAGAAGGTAAATATGGGGACTAATCGTTTTCACTTTGGTATTTTTTTCTTTTCGAATCTAGGGCCATCAAAAACCTTTAACTGAGACACCGGTTGTGTATAATTAATCGTTATAAAATGAAGAATGCTAACGCCTTCCGATCGTTAAACTTTGGCATATACCGAATGGAAGATCGTTGAAAGGCAACATTTTGTATCCATTAACTGACGCAGCGGCGGACAGCGGCCTACAGGATACCAGGTAAAATACACTGGAGAGTCTGTGGCTACGCCATTTTTCGCCTAAGAAAATTATAACTAAAATGTGCTGACCGATTTTAATACTTCGCCGCATTGCTGGCCAGTTTAACAATGTTTTCTACTTTTGTTTGTTCCCAATTATTTCTGATTTCCCGACCTACTTCGCGCTCCAAAATTCTCTCCTTAGCTAGGAGATTTAGATCGATATCAAAGAGGCAAACTCTTACTAGGAAATCACCGCCCGCGAATCTAGATTCTCAGGCACGCATTTGAGATTAAAGCCGGCTTTAAGTATAGTATGGCCCTTTGGGAAATGACGTCTACTTGTGATCTCTTGCAAGAGTATCCTCTCAAAGCATACCTACGGAAATTGGCTCACAACCCTCCGTTAGCCATATGAATCTGATATCTCGCTCCAACAGGTGCCAAAATCGTGCGGCACCGTAGCGGTTAGCAATGGTTAGGTAACACCAAATTTGTTACTGAGGTGTGTAATCTCCTTCATCTGACGCCGCGAAGTAAGTGCGTACTATCTGTTCAGCTAGCGTAGCATCTCCCCTGGAGAGAAAACTTAATATTTGATGAGCCGTCACCGTCGCTTCTCTCACCGACACGTGAATTTATCATGGGATAGAATATGGTCCAAAGCCTCATCCACGGCCGGATAACTGATAAACTATTATTGAAAAATATATGTATTTGGCACATACCTGTTTCAGCAATGTATCAATTAAACAGTTCATGTCATTTGATAGTAAAAAAGAGACTTAGTTCCCATAAAGCCTGCCTGAATGTTGAGATGAAGATACGAGAATTGTTTTCCAATATTTTACAGAGGAATAGTTATAGTGAATGAATACAATTAATGCAACGTAATCGTCCATTATTTTTTTCATTTTGAAATAGGGAGGCAATAAATTTAAGGACTTTAAAAACACCTCCAAAAACCTCTCGAATTCAAATATACTTTAAAATGATACCTTAATCTTGTTTCTCGTCATCCATTCATATGTTCGTTGTCAATTATTTCATCCGTCACAATTTTTACCAAGACGAAGTGAATTTGTTGTTAGCGAACGGAATGAGAGGAAGGAAGTAAGCATGCTTTCACGGATAGGAGCATTTGCGTTCAAGCGAGGATTTATTTCATACCGTCCCATTTTGTATTTAGCGTTAGTTGTTGGTTCCATTACGGTTTGTCGGGCCATTTATTTCACGATTCGCACCTAATGTAGACGCCACTCTCCGTTGAGATGAAGACCGCAACCGTGTAGTGATACACACTTTCGTGTGAATCTAGATTGCATCCGACACCCTCATTCGCAGGCCCCACAATGGAAACTCGTGACCTCACCAGGCAAGGACGTTGAAGATTCGGTTCTCTAAAAATATATATGAACCGATTGGAATAAATTCAGGAAGTATTCAGAGGTCAATGTACCAGTATCACGTAGCAATCAGAAATCATCAGGTTAGATATGATCTTTGCACAAAGACTGCTTACTACACTTAACCTCCTGAAAAGTATGATTCGTAATAGTTGAAAGCTTCTGATGGGGAAATAAATAATTTTGATTTCGTTGTGTGTTTTTTAGGCAATGCCGACTTTGGGAAGTTGAGTGAAAAATAACTATGCACTAAATCCTTGTTTCCAAGTTAAATCGATATGCCGATGATTTAATTAGACATTAATTAAACTGTAAACAATTTCTGATTGATCACGAATACACAAAATGCTGTTTATGGTGATTATAAGGTAAGCCATACAAGTTCTATAGTTTAATTTCTTCCAATTTTTTTTATTTCGTTATCTTTGTATACGATTATCCATGAATTTCATTGCTCGAAAATTTCAAGTCACCATAAAAAATCGGAGTTTGAAATGTGCTTGCGTACTAAGCCACTGCTTCTCATCTTATTTGAATAATTCAAATACTAAATTTTTCGTAATGTCTATTTGGGGTTTTCTATCATTTTTCTATCCTCTTTATAACTTTTAGGGTTAGGATTAAAGTGTATTATGAAGAAATAGATGGAATAGAGAGCATTCTCCTCACTTCCTCAAGTAGTTCATAAGAGGGAAAGGCTCAAGAGGGATGGATGAAGGTTGGGGTGATCCCAGGCGACTCCATAGATACCTCTATTTATGAAGTCGCTGGATGAGGGAGCATTCGATGATGACAATGGTGGTAAACAGCTTGCGTGAAAAACTCCCGTGACAGATCGAGGGACTACGGAGTGAGTTCCGTCGGGGCTGACATCTTCGGCGGCTGCGGAGTGAAAAAGTCGGTTCGCTGGCTGTTAGTTAGGCAGGCAGGCAGTTTAGTCACACACACACACACATATACACACACGCCCGAGCACACACACACACACAGACGAGCACGGGTACCCTAATGAGATGGCCGTTATGAGCTACCGCTTTCGACCTTCGTCGGGAGAAGCGGCGGAGATTGGAAAGGGAGAGGAAAGAGAATGAGTGAGTGGGAGGAATAAGGAAGCGTGGAGGAGGAGGAGAAGAAGTTTGTTCCTAACGGGAAGGAGATGAAAAATTAGACCGGGAGCCGCGGGAGAGGCGGGGAGGGTGGGGAAGGATGGGTGTGGGATGGAACGGAAATGGGATGCTGGAAGGGGAGGAGGCGCTGGGAGGGAGCGGTGACGTCATGGGAGGAAAGGGAGGGGGGGTGGCCGGGGCGAGTAGAGGATGAATGAGACAAATGCATCATCCCTGGGGAGCCGAGCGCTCCCTCTCCCGGCAGCCCTCTCGCGACCCGTGCGAGGCGCCAAATGGTGCAAGGGCGACGCGGGCTGGGGGACACGCTGTTGATGATTCGATGGACGCGTGAGACACGGCAGGAGGGACGCCGGTGTGGGGAGGGTACCTCGTCCCACCTCGGGAAGCCCTCGACTTCGACAGCGAGAAAGGCTTCTTGGGCTCATTTCCAAACTCCCCTCTCTCCAAGTCAGATTTTCTGTTCCCCAGCCCGGTCTCCGATAACGGAATTTATTTAGAAGAAATAAATTCGTTGTGCCTACTTCGGCCTCCGAATATAATCGTCCAGTATTAGCTTTTGGAGGGTGGTGGGAGAATACTCATGTGCCAATTTCATATTCTAGTTGGCATAATCCATTCGTGCGGATAGCTCCGGGAGACGAATGTGTATAAGAGAAGGGGGCATTGGTCGTTGGGGAATACGAGCAATGGCATTTCTGAAAATTTCAAACAACGGGCAAAGAGGATTTGAAGTAACGATAACTACACACTTTAAGTTCTGACCCTTTCGGTTCTATTTTAATTCAAAATTTTACGGGAAATGCCGTTACAGTTATTTCAGCGGAGTCGCCCTTAGATGTGCTTGCATACGCGAGAATTTCATGAAGTAATAATAATACGCCTTTAGCGGCATTCAAACCGAAAGTAGGAAAAAGGGATTGGAACTTAACTGGCATTAGTTATTACTTGGTTATCGAGGGATCAGGGTTTGAATCATAGTAAAAATAGTCGTTTTCCAACTGTGAATTTTAGCGCTTTCATTTATGTTGAAAGATCGCTGAAAATATTGTAAATGCAATCTCAATATTACGTGCGTAGCAAGCGCATCTTCCTAATAGCTCAATAGATCTATAATATCTACAAAATTCTCATTATGCAACATTTTAAGTTTTACGAGTTTATATAATATTTAATGTGCCAGTATTTTCAGAAAGGTTTTATTTTTGGAATTATAACTGGTTATCATTATTACATGTTGTTTAGAGATCTCAAACTAATATAGATATTTATTTTAGTCTGGTACATTTTGTGAGTGTTTGAATTTTTAGACCGATTTACTTACAATCAAAGGGCAAGCAAAAACGTGATGAAGCTCCCAAATGACAAGATTACTACTTTGTCTGATAAGTCAAAATTTGCATGCCCAGGCAATAAAATTCAGAAAGAAAAAATTGAATGATTACTCATTACCCAATTTTTTTAAAGCAATGTTCTTGGTGAGAAATCGGTGCGTGGATAAGTTAGGTACATATCTATCAGTTTAATGTGTACAGTTTTTCAAAGTTGCACGCATTTCAAGAGTTTTTAAAAATATCATTTTGGTATTTTTACAGAATAAATCCCTTAGAAAACTCGAAACTCAAGTTTTTCACTTGGAATTCAATGCGGTTTATTGATATTTGGATGGAAATCCACCCTTAACGTTTTAAGAATAAGAGTTAAGAAAGATCATGCTGAGAATGCCGGTGGAAGTAAACTCCGGTGATGATTTTGTAATAGGTCCCTTGGGGAAGCATTAGAATAGAGTCTTTCATCTATGGACGCTCCTATGTGCCATATTGGGCAGGAGACTTTTCCCACAAAGGGCGACACGAACTCCTCTCTGAGGAGACGTCGGAAAGAGAAGGGCTCGACCACGCACTTTGTGAGGGCACTCCTTGGCTCTCGCGGAGGGTGAATTTTTTTGCGACCGGGTCAAAGGAACCGAGAAAGAAGAACCGCATCACTAATAGCTGGGAAACGCCGTCCCTGGGCTACCCCTTGGGATCTTCCCCATCGGGTGCGGGAGGCCGCGAAATGAGATTAATTCCCAATGCTTCTGGGAGACGGAGGGAGGAAAGGGGAAATGGGAAAGGGTGGGGGACGTTGGCTGGGCGGAAGGGTGGTAGTAGGTGGACGGAGAAATTTATTCCGTGCCCTTCACATTGTTGACAATCAAGACATCATAAAAGCACGGAAATACATACACTCTCCACTATTTACCAACTTTTTACACTATTTTTACATTACATTCGAAGAACATTTATAGTGTGATTTGAGTTACTTGAGAAGTAGAACTGGCAGTGCAAGGTTAGACAGTGAGCAAAACAGTCGACGGCAATGGGCAACCAGATTCTCTGACCTGAATATTACCCGTATTTCTTTTTAAGTTTATCAGTCAAGTCAGCATCCTAGGAAATTTCAGCGTGGTTCCTAATCCCTTGAAGTATCATGAGCCGATTATAAATACGCAGTCATAAAATCTGGCTATTTACCATGCTTAATGATTTCTTTGTTTTTAGATGAATCTTGAATAGGAGTGTTCGTGGTAACCTCGCAGTCTACAGCTCTGACGTAATGAAAGAGGTAATACTACCGATGTGTAAATACGAGTTTCCAATTGACCGAAAAACTGATCCCATTTGAACACCTAACCTTAAAACAGAATCTAGCTAGCTGATTTCGTTACTAAGCATGCATGTGCAAATTTTCTGAAAGATAAGGAAAAATGCTTTCAATTTCATCAACTTCCCCCAAATGTGATAATTTTCCTATTTTCACTTGATGGATAAATTATACTTCGAGTATTTGCGCAAGCAATATAGCCAGCGGGTTTGAAACAGTTTTGGCATTTTTATTTCAAGGTATTAAACACATAGGTAATTTGACTGCATTAAAATGATAACCCTGCACTGTAGCAGAATAGCGCTCAACACGTCCTTTCCTTTGAGACGAAAGACATGAAGTCGCACCGCATAGGCAAAAATTGAGTTAGTGCCCTCTCCCCCGAGGCGATCGATACGAGGGGCTCATATTCACCTCCGCCCTCAGCATTTATGCACGCGTAGGTGCGTGGAAAAGGAAAGGAAGGGGGGTGGTGGGAAGGACTGAAAAAGGAAGGGATGAGGGCGAGGATTTCGGGGCTCGCGCCTGTGGAGCGGGGAGAATAGAGGGAGGAGATCGAGAGAGGAGTGGTAGAGTTGTTGGAGGGAAGGGGAGAGGGATTATGGGGCTGCGATGAGGAGGAAGGAGTGGAGGGAGGTCGAAGGGGGTCGAGAGCACAGTGAAGGGGTGGAAAGGAAGAGGGGCGAACCCTGGGTGATGGACGTATTGTGCTTAGGGGATGAAAAATAAAAGAATGGAAGTTGGAGTATTATAGGGAACGGCGCTGGGCTGACGAGTAAGGGATATGCTGCGGAGTAGTCGATTTTGTGGGGTTGAGGATTTCCAGGCGCCGAGGTAGTGATAGGGGAGGGATGTATATATATGGAAAGATTGGTAGTTGGAGAGTGGGGGGAAAGAGAAGGCAGTTTGGGAAATGGGGAGGGGGTTAAATGACGGTGGAGTATGAAAGAAATACCCGGAATGACTGTGAAGGGTGATAGGCGGATGAGGGGTTGGGGGAGGCCGATGTTAACAAACGACGGTTGGATGAGTGTCTCGCCGTTGAAATGGAAGCTAATGCGAAATGGCTCGCTAGCACATTGGGCTCCACGGCACAAACGCGCACTCCAGGATTTGAAGGAGCGAGCGATTGAAGGCACAGGTTATTGATTTCGAGCGAAAATGAAAATTGATCATGGATTATTTCTTTTACCCTTTTTCGAGTCACCGGAGTGCATCATAACTCTCTCTTGCCCTCAGGACCCGCGATGCGGTCCCCGATCGGCGAAATGAAAATTTTACAGATCCCACATCTCGTCCAGCGCCGTCGTCAGGTTGGGGAAATGTTTCAATGCAAAATTAGGGAACTTCCTTTGTCAGCACGTCTTGAAGTCTCATTTTACAACAAGGAAAAAGATCAGGGACAAATTTTGTGGCCCGATACAGGAAGACTTCTTTTTTTATCCTTTTGTTTTAGATAGTAAAGGTCGACTGCGACTTAGCGAGAATTGATGCATCATGTCAATAACGTTATTCAGGCTCCAATCAAGCACTATGTATCATCACTCATCATCCCCTTCTAAAGACCATTCTTTGTTCTAATAGTCACGTCTCAATTTTAATTGCTGCTTCCTTCACGTTACCGTGCGATATCAAGCCCATCTGTTGCTCCTTGTGAAGAATATTTCTCTTCGTCGTCCTCTTAAAGTCTTTCCCACCACTTCACCTTCGACTATATTTGTTTCGAATCGATTATTCCTTGATACATATCAAGTCAGTTGAGCTATTATTTTTGAAAGAAATATTATTTATTTCACTTCTGTTTCATAAATTTTTCCATTTAGGCAGCTTGTTTGCTTGTTTCCTTCAGATCCAAATTGCCTCAAGTTAAATTCTTTCTGCTTTCTTGTTGGTCCATGTCTGACATCCATATAAGTAATAATACATTTCGTTCACCAAAAGTTAACCAAATAAATGTTTTGTGTATATAATCATTAATGAGGAAGTTTTTTCTTAGAAAAGGTTGTTTCGCTCAGGCCATTCTTCTTTTAATTTTTATCGCGCATTGATTTTTGTTATTAATAGTAGACCCTGGATATCGCAAAATTGTCTGCCTACTCAAATATTTTAGCCCAAATGTATTTTCATGTCAGTTTAAGAATTTGTTTTTTTCTTTGTCGTTACTATTGTTTCGGACTTCTAATTTTTGGTCTTTAATTTAAAATCTTCCACAGCTCTTGAGTGTATTTTGAGCATTTTATTAATCCTTTTTTCGTAGTCTGTGATTATCACTGTATCATCTGCAAATCGGATACTGCAAATAATTCTTCCATTACATCAATGCCTTTGCTATTGTCTTTCATTCTTTAGATATTTTCCCATATAAATAAATTAAATATGTAGTATGATATGCTGCAACCTTGTCTCACACCTCTTCTTATTTTTGTGAAAATCATTTGTCTTTACCAGTTAAAGACGATTGATTTGAACACTGTGAAAGTCTCGCCGGTGTTTCCAAATCAAACAGGTCACATCTGTCCTTAGGCTCAAATATTAATAGATGGTCATTTGTTTAGGATCGAATGATAGGAGGAAGAGAGGACGAGGGAGGAAGAGGTTTATGGTGATGTACATGGTTAAAATTGGGAGAAAATATGAAGAAAACAAGAGAAGGGCTCAGGATAGGAAAACATGAGAGGTCAACCAAGAGAAAAACTGCCACAAGGCAGAGCAACCGATGATGATGTTTTGGATCGCTTGCAACCTCCAGATTCCTGAACCTGGAGGTTGCAAGGAAAAAAGGAAACCGCTGTCATATTATATATATATATTTTACAGTAGAAGCTCATCCAGTGAATACCTCGTTATTCCGAGAAAGATGATTGCGTTTCTTTCAAGCAAAAATTTGATTCGGACAGTATATTTGGGAGAATGTTTATGTGAGTAACTAAATTATGAAATTTACAGAGTAATAATGACTCAAGTTTCTATTTACAACTCCATCGATCGACTTCGATTCCCTAGCCAATCGTGTCCTAAAAACCTGATTGATTGCTTGATGGCCAAACAGTAAGTCATTGGATGACATCTATAAGGTTTTGCTTCACTCGCCCAGAAATCATTCGGCTACTTCGAGCGCGATGATTTTGAAAAGAAAACAGTAGACACGTGTATGTGACACAATTCGTTCCGAATGAGATGTTCGCTAATTGTAATTTTATCAGCTTTACTCTCAGAAAATCTAGTTCATATCTTCAAATAATTCAATTACTATCTCGCTTCTATCAAAATACCTCGATAAAGCAGTGAATTTTACCGATAATAGTATATCATTCTTGCTTTGTCACGTATTTGCTTTAATTTTTCTGTAGACTTTCGACAAACAGCACATTCAAGTAATCGCTTGTATGGCTTGACTTTCAGAGCCAACTCAAAATGAGGGCCCGTTTTGAAATAGAATTGCAGACAGATACCGCGATGACGTAAGGTGTATACGCCATGCGTCTAAATATAGATGCCTTTCGGGCCGAAATGTATTGATTCATGTTATGCGTGAACCCACTCATGAATTGGACGTAAATGACTCAGTAATGAAACAGCGTACAATAGAGAGGTCTAGGATTAAATCCTGTGATTATTTAATCAAATAATTAATTTTTTAATCGTACAATGTTTACTATGTCTCTCTGAGAGCTTTTTTTTTAGCCATAGGAGGTTCACATTTTAATAATATAACACTGAAAATTTCTTTCTGGTCTTCAGTCCTTGTAAGATTGATTCATCATTCCTTCAAAGCGTGATTTTAAAAACCGGAATTCTGAATCCTAGCCGTTTTTTAAGTATTAATATTGTATTGATTCTCTTTTATTTCCTACTTTAGCTTCAAGCATTAAGTGATAGCGTAATACGCCACGTAAAAACCTAGGACAAACAAGTTCAGCAGTCCAATATCAGCATTCATTTAAAAACCATTTGACCCAAATTACTCGAAGCTAACATTCCCAAAAAAAGGGATCGATGAGATATAAATTCATCAGTGCTCTTTTCAACGATTTAAGAGTGATTGGAAGTGCATCTCATTGCCCGAAAAGTTGGTGCCTTGGCAGATCTTGAGAGAGTGCCATTGCAATCTTTTTTTTTATTTTAAATTGGCAAACTACGCTGAACGATTTCAATTTAGCTCACCAAAGAAAATTCAAAGATTTATGCATTATTAAAACTTTCCTTTCCCGAAGCAAATTAATCACACTTTATTTGATAACAGATTATTAATTGGTATTCTAACTAACATTTTGGGAATTGTTCGAATTACATGATTTTTACCCCTTCTTGTTTTCCCCTTAAAAAATTCTTCATTATCTAATAGGTGGTACAGCCACTAATTGAAAAGAATAGAGTTCCACACAGTGGTTTCACAATTTAGATTAAAAAAGATTAGATTGAAAAAACCCTATTGGGATATCACATGGCATTTTTCTTGCTGAAAAAAAAGTTTATCTTCATACTTATCTGATTTTATGATCTTCTAAATCGAAAAATCAAGTCGGAAACGATTGAACTTGACCTATTAGTCCTCTTGCTCCTCATTTTTTTTTCAAAAATTTCAATACAACTTTAAATCTTCAGTTCACTATCGATTCCTGACTGACGTCTGAAAGAATCATACTGACACTTCTGGTGTTGTCGAAACAATCTTTATCATGACATGGCCGTTCGATGTAAAACCGTCAATATGCCATGGTAAGAAAATATCGAAGAGTCCGGTGTAATGATGTCTCTTCCCTAAAGAGGTCTGACACGAGCAAAATAAGGCCGCTCTGTTAAATTTCGCTAATGAGAAATAATTACCTATGAAATGATGTGTGTTACGTAGATTTAAAATTCTTCACGGGTTCGGGGAACCTTAAAAATAGAAGGAGAAATGGACACCGTTCACTCTCTTTTGAGGTAAAACTATTCGTCCGAAAGACATTCCGCTGTCGCGACGAATACTCTTCTCCATTTATGGCTATCTAAGGAGGAAGCGACCGTGAGCGAATGCGAATTGACGAAAGGAGGGTGTACGTCGTGCAAGGCGAGAGTGGGGGTGAAGGGGAGTCGCGGGCGTTCATTGAGCGGTGGCGCACCTTGCCCGCGGGCCCCTCCCTCACCCCCCCCCAGGGGAGGTGAAAAGGGGGGGGTTTGTGCGGGATGGGGTGGGGTGGGAGATACGGGAGAGAGGAGATGCGGTCCTCGAGGGCGGCCCCACTTGCTTTTCCAATCTCTCCGATCAAAACATGTTGTGGTATGAAATCTTGTTTTCGGAATTCTAGGGGGAGAATTCCGTTGATTTAAAAGCGGTTCGCGGCGATAGGTAGGGGATGGTTTGGTTCTCATGGGTAGAGGGTGGGGGGCCTGCTTTGGGTGTCACGTGGAGGAGGGAGAGGACAAGGAAAGGGAATAGCAATACGCGACGCGCACCTGGAAAGCGGCGCGCCCTCATCAGCTGATTTATCACGGCTCTGTTTATCGTAACAGCCTCCAGATTGGTATGAACCGGATAATCATATCGGATAGGTATTCATCATACCAACGTTGATCGCTTACTTCTCGAAGCGGTGAAGAGAGCTTTCGCGATACGCTTTCGAAACTATAAAAAAATTTTTGTTTGTGGTGAAGACTGATATTTAAATTCTTCAAAAACAAGCAGCTATCAACAATTAAATGACACTATCACCGTAAATGAGTGACTTAATTATCGCAATCGGATGCTATAGCGTAAATACGGGGAAGGAGCCAAATTATAGTGCCTTCCAAACATTTTCGGTTAATAAATATCTATATATTTGGTTCCAGTTCCTAGTTCCTTTGGGTTCTTGGTTTGGTTATAATAAATATCTAGGTATTTATATAATCAACTATTTTATTCTTCAATATTGTCTCAATGATTTTTCATTCAACAGCAAAATTTCATTTTCTCGTTGTTTAAGCTTCAAGATTTTGGGGACCTGCTCATCCTTTTACGAACAGCTAGCTAAATGTACGTTTCTTTCCGAGTCTTCCGTAGGATTTATACACGTTATGTCCCCGCTTTTCATAAATATGATTTTGGGGTTATTGTCGTCTTCGTCTTGAATACACTTAATTTTTAAATATCCAATAAGAATTCTAAGAATATAGCGCGCCAAATAGCGATTACGCATGCTTTATTTTAATCCAGGGCAAGTGATGAGGAAAGAAAGGGTAGGTACTATGTGCCCGCAGTAGATTCATTACCATTCGAAACTTTTAAGGGGCGAGATTGAGACTTTAAAGTCCCTTCTTCCACCTTTCCCCTACACAAACATCCATGAAAGACAACTACAAACACCTATGTCCTGTGTGGAGTAAAATCCACCTAGGCGGGAATCGAACCCGTGGTCGCTAGGGTGGCAGGCGAGGACGTTACCCCGCCGCCATCGGGGCCAGTAAGTGGTTGAAGCGATTTCTGATTACTTAACCTGACAGAAAAGTAAGGTAAATACGTCAAATATAAATGTATAAATTTCAAGTAAATGACTTTGATGCTGTAGTATTCCTACATTTTATATATTTCACTTATTTTTAATCTTCAATCCATTTTTTATGTATTTAGGCAAACATAAAATATCTAACACTTCATTTCTCCAAAACTGCAATATTGTCTTCTGAATCCATTCAATCTCTTGAATTCAACATAACCAAATACCTCGTAGACTGGAACTAAGTTCAAAACTGTTTTGAAACTATCCTTCCAGGTAATTGAGTCAATAGCTTATTCGCGTGGGAGAATATAGTAAGCCATGAAAGGCAGTGAAGTACGAATACACGGAACTCTGAACGGGACCATTGCTTCGTTCTTGCTTTCAAATTCTTGCTCTCATCGACCTCAACCAGAAAAATCCGAACAATCGCCTTTGTCCTCCGAGCCATAAAAGCCCCGTAAATACTTTCACCTCCTCCCATCTACTAGTCGAATTGGCTTCGAAATGCTACAAAAACGCTTTCTGTTAACAGCCTTCCATTCAAGCTGATCAGCTCAAGGTGCATAGTGTGCCCCAAATTCCATTTACAATAATGCAAATCAAGCGGCACAATGCTACTTTGCAGTCGAAGCTTTCCAGAGTTCCGGGTTTCGATGATTTTGGAGGTTTAAAAGTGGTGAAGACGGCAGAGGAAAATACTGAGGTCAAACAACGATCCTCCATGAGGATTAACATTTTTTTGTTTCATTAGTCCAGTAATATCCAGAGGCATTTCATCAGATAGCGATAAGAAATCCGCACCTTGGGTACGAAGTGCGTTTGAAATGGAGAGAAAAAATTGTGAATACGGATACGGATTAAGAGTAAAAAGTGCTTTTATAGCGGAAGGGATTTCTTACTAACCTCTACCATTATTTACTTGACTCCATTTTAGATTTTTCGAATGTATAGTGAATTAGAAAACATGTTTTTTTTCATGTTTCGAAACGTTTCGAAAATTATTTCTCGAAATAAGGCGACGAACAGAGCGTCTACATAAATATCGCTGTTGAAGCTAATCCGAAATAGGAGTGTAGAAATCTCGTTCATTTATCCAACTGTAGCTTTGATGAATGATTCGTAGGATCGCACGAAACAGCAATGTAGTTAGTCTGGTTTGATTCAAGTGAGAGACTTAGGTAAAGTAATCGTAGAAGCCTTCGACTAATTTTTCGCAGAAATTGAGAGGCAATCTAGGCTTGCGAAATATTTTTAGACATCGTAGACCATCCTAACGCATAGTAACACAGTTTCTGTATTGATATTTGTTGGAATAGCTACCTATATTTCATTTTGCTCAATTATATCTGCCGGCATTTCATTGTTTTCTTTACGCAAATCAACAATTCATTTTTTCAGTCGAAATATTTCACTTCGTCACTTTTCTGTATTATTTTCGCCGGAATTGTCAATGCAAAGGTTTTGCAAATCTGCCTTTGATCGCTTCATGCTTTTTTCTGATTTGATGTGCGGAAAAATCTGTGTGTGAGACGACGAGTTATTTATTCATCGATGCTCATTAAATATTTCTTTATTTTCTCCTTTCAGCCTCACACCTTTTTATTTATGGTCGACCGGTGACCTAAACGAAAAAATGAGACGTGCGGCAATACTACGAAAACCTTTCACCATAAACATACATGCGTCCAAACACTCTTCCATGTATCCGTCCCGTAAATTTTTAAGCTTGTCATGGTGAGACATGAAAGCCGATTCCCTATTCGTATGAACACGGATATAAATACGCCGCGGAATTAAGCGCCGGCGGAAGTTATTCCAGACCCGTGGAACTGACGGAAGACAGAGAGGGGGAGAGAGAGAGAGAGAAAGGGGAAAGAATGAAAAATGAAAGTGAAGAATTTTCTTACAGCGACGCTAGAAGGACCCCGGAGGAGGGAAAAAGCCGAGGAAATGGGAAGGAAACGACATACTAACGATTTCGGGATGAAGAGAAGGGTGGAGCGGCGGGCGCCGGAGGGGGAGCGGTTTAGAGTTGACTCTGAGACAGGGAATTGGAGTGGGGGAGGGGTGAGAGAGGGAGAGGCAGGGAATGAGGGTTGTGGTGGGAGAACAGGGGAGGTCGGGAATCCGCAAGGGAGGTAGACGAAGGGAGAGGAGAGTTGGGAGAAGGCAGGGAGGAGAGGGTGGTAAAGGGGAAGGCAGGATAGGGAGTTAGCGAGTCGGTGAGTTGGGGTTGGGCGGAGGGATCTTGGAAAAAAATGAAAACGAGGAGGAGATGGCTCTGAAGAGTCGTCGTCCCCGCCCTACCCCCAAACCTCTCGTCCAACCGCCCACCCCACACCCGGTCGGCATCTTATTGTTCTCCGCGACTCCTTTGTTTCATCCCTTCGTTCTTCCTCAACCCCTCCATCTCCTTCGCCCCGCTCCATCCCCGAGACCATCTTTCCGTTTAGTTTATGCATGTTTTTCGGCCCTGTTTCTATATCCTCCTGGCTCAATCCCTACCTCCCTCCCCCCTATCCCTCTTCCCAAAACTCCCCCCTCCCCGCCCGACTAGTGGTGGTGACTCCGAGGGGACCGCGGGGCGGGATGTGAGGGGGAGAGGGGAGAAGACTGTCGGCATGGAGGTAGTCCGAGAGCGGGGAGGGGGCAGAGAGGGGTGGGAAGGAGACGGGGATCTTCCGTTATGAGAAGGAGGCATTTGGGATCTCATCTCCGAAGAGGTTCCCTTCACCCACAGTTTCCCTCCTGCCACCCCTCGCGCACTAGATCTCTCGGAGGCGGGTTGAAATTTGTTATGAACGCTTCATGTTTATTTCTTAATGCGCAGAAAGGCACCGTCCAATGATCTGATCTGTTCACTCGAGGCATCATCCTTCTCAACCCGTAGTGCGCCAGAAATATATATGCATGTGGGTGTGTAGATATATATACATTATATATATAATTATATATATATATATATATATATTCATTCAAACAGAAATAGGTATAACGAAAGGGGATAGGAAAACATAAAAGGCGAACACAGGACATGTGGGGAAGGCGGTTTTTGAGCAGATCACGAAAGTAAAAATATTTCCTTATTCGATATATTTTTTAGGAAATATTTTTACTTTCGTGATCTGCTCAAAAACCGCCTTCCCCACATGTCCTGTGTTCGCCTTTTATGTGTTTTCCTATCCCCTTTCGTTATACCTATTTCTGTTTGAATGAATATTTGTGCGCCGTAAGGCGGGATTTTCAAGATTGAATATATATATATATATATATATATATATAATCTATATATATATATATATATATATATATAAAATCCTCGAAAAAGAACGCGGCGACGCATAAGTATATAAAAACACCGATATAGATTTTATTTTTGTGTTTATTTGTTTTAAAAATCCATATCAGTGTTTATATATGTATTCCTATATGCATAAACACACGTACTATGCATGTAAGTATAATTTTCAAAATAACTTCATCAATGTGCGAAGTAGAGTTATTGTCGCATTGATGTGGCACCATATGAAGGGAACACGAACTAGTCTAAAATGTGTGGATTGAGTGATTCTTGTTTGTTTTGTTTGTTTCAAATTATAATGGTTATAAACTAAAAGTTTTATCCTTCAGATATTTCATCATGTAGGAGATCCCGTCTAGATCATTTTACTATCATTAATAGAGAACCCTTGCACATATCACCAATTTTACTCACCGAAAGATGGCTCAAGTGTTTTTCTTTCCAAAATTTGCTGTCAGTGTTCTTGACTTTATCAAAAAGAAGCTAAGTGAACGAAAAGTTTTCCATTCTTCTGGCATTTTTCATTAATATTAGACTTTGAGCACTGATTCTTTATTTATTTTTTTACATTTTATTTACATGTTAACATTTACATTTTAACATACCTTTTAGTGATATATTAAATTTAGAT
This sequence comes from Hetaerina titia, assembly GCA_037158775.1. NCBI lineage: Eukaryota > Metazoa > Arthropoda > Insecta > Odonata > Calopterygidae > Hetaerina > Hetaerina titia. The sequence goes on from CM073768.1 coordinate 120,965,890, forward strand.
AAATGTTTTAGGTCATGTGTGGAGAAACGTTTTGACACGAAGTCTGCTAGCATTATGGAATCCTGGGAAAAGCTATAGGTAGAGTTTGTTTTCTGTAAAACACGTTTAAGTATTTTTCGTCTCGTGAACGATAATCAATAATAATTAGGCTCTCTTGGCAGGCACAATTTAAGGTGATGTCTTCAGCCCTTGAGCGTTGAAATAGTTTCCTACACATTTATACATGGATGCCATAAAAAATCACAATTAAGTCAAATTTATTTCCGTTTCATTTAAAGCGTTTCTCACGAATAGACATTTTACCAGCAGGATATCAGAATTTTATTTTCTGATAATTATGAATATCGTTTCAGTAAGGAAAATTTGGCAGTTCTTGCCAGAAAATAGAGAGTATATGCAATTTTAAAAAATATGGCATCATGCGATTCGAACACGTTAGCCACGTATATCGGAGAAGGAACAAAAAGCTTGGGTGCCGAGTATATTGGGATCATATCGGAGGAAAAACAATTTTGCGGACCGTTGAGGGAGAAATGAGATTGCCGAACGGAAAGGACTGAGGAATTATCAATTTCGATCCCTCTCAACTCGATTTAAAAATGTTTTTTCCCTTTTAGAAATTACGATAAAAAATGTATATTTTAATTAAGGGCATACTTTTACTATGAATATTAAAACTAATGACCAGGTCAAGAAACTGCGGGAGATGCCGCAACAGTAACTATTAACGGAGTCATCCGCTATGTGTTTATTATAATGCAACAATTTCAGAGAGTAAAAATCATTCGCCTTGACCGGGATCCCGGTCAAGGCGAATGATTTTTACTCTCTGAAATTGTTGCATTATAATGACCAGGTATTTTATAAACAGTGTAATGAAAGTGTCACATTTCACCAACACCAGTTTTAAAATTTTTAATTCGGAAATAAATTCGCACAAATCAGTCTGAATTAGCATTGTTTCTCAGCAATATTTCAATGTTTGTTTAAGTTATAATATATGTAGGTTTTACATATCTACTCATCACATACATACCCTTGTAGGAGAAGGAGAAATTCGGTGATATAATGTTTAATGAGAAACTGAGTGTAATCAAAAAAACAAGGACAAAAAGACAATGTTAAGAATAATTTTGAGGGTTTACGGTAGTCATTTCTCTTCCGTCATGCAAGAGAATCAATACAAGTAATAGAAAAAGAACTAGCTTCTGGTATATAATTGAAATCATTAGGAAAATAGCGAATATATGCGGGTCGTTCGTCCGATCGGCAAGTGCCCCGGAGGATGGGATAAGACGGGGGGACGGAGGCGTGGGGGTTCGCGGAGGAGGGCCTGCGAGGCGCGGGGAGAGGAGGACGAAACGGTGGCTTGGGTCGAGGGGAAGGGGGGAGAGTTTTAGGATGCTTGGGGAGGGGATGGAGACACAGGTTTACGATGGAATGATGAGGGGTTCGCCCCAGGGAAGAAAAGGGGAAGAATGGGAGGGAAAACCCTCCCCTCAGACCCTAACGAGTCCTAGTGATGAATAAGATAGATGCCGAGGCATTTCGGCGATTTAAGGGATCTTTGCGATGTGACGACGCGGGCCGTTGGAGAGGGAGGAGGGAGGGGAGTGGGTAGGCGTCGAGGAAGGCAGTAGATTGCGGAGGGATGCGAGGGAGAGGGAAGGAGGGTAAAGAAGAGTTAGAGAGAGAGAGAAAAGGAACGGGAATCGCTGGAGGAAGATGGCACGGTGAGGGAATAATGCAGGAAGGTTATAAATAAATAAGCGAGACTTTATGCAGGGTGAATTTTGAGACCTCCACCGCTTAACACTTAAAGATAGAAGAGGGTACTCCCTCATTATTCGCGGATTCCAAAGAGGAACATGATATGCCCGGCCTTATTTAGCAGTCGCGACCTTAGCTTAGGGAATGAGATAAGAACTAAGCAAAGAGGATAATGGATGAATTAATAATAAATGCTTTAGAAAGATTTTGGCAATCTCGGACCATCACAGTGCGTACAATAGACACATCTTCGTACAGCTGTTTTCGGAAGTCCGTGGCGAAATTTCGACGAGGATTTTATTCATCTTTCGCTACAAGGGCAAAACGTATGCCTTCGCGACAGTAGTTTCAGCTTTTCTTGCCATATCCTGTTTTTAAGTAAGCAGATGGAAGTATCTTATTTATTTAGAAACTCTATAGATCATTCCCTTTCATCAATCCGATAGTGACTCTCACTCTGACAACTCACTTGATGATTCCTTCCATCTCTTTTCCTGGGTGAGACTTTTAACTGATAACGTTCTAATTCGGGAATATCTTCTTCACCTTCCATAGATTCCTCCTTTCTTTCCAAACAATTTTCAGTCTTAACATTATTCGAAACTATATGGCGAAATTATATTCGGATTATACAGCGGTATAAACTTCAAAAATTGACGGCAGTAAAACATTTTTCGCCAAAATGTCACTTGGTCATTCAGCTCATCGCCCAAGAAAAGGGAATTTGAGCTAGCGTTTTTTGAAAGACCATGAAATTGTTAACATCTCTCTGGTCACTGGAGAAAATATGTGAAAAGCGAAAATGGTTTATTTTGACGAAAATTCCTAATAATACAAAACTCTTATGGTATGTTGTCCGATTCACCGATCAAACACGAGTGGGTATAATCTCAGAGCTTTGCCATTTTTTGAAACATCAGTGGTGAACAATTACAGACTTAAGGCTTTCTACTGAGCGCCACCGTACAATTTCCTATGCCAATGTAACTACTAATGACGTAGGGGGTGAGGAAAACTGCAGGCATTGTCAGAAGCGAAATTCGTGGAGAGAGAGAGGTGAAGAGGAATAGGAGAAGGAGCGAGAGGAAGAGTGAAAACGGTGAGTGGTGACGGAGGGGAGGAAAGATGGCAAGCGGCAGTAGTCAGGGAGTGAGTGGGAGGTGACGGGGAGGGAGGAGGCGAGGGGTTGGGCTGGGCGGAGCGAGATAATTTGCTGATAGTTTGGAGGAGGAGAATGGTTTTAGGGAATTATGAGGAACGGGAGATGGAAGGATGGGAAGAAGGAGAAAGGGTAGCAGCTAAGTTTCGGATGAAAGAGCAATAGGATTCGATCCGGTAACTTCCTCTCCCCGCTGACCGCCACCGGCGACGGAGTGGGATGGGATAACTGAAAAGTTCGCGAATAGTCGATGAATTCTAGTTATATATAACACTGTATAGTAGTTCAGAAGCTAATTGGATGCGACACAAAATTTAACATGATAATTTGGTCGTAACAGACAAGGGTTCTGTTTAACGATTCTGAAAACTTCTTTTATTCCTTTTTAATTTACTTTATTATGAGTATGCTTATCATGAAATTCGGAAAAAAATTCGCACATTAACGTGTAGCATTGTGTTCCCCATGCGACTAGGCAAAGATATTTGATACTTTCTTGTTTTTAATAGGTCGATAAAACTATTTTAACGCAGTAACTCACTTCACCGTAAACGTAAAGTTTCGTAAGAATTAAAATGGAATTATTGCATATATATAGATAGAAATACATGTATATATGAATTCGAACATCAGTGAAATTTTATTAGAATTCCATGGAAGCTCTTGTTTCCCAAAATTAAGGATATCAATCTTAAAAAAGTCGTGATATATTTTTTCCGAAATACTGAGTGATACTCTTAATTGTATACTGATGTAAAATGGCCAAAGAAACATCTCGTGAAATCCAAAATGCATTAGAAATTCTTCTCAAACACTTGTAAAAAAACCATTAAAAATGAAATTTTATTCCAATCTTCTGTTATCATGCCACAATTTTTAGAGATTACTTTAAGTAAAACATCAGATAAACCGATACCATCTAGCCAGTTTAATCTTAGGAAATCTTTTCGATTTTATTACCACATTTCGGAATATAAAGAATACAGATCTAATGGTTTGGGATGAATTTGTAAAGAGAGACTACAATATCCTTGAGATGATGAACGCTGGAAAATAATGTTATTTTCAATTGTTATAATCTGGCATTTTGCATGCACATTATCCAAAGGAGTGAACGAATCCTCGATTAGATATTGCTGGACATAAAAATTTACCAAATATTTAAGTCAGGAAATATGTTTCAGCATTGACACGATTTAGATGAAAATAATTTGAACTATATCGCCAACACCATTAGTGATAATTTTTAAGAGCGATGTGCTCATCCCACTTAGTGATTTGCAGCTCACTTGCTACCATTAATAGATTTAATTTTTTTCGTAGTTCTATAAAAAATTGATAATGTCGGCTGTCCCGGTCTTTGATGTGAACTTTGGCTCACATGGAACCCGACCTTTATCGGGTCGCCGGCGAGCCAGACTAAAAGAGGTTCCACTAAGAAATTCACTCTTTTCTGTCTCTTGAATCAACCCTCTCATGTAGAAGAAATTCTTGTCCCATTTCCTCATCCAAATTAAGTATTATTTTTTGCCGTGAATGAATTTTTGAAGATACATTTATTTAAATCGTTCACATATTGGATGATAGAAAGGGTAATCTACCGTTTAAGGTAGGTTTTTGGATGGACACAACTATCAAATAAACATTTTGTGACTCCCCACCTAGCAAACTAATCTATATCAGGTCCCTCTTCATCTCTGTGTACTTCTTTCCTCCCTTCATCCCGTCCAACATACCTATCCTGTTCCTGCCCTTACCTCGCTTGCCCAACATTCTCCCCTCTATTACTCTCTTCAACATTCCACTAAGCATAATATATTTATATACATAATTGTTTTAATGATGGGAGTTGATTAGAATGACTTCAAATAAATTTATCTCGATATAATTTTGAACCAGAGATAATTAGAATCACTTGAAGATGTTTAAAAAAGAAGAGGAAATATTAACGAGAAGGGATAGTTCTTCAAAAATGCAATTTAATATCCATATTCTTTTCTTTCCCTAACCCTGTATCCTTTTCGATTCCATAAAAATGAAGAATTATTCTGCTCAGCATATCTCATACGTTTATAAAATATTAGAAAATATTGAGATCTATGACTACTAGATTCAAAAGTGCACATTTATTCGGATCAAAAATAGGTGAGTTCACATTATGTTAAAATTAAAAGTTAAATTATACTCTAAACTACTCTACTCTAAACCTGGCATACTCTGAACTGAGTTTTAGATGTAATGTTGTTCAAAATCGCTTGGGGGAAATCCTGACGCTGAGATTTTGATGCTATTAGGCTCCGAGATATTTTTTATGTGCTATTTACGTTACACAGTAAGCACGGATGCATTTATAGGTACTACAAGGCGTCTCTTTGAGATCCTACCCTGGCGGGCGACAACAATGAGGCGAAATTGAGACTGTAGTCTCCTTTCCCCTGAAATATGGGAATGGTGATCATGAAAAATGAATGAATGAAAATGATGCGACGAAAGGGAGACCGTTCGAATCAGACGACAAAACAAAGAGGAGATAAAAGTTGTGATGGAGAACGAAAATCCCGAAAGCAGCATAAGCAGAAGGGAAGAAACGAAGAAGAGGTGGGAGGAGTGAGGAGAGGAGTGAAAGAAGTCGAGGGTGTGTAGTTTGAAGGCAAAAGTTTGCTGGAGACAGGGGAGGTGGCAGGGATTAAGGCGGGAGATCGAGTGGGGAGGGAGAGGATATGGATAAAATGGGAATAGAGGTAGAGGGTGTGGGGGGCGGGGGGCAACAAAATGGTGCAATGTGGGGTGGGGGGGGAGAAAGAGGTTCAGCGGTGTGTGGGTGGTGAATCAGACGGCGGGGGCGGGGGACACGGCGGGAATGGGGAAGGAGGCGAAACCGAAGAGGGAGGGATGGGGGAGGAAGGGTTCGATGGCTGAACGTACTCGACCTCCCCGATTGGATATTGCGGTATGTTCTTCGAGAGGGGCGGCGGTTGGGAGGGAGGTTGGGTTCCGGGGAGTGGGGGGTTGAAAAAAAAGGGATGGAGGGAGTGGACACTCGCGAAGTATGGGCGGTTGGAGAGGACGAGGGCCAGCGGCAGGAGGGACTTTTCCCGACCGGCGGTGTGGGCCGGCTGGTCGCATCAAAGAGAGATGGAGGGAGTGGGGTGGGGGCTGTCGAGGGGGGGACGGGAAAGGCTATGGGGAAGGCGGAGAGAGGGAAAGGGACGGGGATGTTGGGGAGTAAGAACAAAGGGAGCGACCAAACTCTTTTCGAATGCTGAGGAGGCAGCGTGTGGTTTTGAGTTTTCCTCCCTCCTATTCCGAGGCCGTCCTACATCTCTCCGCCCTCCTTACCAACACCTCCCCCTTGACTCCTGGACACTCTCCCACACCATTTCTTTCTCCTTTAAAGGCAGAACCTATGTTCGCCAAGTTGCCACCCATCAACTCCCATTTTATAAGGCTTTAGCTAGGGTCCTTAAATGCATGTCGGAAACGAAATGGAAATTCTCCGTAAGGGAGGGAGGGTGGGGTTTGATATTCGTCCTTTTTTGATTGGACCGATTTTTTGACCGTGAAAACAACCCCTTTCACGCCTCCTCACCGTACGATCACGGCCGGAAGGTTGGCTCAGAGGGAGTCAGCCGATTGATTCTTTCCCGAGTTCGCATGTGCGAATTTATGTATTGTTTCACGGAGGTTTGGATTGCGCAAACCTAATCGGTGTCCTTCAAGTTTCACGGGACATCTCCGTGACATCGACACTCATGTTGTAAGATCCGTAGTCGAAATCAGTGTGATATACGAAAGCAATTAACTCAACGCGCGTCGTATTTTCGACGTGAGGGAGGTGAGAACGTAATTAATGTCTCGTGCGCAATCAGCATACCTAATTTTTAAAAAATCGTATAAAATTTTACTAAACATTTATCGATGGTGATTTTTGTGGATTCCTAAGATCAATCTTTGTGATACTGGAAAATTATACGTACAATTCTAACATACGAGGAATCTTTCGCGAAAGACATCTGATTCAGTTTTTAGATATGCGTGTATGGCTGTTGACATTCTTAACTTCTAGTGATTGTAGACTTTTAGGATTTCACTTATCTACATGGTAAACGATAAGGTTATTTTTTAATTAGACTGATAGATGATCACTTTGAATGTGATTATGCAACGAGAAATGGTAGTCTCATCTACTTTTCCTTACGAGTAAAGTTACAATCAATCCAAATCTATCAATTGAGTATGCAACTCGCTTTATTACTGCCGTAGCAAGTTTTTCTTTCCATTTTTCTCTTAAACTTTAAAATCTTCATCCCCTATGTCAAAAGATATTATAATATTCATGTTGGCATTACAGGTGTTTCTGAGAAGTGCAACATAATGAGGAAAGGAATGTCCAGAATTTAATTTTTTCGCGTATGAGTCATAACTATGGTTGAAAGACGTCTGCCTGGATTTTTGTAGCACGGATTATATTCTGTTTGAATAGTAGTTCTGAAAAACACTGATTCAAATAATGAACTTTAATTAGCTATTTCTGCCGATATCTTTCATTTTTGTTATTCCTCACCCAGAGGTTTCATTTATGATTAAGTTACTGATTAATAGAAATTATATTGACCACTTTTTGCTTTCCGTTAGATAGTAATAGCACAGTAATCAAACCTGCGTCTTCGTTTACTAGAGCTCACCATATTCCAACGACATGTGGCACATCAGGGTCCGTGGACTAGGTCCTTTCTTTGTGCCGCTTTTGGTTTCCCAGGGATATCTGGTTACCGAAAGGTAGCACAGGTTGGATAAAACTAGGTGTGCCCGAAGTCGTCACCTAAATTCAAAACTCGGACCCTCATGTCAGAGGCCTAACTCCAATAGATATTTTGTTCTTATCCAATAAATAATTCAGTAAAAATTTTTATAACAGTTTTAAAATACTTACTGACTTTCACCACACCTACTGATGCACATACCTGTAATTCAGTTTATGAATTCTTCCCTATTAGTCTATTACTGCAAAAAGTTTTCAAAATTCGGCATCTCCTCCTATTGAGAGAATTGATATCCAAAGGTTCAATATATCTCCATAAATAACGTATATGTGATGGTTAAGTTACAAAACAGAGGAACACATGCAGAAGTTGCTTTTGGCGGTAACCCAAGCAACAAGTACACAAATTTGGCAAGTATAGATGCATTACCTTTCAGACTTAATTCTCCGACTCACTGAAGAGATTTTTTTACCATTGGCCAATGATTCGTTTCACAAAAAAAGGGCGGAGGTTATATCGACTTTAAATACGAGTATGATGGGTATTGGTTTAGCGAATCAATGAGAAAATTGTAGGGCTGTCAAACGGGTGACGTCGGCAATTAATTTTACATTTCTCAACCTCTCTCACAAAACATGCCTATTTCCACCTTCCGCTAATTGAACTCCAATCTTTTGTGCAAGCACTGAACCCATTCCCATGATTCCCTTCAATTCTCTCGCCTCACCACTTATATCACAAACATATGACACGTCTGTCATCCAAAATTTCCATCACGTTTTTATCCACGAACTTCTCTGCCATAATACCTCTTATGCTATTCTCACTTGACGCTTTTTCCCAATGGATCTCCCCACCCTCAGAGAGTAAAGGACAATATTCAGTCACGGAAAGACACTGGTTGATAGTCTATGCTAAACTACAAATAGTCAAATAACTCTGTTTAAAAACTGCATTTATATGCCAGACGCACCCAGAAATCGGTATTATCTCTTACTTGAGGCATACGTGTACTGTTTTTAGTATTATAAGCATTCGGATAGAGACATTCAGCTACCTCTCATCAGAATTTCATAGAAACAGACGTTTTCTATAACGTGATAAAATGCTTTGAACCTCCTCTGCAAATATATCTGCCGCCTAAATATTTGACTTAATCTAAGGCTGCTTTCTGATGAAGACAAGAGAGATCGTGAAAAAACGAAAGGAGATTGATTGGGGCTGCGCAAACTGTTTTTTGACTTGTTGATATTCCACAGTATCCTCATACCACATTCACCGGTGCGCGTTTCTAAACTTTTAATTTTAATTTTTTTTTACATTTCAACCTTATATGAACGAAATTCATATTTATCTATTTTTTATGGTGTCAATACAAATTATATCCTCAGCCTACATGAAGTCATAATATAGCCGTTGGAACGAAAAAATCTCCAGTGTGCTAAAAATTAAAGGTTTCTTTGGCATTGAAATCTTTCAATCTAATCTTTTAAATCTTCCATCCCTATTGTTTAATATTTACAGTGTATTTTATAAGTTCAGCACACTGAGCGATGAAGTTAAAACGTCGAGAAACGGGTCACTTTTATAAACAAATGGTGAATTTTGACATGGTCTTTTTTATTTCCGAATAAAGATGACATTTAACAACGTCAAGGCTTCCACAGTCAGCTAAACTTTCAAAAGCAGTTTGATGATGTCTACTTTCCAATTCCCAGTTTGCCTCTTCATCAATTCATCATTATTCCTTTTCTAGAAAGGACTACGGAGGGTCCTATGACCGTTCCGGACCACTTTCCGTCACCAAGACTTGGCGAAAACTCGAAAGGAATCAAAAAGCGTCACAAATCACAGGCAGGGACTCTCGGAGCGATTGGCTTGACTCAGGACGCCGAAGTGAGCTCGGTGTCCGCGAGGTGGCGCCAATACGGGGAGGGGGGGGAGTAAGAGGGGGAAGGGACACACCGTGATCTTACCACTCCCTTTTAGTCTTCCTTCCTCCCCTCCCCCGTCGCCCCAACTCCTTCCTTCCTCCCACACTCTCACTCTCTCACTCTCTCTCTCCCTCAGAGCGCGAAGGCCGAGAGAGGAGCGAACGGAGGAGAAGGAAGGAAGGAGGGAGGAAGGGAGGGAACAGCGTCCGCTTCCGGTCGGAGGAGCGGTGATGGTGTGAGAACAGCCCGAGAATGGAGATGGAAGCGGGCTTTTTTTGGGGAGGGGGGAATATCATGCGTTGTAAGTTTCTGCTCATACATTCTTAAGCAGTCATAAAGCCAGAAACGCGTGCTGATTCTCCCCGGGAACGTATTCCGCTGCAGGTGAAATACAAAAGTTTTTTTTATAAAATTCATTTTCCTGCGGAAGAGTTCAGTAGGCAAAGCAGGAAAGGAAAGCATTTCGTAGCGCATTCCGGGAGGACTTTTTATATTTCAATGCCGAGGGAGATGCCACGAAAACGAGCGGCCCAAGTGTGCATTAAATATTCAACATATTATGTAAATCATAGGCACCGTTGAAAAAAAGTAGGGATAAAAATAAGGGAAAGGACTTTCAGATTTCGTGTTTGGCATTTTAGTGTTCCGCCAGTTACGCGTCAGGTGAGTTGTGTGCAGCTTTTAGTCAATGATCACTGACGAGAAATACTCGCTGATAGCTTAAGAAATAAGATTTAACCTTTCATAAAAACTCATTTGAAAACATAAAAAATTTTATGATCATTTGCCAGAGATGGGAAAGATCCAAGTCCATCGCATATTATCTCGATTAATTGGTTAATAGTAATTCATATGAGTTTTTACAGACATTCATTGACGCACGATACAGAGTTTCTAATAGATAACAGAGATTCTATAGCTCAGACGTATTGGGACGAATGTTATTTTTTGTATTGCTTAGTAGTAGCAAAATGGCATCAAGCCCATCGAAGCGAATGAGGTTTTTTAAACAATCGATATAATAAATTGTGGAAGCACACGGAAAATCTACGCGTAGCTCCACAAGAATGTTCTTATTCCATTAAAAGTTTGTCTACCCACTAAACATTGGTGATGCATATGACTGAACCGAAATGAATCCATTCACCTAAATATAATGCCCGAACTAAGATCTACGAACATTAAAGTATTGAAAGTTCAATTATTGCAGTAAGAAATTGTAATCTAAATATTTACGTATGTGCATTGACTGAGCACTCATGAAACCGTTCATCAATTATAGCTCGTGACAATGATACTTCTCAGGGTTCAAGCTAAGATATCTTTGGTATCTTCGTCAATAACTTGAATATTAGTCTTTCCTTTCCCTCAGCTCTGATGAATATATTCTTTCAGTACTTAAATTGCATGAAGGCTCTCGCACATGTAGCTTAAATTACGTGTTAATAGTTATCTAAACGACGTAGGTTGCTTAAAATAAATTAGTAAACAAATAAAATACTAAATAAGATATGAACATCATTTATTTACGAATGTTTCTAGAGGATGAAACTTCGATCTTCGTCTTATTAGTCGTGCATAGCTTTAGTAACAGAGTTATAAGACGAATTTATGGGGCCAATGAATACTAATGTAGCAAATGGTAAAGGAATTTTAAGGCAGGCTGATGGCGATATTTCATCTATTATCTCGTTACTTATTTCGTTAATCATTAATGAATGAACATGGACGCTATGCCGTACATTTCTGGCACTGTGCAAAAATTTTGGTTACATGGAAAACTGAAATTTTTTCTATGAAATGATATGTACCGAGTTAATCCACGCTTGAGAGAGTGGAATGACTCCAAGAATCAAGGAAACTCGCTGACACGGAAAGAAAAAACCGTCGATAATCTCACTGAACCTATCGCTTCCCCTGAAAATTCATCTACTAAGCTTGCAATCCAATGCATCGACTTAACTGCGGGAATGTTTTTGGAACCCCGTAGACATTTGGAGATCGTTTTCGGGGAGGCGCACTGTAGACGCCTGCGAAAACATATGCCCCAAAACCCACACGAGCGTCATCATGAGCGCACGGACTCTCCAGAAGGACCACGAGGCAACAGCAGCGGGCGAGCAGAGAGGGGAGGTCATGAGTGGAAACTTTATTTCGGCACTGCGATGCTCGGGCGCCATAATCGAGCGGGCGATGACTCACTGCAATGCCTTTCGGATACAGCGCGAGTCTCCTCCCGAGGTTGCTCCCCACTCTCCCACCCCATCCCTCTCTCACTCTCTCCTTCCACTCATCTCCCCAACCCCCTCCCTCCACCTTCCTCTCCCTACCCGCTCACTCCAAGCCAAGAGTGGGCTGCTTCGGGGTGGAGTGGCTCAATTCCTTTTGCTCATCCATCTCGGAGTACTCCTTCCTTGCTTAATTAATGCGTATACATATATATACACACACACAGACGCACACACGCTCTCCCGTCTCTCGGAAATGAAAGCCTGGATGCAAAATGGCGACGGAGACACGCGTGAATGTAAAAAAGAAGTCTCTCTTCTCCTTGCGACCCTGGTGAAACGGAAGGCGCGCCGCGATGTCGGCCGCGGTCTGCCCGTCCGAAAGAAAATGAGAGGACGTTTCCCATAAGCCTCGATCTTCTGTCCGCCCCCCTGCCCTCCCTCCTAATGGCACGAGAGGCTGTGGACTCCGTCATCTCTCTTCTTCCGTGGTTATCGCTTCGCTCGTGTGCTACGGGTATTTATTTTTCCCAAAACGTAATACTCCCCGGAACTGAAATCTTACGTCATGTGTCATGATTTTAAGCATGTCTCTTGAAATGTAGTGAAGGTAGTAGTTTTGTTTGTCGTTGCACGAATCGTCAATTTGTGAAACAATAGTGAATTACAACAAAATAAAAACTCCAGAAGTTACCTTTGCTCCCTAGTAAGGGAGCCTATTTTTCTCGTCGAAAAAACACACCTCGAATTATTTCCAGCATAGAATTTTATCTATCCTCATGCTTATTATGCAAAGGTGTTTCTTTGAAAATTGCCCGAGGAATTAGAGAAAACATCTCTGAATTTGATAAATCCATTTTGTGAAATTAAGAGAAAAATCGAATATTAATTACACTCCATAACAAACAACACTTTTATCGTCGATCTATCGCATCATAGTTCATGATCATGGAAATGCGCTGAGATGAATTTTTTTTAAACACAGGGAATAAGTGGAAAACAGGAAAAATAAACTTAAAAAATAGATGGGCGGAAAATAGTTGCAGATGGAAAGACGATTCAAATCCATTGGTGGAGATTTTTTATACACATAATTAATCTGACCGTGCACCTAAACCTGATTGACCACTAGTCAATATTTCAAAAAAATATAATGGTCAATCATTTCTCGACGTAATTTTTTACGAGCTGTGCACCATTTGCTAATGCACCTATTTGATTTTCTGTCTGGTTTTACGTGGTTCGCTTCAATACCATTATTGCCCTGTCTAAACCGTTGGCTTCTACGTCTGAAAAGTCTTTCGTGGGGAGGAAGTTTATGGATTGTTCTGAAACTTCAGGATATAACGGCCTGAAAATGATGGTGAGCAACTATCCTTTAAAGCGAAGTTATCGTGGACGCATCTCCGGAATCTGCTCGTCGCTCCCTCCTTTCTTTTCACCCCCTCCCCCTCGATTCCCGGCTGGGTCAAGGAATTGCTCTGGTAATAGCGCACTGCCTTCTGATTGCATCGATTCCTTCGTCGTCTTCCAATGTTCGGGGGTATGGGTCACTCCCGCAGCATATCTGGCGATCTTATTATTTCGAGCGCGGAAAAATGCCCGGAGAAACAAAAAGCAGTTTAAAAACATATATCTGCATACATGACCGTCCTCCTTCGCGATTGGTCTTGTATATCTCTATTAGAGCATGCCATTAAGGATGGTTATGGCATTACTACCGTCACGAGAGCCCTCTGGGTTATTGATGAGAGAGTACGCTTCGCAGCCGCGGCTTCATATACCTACGCCATTTCCTCTTCCCCCGCCATCCCTCGCTTCCTCCTCTCTCCACCCACGTACCTCTTTCCCCTCCCTCCCTCAGCTCTCCCTCCTTGTCCTCTTCGTGTGCCCCACACCGACCTCTCTCCATTTACTCTTATGATGATGTCGCCTCTCTCACGTTCTTCCTCCGCAGTCTATCCCTCTCCTCACGTCCCCTCCCATTCCCGAAGACGCCCGTTCCTGAATATGGACGCCGTTCTCCCTGCCTTGTTGTTTTCATCCTTACACGTTTGTTCAGGATTACCAATATAACCCACCACACGTTTCTCTTGCCCTCACTGAGCAATTTATCTATTCTCATCATTGCATCGTAATCCCCAAGTCAAGTGTCTCTTCCCTTATCTATCTTTATACAACAGCTATTGTCCTCTTTACCTGCCGCCGCCATGGGCAGTGGTTCCCCCTTGGGAAATATTTTTTTCATGAATAAATTTCAAAAATAATAATTACGTGTGTGCATGGAGCTTATTTTAAATACACTATGTCCTCAGAGAATGAAATTATCCAATATGAGCTCAGTTACAATCTCTAAATTACCGTCAAATTTAATGTGATTTTCAATTCTTTGAAGGAAAAACTGTCAAACTATTCTTGTTCATATCTGAAAATGCAATCCAACCTCTCACAATAGAGGATTTTTAGATGCACAACTGCTCACCATTCTACAATATTATCACGCAAAATTTTCGGAGGTCCACTACGTGACGTCACTATTTCTCTAGTCCCTTTTTATCCATTTAACACTTTACAGTGTTCCGTTTCCCTCCTTCGGATTGGAGAGAATGCGTCGTAAGACTTTGTATATGGACAGGTTTGTAGGACTTTTTACGTTTTCTCTCTACCGAGCAGAAAAAGAATTTCAGGGATTTACGATCTTTAAAGGAAGGAGTTTTATGAACTGGAAATCGTGTCAGGTATCTCTTGGACCAGAATGGAAATTCTTTATTAACCGATGTTGTATCTCGTAGGGTGAACAGGAATTTACGTCTCACCCCGGTTGCGAAATATTTTCAAAGCACCAATGAGATTAGTTTAATCGTCAGAAGATATACTTCAATTTCGCTCACGGGGAGAACAAGTAATCTTAATTTGATGGGAATTCTTGAGTGAGTAGCAGCTACTGTGCTGTAGCAATTGCAACAGTTCTCCTCCACATGCCGGGAGAGTGGATCTCACTCTCAATTTCAACGGCTATAATGATTGGATTCCCACTGGAATTTGGGATGTAAATTCTAGTCCGTGTTTTTAAACCGTTTATGGACCACCCAAAACGACCTTATAACCCTCTTGGAATTCGAATTGGCCCAAATTTGTGCTAGAAATGTCGTTACCTATTCCGAATACAGATTGACCAAGCTGTATTAAATTGATGGCAACGCATTTTTGGAGCACATTCACTCGCTCTTAGATTGAAATATAAAATCTGAGTTTTCATTGTGGGTCATCATTCTGAGGCCCATGAGAAATGCAACGGACGTGTTTGCATTTTATAAGGCCGACTGATGGAATGTGCCATCTTTTTTCTAAATTATCAACCTGTAGCAATACTAATTATCAAATATTTGACATTGTCGATTCACTCAGCTAGAAATGAGATTTTAGCCACTAGAATAAATTTCACAATTACTTGAAAATTGTCTTTGCATAGTTTAAAAATGCGAAATTTAAATTTTTTAATTATTTCTTTTACTTCTGCTCATTTTGCTTCTTTTGAATTATTTTAAAATACTTTTCACCTAAATGAATTGACGAATTAATACTAATAAACGAGTATTATGAGTGTCTTACGGATGATGAAGTAACATCGACCGACCATTTATTATCTTTATCCATTTTAAAGATTCTCAAATCCTCAAACAAGAGTCTCACTCTTTTTTTCCTACGCGTTGGAGCGATATTAACTTCAAGTTCAGGTTTTGGTTAAAACCCTATTCTGAAATTTGTCGTTGAAATAACGGAGAGGAACGTGACAAAGCAACCATAAATGTCGAAAGGTGAACGACCAAAGACTCAGAATGCATCATACAAATTATTTGAGGAGCAGCGAGTCAACTCTGCAGTACCCTTAATTAAGTGATTCGACAGGGTGGGTATTTGTTTAATAAGGGGCAGATTTGGTCAGGTGAGTTAAATGCTTCATTACTATTTCTTCTGTCGAACTCACGATTGGAATTATTCACCTAGCATCCATCTTCGGTTCAAACTAAAAAGTTTCACCTTTGGGAGCGCACTAAATATTCAAAATGTCATAAGAAGATTCCCCAGTCGCACTCAATTAACTTGAGGTGTGGTACAAACATTTCAGCAGGCCTTTGCGTGCGTTTTCCTAGCCTCCTGTCCTACCAGGGGTAAAAATAAAAGACACCGGAGACCTCGCCAGCGTCAAGGTGTAAGGTGCAGCCAGCCCGTGGAGTTCCGAGCGCTCCATCCCGCCACCCACGCATTGGTAGAAAGCACACACACACACTTCCGACCGCCCTCGCCACCACCCTCGCCCTCCCTCCATCACCGACTCCACTTCCTTCCCTTCACCCCGAATCCCCGGGGGCCCTTTCGCTCTCGTTCGATTCCCTTCCCTTATCTTTCGACGTCCTCTCTCTCTTATCGCACCTTTAATTCTTCTTCTTCTCCATCAGGGGGCGCCGTATTTTTCCCGGTCCTTTTCGCCACCCCCACGCCCAACCTAAACTCCCACACTCTTTCCCCACCCATTTCACCCCCTCATTGCTCTGCTCACCCCTCGGCACTCGTGTGCGTGTAAGTGCCCGTCCCTCTTTCCTATCCCGAGAATCTGGTGAGTGCACCACACCCTCCCCCGCCTTCCTTCCCCCACCTCCCGCCTTCCCCTTCCTCATCCTACCCCCACCGCCCCACCCCACGTTCTCTCGATCCCTCTGACTCTCTTCCCCCTTCCGAACTACCAACCCCCTTCCCGCAACCCTTGGTATCCACGACCTCGCCCCCTCAGCTCACCCTTTCTATTTCCTCCACCACCACCCTCCCCGTGGTCGCCTTCTCCTGCTCCTCCTCCTTTCCAATCTCCTCCCGAAACCACCCCTATCTCTCTCTCTCTCCCTCTTCCCTGCATCTCTCCTTTCTCCCCTTATCCCTCTCCTCCGCCCCTCCTCTCCCGACCTCGCACTCCGTCTTCTTAACGACTGCGAATCGTATATGTCACGAACCAATTTCTCGCATGCCCTTTTTACGTGCCAGGTGGCAGCGGGCTCCGCTCAATTTTTTCTTTCGCATTCCTCTCCGCTTACCAACCCTTCAGTCCTTCTCGTAAAGTTGACGTAACAGTGTTTTGTCCTCATATTTATTTATTTAATTGCCGCGGAGCAATTATCTGTTTTCATTGACACCTACGCATTGCGCAACTACGTGGCGCGCGCATGACGATCGGGAACGCAAAATGCGCAATGTGTAGCTAAGTTAGACATCTGACATTCGAATTCGCTCGCAGTACCCTGTGATAATTTAAACAACTGTGGTTTGCAATGATATCCGATGAATAGAATGAAAACCAGCAGATGTATATCGAAGTTCGGAGTTTGTTATTGCATATCTATTATCCTGTAAGGTGTATCAATCAACCTCGGAACGCTTTTCAAAATTGTATAAAAATCCAAGTAATAAATATGTAGTACTATAAGGTATAGAATATAGAATATTTACATGGTATAACAACTGATTTTATGGCTCATAATCGGTTTTAAATGGTACTTGAAATGTACCAGTGATTAGTAAAGCATCGTATGACTCGTGAAAAACAAAACCATGAGTTATATTTTCGAACGATTTAACCAAAAAATGACCAGCATTTTTAAAACACCGTAGTTTTTGTTTCTCATTTCATTAATTCTCTCCTTCGTGGATAATACCTTCGATATTGGGATCCCTATAATAGTAATATTCACATATATTTCCATCCAAATATAAGTACTTCGAGTTCATTTTAATGCTACAATAAAATTTTATACCGCCCACGTTTCTTTTCCCAAGACATTTACTTAAATACCTCCTTCAGCAGCATGTTTTAAGAATTCCACGGAGGAATATTTTCCATTAGGGAGGTAGGTAATTATTTACTCAATACACCCACCGCTGATTTTCTCGTGGTCATAATGTATTACAGGTAATTCACAAAAGCTTTCTAGCTTCTGTCCGTGTCTTATTCTGACAATTATTGCATTCATTTTGCACAAAATGTGTTGCGGAGGAAAGAAATAAAGGATCAAATTGAGACTCTGTAACCTCAATGCGATTGACTCTGGTGATGCGGTGATACCTTGCGTGAAATCTAATATTTACCAAGCAGCGGATGATGAAGTAGGCGAATTGTACATATGTTTGTAGATCACGGGCATAAATACATGCTTGTGAGCATAATTTCTCGATTAAGTTTGTTCATCAGGTATCAGATAATCTCACGGTGCTCCGAGATACTATTTCAGGGCGGAATAATATAGCCATTCCTTAGCTCTATTCTATCTATTTGCCACCTCGCCCTATCTGCCCCTGCCCCCGCCACCTCCAACTCACCCCCGTCACTCACCCTCGCCTTTCACTTTTCCCCCTCCGGGCCCTTTAACCGCCTCCGCGCCCTCCCCTCATTCACCCTTAACGTCCTTTCACTCTCTCTCCCCATCACGCCTAGTTTCCTCACTACCACCCCAACTTCCTCCTTCCACCCCTCCTCCTTCCCGGCTCCTTACCTCCCCCTTCGCCTCACCTTTCTCCCGCCCGACCTCGCGGATCGATGTCTGTCCCGTGACGTCAATCATGGATCGGCACACACATACACACACCTACGCACTCTCTCACCCCATCCGTGCACTTTCTTTCCGATGTCTTTTGGCCGCTTCCCCCCTCAAGAGAGTGAGAGAGAGAGGGGGGAGAGAGAGGAGTGTGTCTCGAGCTATGTAGTGTCAATGGTGGCAACCAATCTCGCTGATGGTCTCTCGGACCCCGACGCCCTTCTCCCTACTTCCCTCCCCTTCCCCTCGTCCTCTCATTCCTCCTCATCCTGCTCCTCTTCCTCCCCCGTCGCCCTGGAGCGATTCCCGGCAGCGGCGACGGCAGTGGTGTCACCTGGCTTCCCCGGGCCTCCCAGATATTTCACGGAACCTCATTGCGTCGTAGTGAATAATTCAGGATCCTCCTCACTTCGCCATTTTCGGGATGTGTCGGGGTATGATTTTTTTCTCCTATCCCCTCGCAATTCAGTCACGGCCAGAAGAGCATTATTAAATGATGATGATGGAATGTTAATTCATGGGTCTTGGAAACAACCTTCTTTTCTGATTCTCTCACTTTCTTTCTGAATATTACCATGGATTCGTATGCAACTAGCTTGCGAAATTGTTAGTGAATTATCGTTTCACCCCAGAGTTTTGTTACGAACGACATTTTCCGGTGTGACCATACACTATCATATCCCTCAGAGCTTGATACTAAATCATGTATCGGTTTGATAAATGCTCGTTTCTTAGAACAGGCGAGGTGCATTAACAACAAAATGGAGTAAGTTAGCTTTCTCATTCCTCATGAATAAACTCCTCTCAGAAACAACGTCCAACCTGAAATTAAGGCAGCGTAATGTATCGGATATTATATTATTGGATGTCTAACGTTTTAAGTAGATTTTGGACGGAAACAGACTATACTCCTATATTTCTTAGCCTCGTCTAAAAAGTCAAATATGGCATCCCACATTAAAATAAAATTTTAATGCCACATGCATTCCATCCTTCTTCATTTCGTCCAACATCCATCCTTATTCTTGTCCGAACCCTACCTTTCTTGCCAAACGCCCTTCCTTCCCTTTATCACAGTGTTCTCCATTCCCTTCGCCAATCAAAATGATTTGCATCTATTTTTCCTGCATTCTTTGGATTTCTTTCAGCAATGCTCCTTCCTCCCCCAGCATGTCTTGTACTTTTTCGTTTGATTTCCTATCCGTCTATTGTAACCTTTTCCGTCCTTCTCCATATCTGCATCTCAAAAGTCTCTCATCTCATACCTATACCTACGCCTATCATTTTGCCTCAACGGCTTAGTTTCCGGGTCATGCAAATCCGTGCTCCACATTAATTTTTTTATTAATCTTTTCTTAACCTCCGTTTTGTTCACATTTATTCTCGTCCAATACCTATCTCATTGATTTTCTAATGCAATTAGCGAAGACTGGAAGCCCTTGGTTGACTGACAAACGGAAGCTTAATCAACCGCAAGCCCAACTGATTTTATGAATTTTCCACCGATTTTCATTACAAGCTCCAGTTCCTCCAGTGCCATTTTTTACCATTCCCTGTCCATAAAAGCTGAAAAGCACCGGTGATAATGGTCACCCAAGCCTTACACATCACATAACACCACCACGCGCACTCTCCATTAGCCACTCGTATCTGACCAGTCAGAGATATGCACAAGTTACGTATAAATAGCTTTTCTCTCCAATCAACTCCTATCTTCTGAAATACATTCATTGATTCTGCCCAATTTATTCTATCAAACGCCTTCCAGAAACATGCAAAACAGGCAAATACGTCCTGGTTGTGCTCAGTGTTCCTTTCTATTAATCAGCTCAGTATTACCATGGCTAAACTCGTGCCGGTCCATTTCCTCAACCGAAACTGATCATCTCCCAGTGCGATATTGACATGAAAATTTATACTTACTTAGAAATCTAGCACTTAGAAATCGTAGTGATTTCAATCTGCCCTTCAACATTGCGTCTCCGTTTGTATTTCACGTGGAACAAGCACGTAAAACTAGGCGTTTAAAGTGAGAAGAATCGAAGATAATGAGAAAAAATCGATTAAGCCTACATTTTCATCTAGGATACTTGCATTTATTTAAATTGACTAAATGTTAGCTTAAAAACGAATAGCACTTTTGCCTCGGTGAGTAAGGGACATTATGCCGGAAATACTTTATCAAACCCCGCGGTGAGGCATTTGCGCGTTAAAAGAGATAGCCCGTATCATACTCGCCCCCAATTCTCTCCTCTAAGACTTTGGTCCGCGCAGACATGGCTTGCATCGAATAAACATCTATTTATAGGTGCTCTCGGATTTAAAAATAAAATCTTCGTGAATTCTTGCCCGCAACTAGGCAAAGCCGTCATCGCTTAGACGCCTTATAACCTTAACAGGGCAACGGTGAGTAAGAACGCTGCTTTCTCTCGTCTCGTCTTGTGTAGTGTTAACACTCATTGGTACATTTGCTAGAAGTATGCTATATAAATGGAAAATAGTTTTGAACTCCGAGGCATGTGAATTCCCAAAACACCAAATGCAAGGTTGGCACATTCCTCATCAATGTCGCTGATAAATTAATACAGTGCAAATACTGATTCATAGGTATATTTAAATTAGTTTTAAATATGTCATTGCAAAAAACCGCAGATATTAAATAAAGGCCTTAATTGGGGCTAGGTTGTAGCCATTATATTTACTCTTTTCGCTTAAACCCTAGTTTCTTCTTCCACCTTACCCGTAAAAATCTACATTGTAGTAAACAGTGTGGCAATATCTCTGTTAATATACTATCATTCATGATAAATAATAATATCGTAAGTTGAAAATACAAAAAAGGTAAGGGTTCAAAACCAAGTTTTTCTGAGTTTAGCTAAAACGTTAGAATTAAATGGCGCAGTTCAAATTTTTTACGAAATATTTTCGCCCTAAAATGATCACACAGATCACTTGACCGACTATTATATGATCAATGATGACAGATTTTTTAATAACCAATTTAGACAAAACAGCGTACTATGTGAACTAATAATCTATTCAGTCGAGCATTGGGCATCTCTCCACAAAAATTGCCCTTCGAATCCCAATTAGGTGCTGTTAATAAGAAATGGAAATACATGAGGTCTTAAAATGTATTTGGTACGTTGGTCATATTTTATTGAAATTTAACATTCCCCCATTTTCAGCACTTTCTTTCATCACAAGTGAGAAAATTTTGAGTACATAAGACGCACAATGATAAAAAATTGATATTATGCATGCATTACTTGATAAGATACTTATTAATTTTTCAGAATGTCACACGAATGCAGCAAAATTAAGAGAGCCATTATATTTTAAATAATTAAATGATATTCAGTTTTATTGACCATCTTCAATTATCATATCTCCTCTCATTATTATGTCCAATTATCATGTGTCCTCTCACAATTATACCCAATACCATATATTCATAAAACCCCCAGAGATTCTTACCATCACATTATGAGCCTATTTCATTCACCACCGTGTACTTAACCAAGAGTAGAAGGAAGAATATAAGATGATAGCATATTTTTCATGCTAGTGTTTACTTCGACCAAGTAGATTAGGTTCAAAACTCCAATTTCTGAGAACCTTGCAGAAGAGAATCTACAACTTACCCTTCTCTCCGCCACAAAGGCGTGTGGCAGGGGGTGTTAAACTACCACATATATACGTCATTATTGATTGATATCTCTTAATTTTTTATTTAAACCGCTCTCATCTCGAATAGTTACAAATTAATCCGGCTCTGGAATTATTCTTTCTTCGGAGTCCCCGCTAAACTCAAGTAATTTTCATGTAGTCGTACATGAAATCTTCGGGTTTCCTGTGTCTCCTAACAGGTAAAGTCATTCGAATAGCAATGCGGCGCTTTCTGTCCGTCCATAAGGATTATTTACGAAACGGAAGCCATTTCCCTATGTCTTGTTTAATCCTTCTCAAAATGGTCCCAAACACTCGACGTTTATCCTTAGTGAGGTCTAGACTCATAAAAGTATCACCTCTTATTTTAGGTCATATAGAATATCAACCGAGAAGTGGTGAATCGAATGAAAGGTACCAAACGCCGAACGCTCTTCCTTCTTTTCCTTTGGGATAGTATAACCTAAAGCCACTGGCGCAATCCACCCTTGAGCCCAACTGTGCTCAATAGCCAGCCGTTACAAAGTCGTAGTAAGTTGAAATTGCATTTGCCAGTCGCCCATCTAATTGAATAGAGTTTCCGGCTGATGGTTGAGCTACACACATCGGCCAGAGGCACTTTAAAAGTGGACTTGAGCCTCACTCTCTTTCCTGGCCGTGCACCCCTCGTCTAAAAAGATCCTTAGGCCCCCCCTGGGCGTCGCTCTTAAGGGAACGGGCGATAGTGAAGAAGAGAGTGCCGGGGGAGGGAGGGGAAAGAATTTAGCCATGCGCCTCTCCTCTGCTATGCGTCTAACGCTTGTCTTGCCCCTCCTCCCCTTTCCAACCCAGCCTCCTCCCCCACCTTCTCCCTCTTTCTCTCGTTCCGTGCCCCCTCCCCCACCGCCAAACTCCTCCCACACCTCTCTCGCCACCCCCTCCGTTTACTACACCCCCCCTCCCAACCATTCCACCCTATTTTCCACCTCGCTATCTATTCCTTAACCCATTTGCTATTTTCGACTCCCCACACCACGGAGGGAGGTGTGTTGAGGGAGGAGGGAGGGGGAAATGAGCATTCCCCCAGTTTCGGTGGCTGGATGAGCGGGTGCGGAGTCGCCTAGCCCCACCTCGCCGTCTAGGAGCGGAAGGGTCAAGGTTTCGACTCCCGTAGGAACATCGAACGGCGTATACGCATGGGGTGTGGGACTCCTCGGAAACTCAACAGTTTTACGTATCAAATTCTGCCCTCTCACGCGAGTTCAACATCGATCACATTCGAGTTCGACACTATCCGGGTCGGTGGGTCATTCCGAGTTGGTCATTCGATTGGGTTTGATAATTTCGACAAATACACGCGGATCGGTGATCTGATCAGTAAACGGTGAGTATGGCTCATTTTTCATCAACAGTACTTCAATCCTAATGGGTGAATCATCAATTTATTTAATTGTTAATAATTCAGTTGGTGCTGGGGAAATCAATGAATGGTTTTGTATGCACTACTAGGACTTCGAAAAACGATTTGAACGTGCGAATACGATTCGTCTCCCAATGATAAATCGATCAGTTATTCGCCTCGATTAGAGTCCATCAGTTAAGTGTCAACTCCTCTATGTGAATCTGGGGCTACAGGATTGGTGGGGTGGAGGAAGCTGGAAACCCAGCTTAGTCTGGCACTGGAGAAATATTGGAATCCTAAAACAGTAAATAATTGCATATACCTAATACATGTATATGCATTCATGTATTTTAACTAATAATATACTAATAATCATGTAATATAGAAAACCATCGACACAGAAATCAAACAGAAGGTTGGTTTGACAGGTGATGGTAGAGTTCACCCAATACTAAGACCAACGAGATGTGAAATTCACATGTCAGGGTAGTGGGGCCAGAATCCTTTCCCTGTACCGGCTGTGGTTTCCCAGGAAGATCTGGTACTTGAAAAACCACAAATCCTTGGTGGAGCTGAGGGTATCCAGAAAAGCGTGCCCGGGAATCGAACCCGAATTATTATTCACAATCCGTCAGAATTTTCTTCAATGTATATATAGTTTGAAGGAGCGTCTGACGGATGATAATTCAAACGGAGAAGCGAGAGAGCGCTAGCGAACAAAAACACAGAGTAACACATACAAATAAAATTCACTAGTATTCGGAATTTTTCGGTGGAATTTCGGAACTCAAAAGAGTCCCTGCTTTCCCCAGAGGAAGGTCGTTTGGCCACCGAAAATTCTAAATACGTGTGAAGTTCATTTTTTATATGTTTCTCTGTGTTTTTTTTTCGCTTGCGCTATCTCGCTTCTCCGTTCATATATAATCTGCTATGAGCGGGGTATTGCGTCTGTGACGTGATTGGCATCAATGACAACTCCATAAGATCAAACTCAGAAAACGACTCAAAGAATGTCTTGAAATCGGTCGAAGATTCAGCGCAGCAATTGCTATCGAAAGACTTAACCAACCTGAAGGCTTGGGATTGGTAGGAGAGGCGTGTGCATTTTTCTGTTGGTTTAGGTCACTATATTTTCTATTTTTCCTCTCTCTGTTCCACTGAAATTAATGGTCATGCCCTCTTAAAAGTTGTTACGTTTTGTAATTATCTTCCTCTACTTCATTGAGTTTCGGTAAAGTGAAACTTAAGCGTTACAGCTCCAATTGTTGCAGAATGTGGTTTTCATATTCGGTAAACAAAAGGAAGAATCTCACGAGAAGAATCTCCAACTCAGACGCACTCAACTTGTATATCTCACGTATTGAGACGCCTATCAGTAAAATGAAAGAGGATAAGGATTTCTAGCGTAGTGTATTAGTTTTAAACTTCCATGTTACTCTTATTCGATTTGATTTTATTATTTTAATTCATTTTGAATTTATATTGGCTGCATAAAGGTACCGTGTGAATGAAAGTACTGTAGACATTCTTTCTCTAAACTTTAATCCGATATCTCTTAGTACAACTGGCTCGACTCAGTATAAAGTAATATTTTCATGATATTCATATGACTATTGACTCCGGACGATCGGAAATGTGAATAATTGCTCGCTATTCCTTTCACCCAAGATAAACTTGCAACTGTTAATGCAATTTTTTTCACTTTTTTCACCACATTTTCACCACAACTGAGGTTAGACGGTAGAAGAGGTCCCATAGTCTCAATCTCGCCCTAAAATAAAAACGACCACTATCTATCTAACATCTCAGTTTAAACTTCCGATGGTACCGTGAAGCTTATTTGCTCGCAAAAAATCTTGTGCGCGATATTTTATGACTCCGATTACTTGCAGAAAATGTCACCGTGAATGCAAAATAGTCAACATTTTTATTTCTTAACTTGCACAAACGACAGCTGCTCTTTCGTGATTTCCTGATTTTTAACTTATCTCTAAAGCTCACAAAATAGTTTTATGATGCTGAAGGTATACTATGATCCACCACACTACGCTACCAGAAATGGAAAGATGAAGCAAAATTTTTATGAGTTTGAAAATATATTTTTCTTCAGTGCCTCCTTTTTATGTTCCCGGGTTAGGCTTTATGACTGTCCACTCAAATGGTCACGAGCGAAATAGCCTCGAACACCGAATGTTTTTTGTCCTGAACTAAGTTTTGAAATTGATCTACGATTCCGAACCAAATACATGTAAAAAATATTGTGGCATTTTCTATTACTAATTGTCTTTAATTTCGAAATTTTACACCTTTCGTCATGAAGCAACCTAAAATAAGAACTCACCCCCCTTCCTCGCCCACCTGACGTTCTCCTCGCCATTTCCTTTGACAAACGTATAGGTCCCTTCCATCCCCCCTCAATTCTTGGATCGGTCTCTCCTCCACCTCTCTTTCTTTTTCGCTTCAATTGTCGATTAATTTTAGATTTCACGTCGCTATCCGCCCCGTCCAATTCATCCGACGCCCCTCAAACCGTCGTCACTCCCGTTTCGCCGCCCCCGTGGAAAGCGTTGAGCTCCCTCCACCCCATCTCTCTTCCGTTTCCATTCCCCCTCTCTCTCTCTCTCTCTCTCTCTCTCTCTCTCTCTCTCTCTCTCCTTCCTCTTTCTCCTCCCACCATCCCTCTCCTTCTCACTCACTCCTGTCTCCTCCCCTTCTCTCACTCAGTTCCATAATATCTCACGTCGTTTCGGTGGCGGTGTCGCGATAGCTTCCGGCTAGCTAGACAACCGAGAAATCTCTTTCTGCTCCGATCCTCTCCCCTTCTTTCTCTCTCTCTCTCTCTTTAGAAATTTACGAGACTAAAATAAAAAGAGAAGAGTTCCCCCCCGAAGGGTTCGGTGACAGTCCGTCTTGAGATTTCATTTGTCTAATCCTGACCCCTCCATTCGTTTATTTATTGTTTTTATCTCCGATCGCAGCTGTCATCCACTAAAAGGGTTAGTTTTCATCAGCTGGGGAATTATCTTTTTGATGAATGGTATCGGACGCCCAGCGAAATGTAGACACGGAAGGCGCGCGTCCCGTCGTGTCTGCCTGGAAGGGTGCGTGTCCGCGTGTAAAGCATCTCCGCTTGGTGGTCGATAAAAATTGGATTAATAGGCAAAACTTTGATCGCGATCCCCGTATTGGCACACAAATCCATTATCATTTTTTATCGACGAAAGATAACCAATGCAATTCCTTCTATTCATTTTTCTGCAAGCCAGCCGAATAAGACAACCCCTTTAGATTATTTATTATAAATCCCCAACGCAGCTGGATTCCCATTGCTTGCAGATCCATTAATTTTGCGCATTTATTAACCTAACCGAATAATTCTCTCGGATATAATCACCCTCATTTCGTTAAGGGAGGGGGGAGAACGTTTGAGCTTATTTAAAAACTTTTTATTAACTCTCAATTTCTTTGGGGGTCCGGGTCCTTATAAATAGCTTTAATTTCGCCCACTCCTCCAGCCCATCCCGCTTGCCCACCTATCCTTCAAACCCCCTTACCTCAACCCTCTTCCCAACCCCCGATTTGATCAAAGTCTCCATAAATTAGGCGTCGGGTTTCACTAAATCAAATTTCCCTCGCCGCTTCCCTCAGCGTCTCCTTTCATCTCTCCTCTCAGACGGTCTCTCCCGCCCTCTCCCCATGAGCCCTCTCCTCTCTGCGTCCCATCCCCCGCCTAACCAACCACCACTCAGACCCCAACTCCTCCCCTTACTCTCCCCCCATCTCCTCTTATTCATCTCCCTCGTCCCCGGGTCCCTTCATTCAGACTCCGTCCCGTCGGACACCTATTAAAACTGCTCTCTCACTTTCACCCTCCCTCCCCCAGCCCTCCTTCCCGCAACCCTTTCTCTCTCGTCCTCGCACTTCTCCCCTCCTTCTCGATTCTTCTCCGACCCTTTCCATATCTTCGCCCTTCCTGATCCCATCTCCCTCCCCGATCTGTGATCCCTCTCTCTCTCTCTCTCTCTCTCTCTCTCTCTATTCCCTCCCGACTTCGTCTCGCCCCCCGGCCTCTTCACGTGCGTAAATCATAATCCTTCGCGTCTTTGTCCCAATCCATCCGCCCGAAACGGACTCTTTTCATTTCATTATTCCATCGCAAACCCTCGCGGTCGGAGCAAAAGGCGCGCCCGCGAAAGCCACTTGGTCATTACTTAGTTCGTTTATCTCAGACCTTTTTATAAAATTTGTTCGTCATTACTATTGCAATTATTATCGGCACAAGGGAATACCCCTCAGAACTTGGGCGATGTCGCCCTTATGTAGTGGCAAGTCGGGTTGAGAAATGTGCGTGTCCGATATCCGAATGTTTGCACAGGATTTGACCGCACTCTTTGGGTGTTGTATCGTTGATCGGCCAGTGTCATGTGATGGATTTAGGCGAAATTTTATTTCGTTACCCATTACCGACCCAAATTTCATTGCGACTTTTTTTTAGAGTATATTTGCATTAATTGATTTTGTGCCACAAGAATGAGTTGGGATTCCTCTCGCGTTAAAACAACTCATGGGAAAGGAGAAGAGGGTGGCTTTATCTACGGGACAGCCCTTTGCCAGTCGTCCTCACTTACGACCAGTTCTTGGTGTATTCCTTCTTTTATTTCTTAATTTTTTGATAACCGGGCAGGGCGTATTTCTTCACAAACCAAAGTTACTCTTAATTATTATAGATTTCATTCCCGCAAATGATCAATCCCCTAATGGAAAAAGAATTGGCTCCGTCATATTTTGCTATCCGGACTAAAGGAGGTCGAAAAGCAGTACGATAGTAATTTAGTTTATACTCCGAATTTCACGTAAGGTATTGCGTACCTAAGGGCATGGAATTGTGCTGCTATGAGATATTTTCTTTAAATGCATGATTACCTCGCGTTTTAGAATCAGGTTTCGCAATACCTCTAAACTGAAGATAACCCTACCGTAGAGTTCAAGTAGCAATCTTATGGCAAGTCGTGCCGATTTGGAAAGGATCATATTTAAGGTATTAAATGCTCACTAAGTTTAAACCCTAAAAAAAAAACTTTTTTAGATGGCGTTTACCTACGGATCTGCCCACTTTTGGTCTTCTAAAATTCTTTTGATGGCAGGATTCTTCGCTGCTCTTAATAGTAAAAAGTTCGTACGAGGCGGAGTTATTTCCGCATTTATTTCCTTCTCGTTTCCGGCGTTTCCCCCAAATGCGTCTTAAAATATTTACCTAATCATAAGTTAATACTTTACATCCCTCCCATGCTAAGTCGACAGTGACGTCTTAAAGGGGAAGGAACCGAAATCCGTTTTGCCTTAACATAACACAGCTGTCATTAACACTGTTCACCCATTTTCCCCGCTCATAACTCGCGGGCAGCAAAAATTCCGTTTCGGAATTTTTTTAAAATTTTTTATTGGAAACAGATGGAGAGAGCAAAGAGTTTATACACCACTGCCAAGTCCGTTCCTTTTCAGTATGTTATGATCATGGCACTTGGTCGAAAGTATATCAAAAATGATTTTAATTAATAATTGTCAAAATCTAAAGCAATTTCATTGAATTAATGGATATTAATGAGTAGTGCATTGATTTCAGTTGTTCTATTTGGTACATATTAGTTTTTAAATTTCCTCTAGGTCCGATCTAAGGTAGAAGCTTCCGTGAATTGCCCTAAAATGAATTCATAAATCAATAGAATGAGTGAATGCACGAGCTACTGGAATTCCATACCTTGAGAAATTTCTAAAGATTACTTTGATATTGGAAATGTTTAAATTTTTAAATCATCCCGAATCCTTTGTTATATTCTTGTATTTAAAGGGATACATTTAAATTTTCTGGCCTACCTCCGAGTATCCCCGTCCGAATAAAACAAGAGTCCACACCGATGACCTCTAACGCCGTCATGTTATGGTTGGAAGTCAGATAATTGGAATTGGTGGATCTGTCTCTATCCGCACAGGCGGCGGTCGTTTGCCTTCTGGCCAGGGGCGGACAGACGAGGCGCATTTCTTCGGAACGGAATGACACGTTAGCACGCAACCTTGTTATTATTATAGAAACGTGAAGTATAACCGCCATATTCTTCCCCCTCCTCCCCAACACCTTATTTCTTTTTTTAATTTCGCCTCGTGCCCTCATCGCCTCCACTTTTTTTTAATCTCCTCGGCAATTACTCGCGTAGTTCCAGCACGTGCAGCCGATTCATCTCGGGTAGCTCCCTATTTCGTTCCAGCTCTTCCTGCTTAGAGAGGAGTTGGGAGGGAGATGGATGGACAGATAGAGAGATGGTCCCAGGGCTAGTAGTTCTAAGTGGGACCCGATAGCCACGGAGAAACCACCCACCTCCATCTTCGACCCAAAATATTTTTCTTTTCTTCCCCTACATATATCTCATACTCGCTCGCCAAACTCCATTTCCCTAATAACCCTTTGCACTCCTTCCGCTCTTCCGTTCTCACCTCATTCAACGGTACTTCCTCGCTTTGATTTCTCTCCCTCTCTCCCCCTACCTTCGGTTTTGCACGCACGCAGACACACACGCACCGCAAACCGCACTCTTCCTCGCCACTTCCCTGCCAGTATAACCCTCTTTGCTCCGCGTTTTCTTCGTCCAGTCCCCCTTTGTTCAACCACTCCACCCCGCCAACCTCTCTCTCTTTCTATCCATCTAGCCTCTCTCCACACACCCTTATCCCACTTTAGCTCACCACTCCTTCATTCCACCTTTCTCTATCTCTCTCTCTCGTTCCTGCATTTTCTCCTGCACGTCCTTTACATGCCTGCGGTCACAGCTTCGCCTTTGGTACCTGAGCACGCTTATCGATCCATAAAACCTAGTCCATTCTCTTTAATCCAGGAATGGTAAAGATAAATTGTCGTCACCTCTGAGTGAGTATCTAGACTCACCATGAATTATTTTCTCGCCGAATGACAGCGAAAGTAATCTCAGGTATCTAAATTTAGCAATGGTTGTATTTCAAAGAAAAGTAGTAAGAGTAAGATATTATGTGCACTCTACGAAGAGTCGTACAGCAAGAAGCAATGGCTTATGTACTTGAGGGGCCGCATGAAACAGTAGCATATTCATGAATACATGTTCTATCTTGGGCAACTTCGGAATAACTCGAGGTAACGCTCATAAAACAGATGCGCTTATTCATTGGGCAAATTTCCGCAAGTATAATGACACTGAGAAGAAAAAATCATTCATTTGATATTGTCTCATAGTAATTATGCCCATGCCATCTGGAAGAAAAATCTTTTCCGTGAAATGGAGCAAGCACCATATTTTACAACTAGAATTGTCAAATATTACAATGACAAAGTATAAAATGTGCCTACACATCTGAAATTATTTGGCGCATGTTAAAGCAGAGAAGAACACGATATATGATATTTCTCTTATGGAAATGGTGAGGATATTTTTAGCCAAGACATAGATTAGATCGACGAACTACTAGTAACTAATTGATTTGGTCGACGCACGGCAATTAAGAAAATATACTAGAGAAAGTAGAATCGAAAGGCTTACGTGGGTATTCATTCTTTCTGTCCGCAATTCGCAAAGGGAACAGAACACATACGATCCCGATGAGGAAGTGGGAAAACGTTTCCACCCACACTTCTTAGATTCGGTTCCCTTTCACTTTCCTTTCAATAATCCTCCTCCTTTTTCTTAAAGGCAAAATTTCCATAATCCTCCTAATTAGTCAAAGATTCTCCAGCCATAGTCATCAAAAGGAACTCCGGTGTTGGTATAATGGAAATTGAAGTAGTTCTTCCATACTCTTGCAGAAACTATTAGGGTAAAGATTCCCTTCAAATACCGTAGGCAAGTATGAAATAACCTTTATGTATTGATATCCTTATTTGATTTCCATTTACATAGATGGTCTCAGAAAATTAGACCAAATCCTCTATGCAGTATGTGACTAGAGTGCAAGGCTAATCGGGACATAAAACCTTTATTAGTGGAATGCTTCTGAATAATGTCCTTTTGCATAAAGTATGGTAGTCAAGATGCCACGTAGTGAAGGAGGAGATACTTGAGACATCCGCTGATGGCTATAAACAGAAGGAGAGAAAGTCTTGCGTTTCGGCCTAGAGTTCTGGACCCCCGGCTTCCAAGTCTACGTCCCCCAATAAACATCTGCTACGTTAGTGAGCCGCCATGAGACCCTAAGCGTCATGTGAACATGCTTCCGACGGCTTATGCTCCGCCTTTGCCAATGGCCAAAACTAAATATAGGGATTGGCATGAGTTCTACATGTGTTCTATCTCATATTTCACCACAGTATTTTTTAACGTTCGTAGGAGCGTATGCCTCTTAGGCGAACATTATATATGAGTGGATGCCGATAAATATATCCTTGAAGTATGTTAGTTAACATTAATGAAATTTTGAGGCAACGGGAATTCAATAATGGGATAAAAATTTATTTTCAAGCGCCTTAATTTTCATGTGCTTCTTGACCAGGCTTTTAAACGCCTTAGTGTTTGGCAAAGAGATGAGAGTATCCAACATCGTAGAGCCTTGTTTTCATAATGTCTGGCCAAGTGAGGCTATTTATATAGCTACAGGATGAAGGTGCCTTAATGATAATAGAATGACTCGACAAAACCAAGTTCTTTTGAAAAAATGAAAGTTTATTTTTCAAAATTTGTGATATAATTCATATGAAGGTATGTACTTCGATCAGTTCAAGATCAATTCAAGGCTCGTTTCATGTATATCTGGGAAATATTAAATTTCATACTTCAAAAAAAAATTGAAGAAACTCTTCATTTCTGTGCAAAACAGTTACAGGTTGCAATAAGTAATGGACTTAAATTTCTGAAACGTTCGTATATTGGCGGTGGGAAAATACTGTAATTATTTTGTTTTAGCATTTAATAAATCAACATTGTGTAAAATTTTCAATTACAGATAAATATAATTGGTGATTGATAAAACTGAAACAACCGAAAAAATAAGACAGTTTTTATTTTAATCATAATTATGTTTTGGCAGTGAATTCTTCTCGGGATTTCATCCGGGTAATCTCCTCCATCTCCATCGCTGCCGAGGTTTCGATGACATCCTTTTTCATCGTCATCAGGGCCGATGAAAAAGATTTCATCGAAACGTCGGCAGCGATGGGGATGGAGGAGATTACCCGGATGAAATCCCGAGAAGAATTCACTGCCATCATCCGCCGGGAGAAATTGAAGTCCTACATAATTATGTTTTGTTTGGGGCGCCTTTACCTCTGAAGCTAATTCGAACCGTAACTACGAGTAAAATACTGACGTCAAAAATCTTATAAATTAAAATTTTCGAATTTAAAATTACAACTTTTGTGGTTAAGTTCAATCATGTCTACTATAAGTCATATTTTTGGGGAAAAATTACGGGACATGATTGAACCAACGTTTAACGTTTAGATGCCCCAAATAAGGTATTATGGAAAATTAGATCTGAAGAAAAGAGAGGAAAACGATGTCGGATACGACGACCTACTCTCACCTCATGGCATTCAAAGTCACAGTGACTTCTGTCCCAGTCATTGCATGATTAATTGACATGTCAGCGTTTGCGACTCTATCGAAAATTAGAATCAAACATTCAAACAATCTATGGCATCGAACATGGATTGAGCACTCAGCTTTCGTCACCATGCCACAAACATATGTATCTCCCAGGCGAAATACCTGCTATTCGGTGAATACGTATGTTGTTACTAAGGATAACAAAGACCTGGGAAAATAACAAAAAATCGCCTAAGCTTGTTTGCAATGAATTTCCAAAATGTAAAATCCAACTCTCGACCACGGATATAGACCACGGACTCAAGAGTATATGGCAGGGGATGACGAGAACAGTTCCAGAAACTAGGAGACACCCTGGTGGCATGATGAGATTCGCACTGGGATCCTCGGGAAGGGAGTGAGTGGAGGGTGGGGGGCGGAGGGATGGAAGGGGTGGAGGGAGGGGGGGATGGGCAGAGGGAAAGGGGGGGGGTAGCGGGATAACTCCTTCCACTCCGGCGTCGTTTCTGCCCAGTGGGACGCTTCGGCGCTGTGCAGCTGGAAACAAAAGGCACACGCCGCCGCTGAGCGCGCGCGCTCTTTCCTCCCTTCCACCCCTCGTGCTCCCTCATCTTACGTCTTCACTCGACTCTAACCCCTTGCCCTTTCCCCCCAGTCTCTCCTCCCCTCTGGGTACGGTCCGAGTCCCCTCGCCCCTTTTTTTAATAGCTTCCCTCCCCGTCCCTCCTTTTTTCATATCACACGTTTCCTTTCGTCCTCACAATCCCTCCTCCTCCCCAACCTCCTCCCACCTGCCGCCATCCCTCGCCCTTCATCCACCTCTCTGCCTGCCGAGGAAGGAAAGGGGGAGGGGGATGGGGCGAAGCGAAAGGCAGCCCGCCGTTCGTTGCCCATGTAGGTTGACATCGTTTCATTTTTTCGCGGGTGCTCGGGAAGGGCTTTATGGGTGGGGGGGGGCATTGGTGAGAGGAGGGGGTCTGGGGGCGCCTCCGACCACCGGGGGACAGAAGGGTAAAGGAAAGGGACTCCGTGGGGGGAAGGAGGCGACGCGGAGGGGGTGATGTGAGGGTGGTCGGGCGTCCCAGAGGGAGGAGACGGAGATGGAGGTAGCACCAGAATAGAGGGAATGGGGTAAGTTCCGCAGGCAGGACGCGACAATGGACGCGATTAGTGGAATGCCATTCCGAGGATGAAAGGAGAATTCCTGTGGTGTGTGGTTGGTCTTTCGCCCCATTGACCCTGTCGGTTGGCCCACCTAGCGATAAATCGGCCGTTTTCCGAAGTCTTAAAACGCGTGGATGGCGAAATGTAAATGATCGTTGCGAATTGTTGTTGCGTATGTCCATCGAGAATATATTAAATTTAACCTGCACGCCGAGAAAAATATGTAAAAGTGCGTCATGGAATAAATTAACCCGCCGTAAGTGTTTCTGCTGATGTTCGAGTTCTTTTTAGATGCTTAATGTATTCTTTCGGGGAATAATTTCGACCATCAGACCCATTACTGGCGCAAGACGGCTTTCATCTCTCGAACCTTCCTTGAACCTTCTTTGTAAAGCATAATTAAGCCTCAGAGGATCGGTAAGAATATTTTTAAGCGTTTAAATTTTGTAAAAAAAATATGCAACTTTAACGACCTCTGAACCGTAATTGGAAAATCCATTCGCACCAGTCCGACGGATGATAAAACCGTGAGTGCTACAGAGTAATGAGGAAATTTTGTCAATTATTTATTGTTTAACGCTTTATATATTTATTAGACTCGACTGAGGATTACACTTAAACAGTTGCGTAGAAAAAGCGCTTTGTTCCGTGAAACGTCATTAGAGGTTTAGAGAAAAAAATACTTAAAACTAACAAACTCATCCCAAACTCATCTTTAGCTAACTTCAGACAGATTAACGGAGAAGTAACTCCATTCATGACAAATGCGGTCGCGTAAAAATTGCTTGAGATTGAGTTTGAGTTGCTCCTATATTTTTATCAATTATTTTTCCTCATTGACGTTGAATTTTATTAAGGGCAGCGTTCTCATGAGGCCACGTCCTGCAAAGACAGCTGTGCTAGGGTGATGCTTCGGTTGGTAATACTTCCGCGATGGATGAGGCCTTCGTTGAACGGCCCAAAGCGCCGACGAAGCAAGAGTGGATGGCGCCGTCCGGGAATAACTTTTCCCACCAAATTTACTTTCAGGCGCAATATTGGCGCGACACCACCCACACGGCGCGTGTAAGCAAGTCGGCGTGGGTGGGAGTGCGCTGAATCGTGGGGTCTTCATTCCTCAGTGGATCAGAGCATCTCTTAACTCTGAAGTTACCCATGATTGCATATATTTAGGCCTTTGACCTGAAGAAGGCCTCATAGAAGGTCGAAAGCTAAAACGATCTAAAATGTGAGTGTCCTTTTACCTGTTATATATTTCATTTTGTGTTCTATTGTGCCGTCCAAATGTACATACATACACATACCCAATTAAATTCCCAAGAATATTGATTGCATTAGAAAGCTATTTTCCGACAGAGCGGAAATGTTCAGATATATACGAGACCAATAGATAACGACTCCCGCTCATGCGGTTTAGATAAAAAATTAGAATTCCATAAAGATTTAGGATTCGAAATAAATATAACTGATTGACCGATAAAAATCTAAGATTAGAAGAAACGGAAATCATGGTGTTATAGAGATGAAATGAAATATGTAAGTCGGAAATGTGAAAAATATTTCTATCACTCTTTCTTCCATTCATTTACGAGGGGTATACGATGGAATATACTTGTAAAAGACATGAATGATAATCCTTTAATGAAATCGGTTTCATGCAATGGAGGGTGAGAATTTCCATTACTATTTTATTTCTAAGACCTAGATTTTGACTTCTTGACGTTCAGGACGTATAAGAAGATAAAATCTCCCAGTTAAAATGAAGAAGTAGGTATATAGGCATGACCCGAAAGATTTAAGTGGCCACTTCTCCCTTGGCGATTCGCGATTCAAACAAAATCAAGGTTCATTTTGGAGACACTTTAAATATATTCCAGGAAAAAATCCTTAATTCACCACGATTATATAATTGCAATTGCCGGTGTCGCATTAACCTAAACCTTAAGTCCATTAGGATCTGAATTAGCATCCACTGGAGGTAGTGTTTATTAAGGGTTTTAATGAAATTCAAAAGAGATCTTACCATCTCTTCATTTGATTCGGTTAATATTGAAGTTCTTTTATAATTCTAATTTTGAATAAAAAATATTTATTCCTTAAAAAATGCGTCGAAATAAAAATAATTCTTTCACCAAGAGCCATATTTCAAGAGATAAAAGGAGTTCTTAATATCCACTTTACCTCCACTCGAGAAATATTTGAAGTTGGTGAACAAATTAATTGCTCAACTAATTATGTTTAAATTTGTCAATCTTAAATTAATACGATATATTCAAAATTCTCGCAAAGGATGTGACCACTACTAATAATACTGAACAACGAGACCATTCCCTGAGACGTTTTAGCACGGTAGCTTCATGGATAATGTTATGGAATTTTGACAAACTCACGTTCTAGGTAACTCAAATGTTTAGAGTATTTTATTGTTTAGAGTATTATTATAATCTTTATCCTATTTATATCTTGAAAATCTTTTGATAAAAATCAAATCAATATACTTCAACGAAGTAAAGTGGAAAAACGCTTAAAATCGTTCATTTAGAAAGGCTTGTGCTATGTGGATTACAGATAGGTATATAGATCATATGTTGCATGGTGTACCTAATCCATGCACACTCAGGTTTTTCCAGATGGGAATATGATATCTGGGAGGGTTTTAAATGGTCATTGAGACGTGATATTAGAAATAATAAGACAATGAATGATAGCTTCATTTTGCAATACGAGGCTTAGAGTTCAACTGTCTCCTATATTTCTGACAAACTACTGACACATGATGATTTAAATGCCTCTTGCTTCTCAAAATAACCTCCCGTACACTTATGCATTTTTTACAACGTCGGATTCTATGGCTGCCGAGAAAACCTCTGCCGGGATCCCATTTGCCCCCTGGAAAATTGCTGATGGGCCTTGGCCCAGGGTTCGTGGCCTCGCTATCACACGACATTCGGCCCACACAGTTGTCACGTCCATAACATCATCACCGCATGACTTTCACTCAGTTGATAGTGATTTCCGTTGGGTATTTCAAACCATGCAAGTAGAAAAAACGGGTGATTACATGCTGTTCTGGCTCATTAAACGACATCAATTTTAAGTTTTGAAAACGCTTCTAACCCTAAGAGAAGCTATACAAACCGTGTGCACTGTACGGTGCAGCCATCTATGTTCTGTATTTATAAAGAATACTTGCATTTTTTAAGATTTACTTCAAGTCCCGAAAAAAAATTGAGATACCTAAGAACTTGAAGGCACTTCGTGAACTTATAAAACTGAGTGTATTCTAATATCGTAACCTTTCCACGTGGGGTTTCATTTTCGGCAGTCCCATTTTCTTCGTGATTTGGACTCGAAAAAAATAATAAACCGATAATACACGATATCAAAACTTTCCGCTGATCAAATCGATCGTCATTGATCACTTTAAGCATTGAGACTTGAATAAACGGGAAATAGACTATTGTGACACACGCAGGGAGAGGATTACGACAGTTAACCTCGCTAGTATTTTCAAGGGTTTGGAAGAGATAATGCAAATAAATGGCACTATGTTGGGGAAGTTGAAATTTTGGAGGATGACGACTTGTGAATTCGAATTGGAGGGTGGAATTTGGACAAACAGCGAAAGAGAGAGGACGCTGGAGGAGAGGGAAAACGTGGACTGGAAAATATCTAATGTCCTATTAAACTGCTTATCATAAAGTCTTAATTTTTCGGTCTCATCCTAAGCATTCGGCAGGAATATACAACGGAGAGGATTAATTCTCATAAATTCATCAGATATTAACATATAAAGCAAACGCAATGAAACTCACGCCGTCTGCCATGAGGTCTGCTTTATAATTATAAACTTTTGATGTCGTGTGAGTTGTCATATAAGCCATATTCCTGTCACCAATGCGTTGACTTGATCGTCAGTTACGACAAGCGTAAGCACGACCAAATTAATTCTTACGTGATTAAAATGTTGGTACTAACTACTTGTGGCTAAATAAAACAGCTCTGCCATGAGATGTAATGTTATAGGTGATATTTTAGCATGATTAAACACGGTTTTTAGTAAAAACCAGTTTTTTTATGTGAAAGAGAGAGGATGTAATCCTTCTTAAAACGATCGAGTTATTTCTGTCGCGTTAACTCTCAAAAAACCGAATATTAAAAAAAAATCAGTTTGTGTCTGAAATGAATGAGAAAATGGATCCCAAATTTCTTTTTTCCTTTTGTATTTGGTCCCAAGTTGTTACCAACTGTCATAATACCTGTCTATTCTTACTTCTACATGAGAACGTGATCCCGTCATTGTTTACATAATTTCTTCCGTACCAAATACTGTACTTTATATTAAAACCCTTTTCTGTCATTTACGCTGCCATATTTACTTTAAGAGCACTCAGCTCTATTCAAGCAATAATTGTAAATTACATGTAATCATATAACCTTTTGGCAAATTTGACTAAGATTAATAGAATTTTCCTTTGTCCTGCAGGGATATGGTTTTCATGTGGGTACCGCTCAAAATATCATATTCTACAAAAAAACAAATATGCTGTCTCATAACGTGTAGAGATTACGCCTCGGTTTCGATAGTTGTAAGAGAAAAATTCCTCTTAAAACATTTCCATAATTAATGAAATTTCGCTGTGCGCCCGTGGACTGAGGAAATAAACCAGAGGAGCGTCCGTGAGCGGGGCGAATGAAACCCTAAAAGAAAGCGTTTGATCAATATCTTCAAGAAGACATTGTCCTTCGGTGGGACAACTTGCATAGAGTTCGTGTTCGCTTCACTTCCGCCGATGGTTCAGCCTGGTTGGGAGGGTTGGAAAAAAAAAATAATATCAAAACCTTAAAATTCCCCTCGTGACGTTTTCTTTTAATTACCGGCAAAAATCCTTTGATTTCATAAAGATAAAAATGGAACGGATCCTCCTCCCTCGCGAGATTAAGGCACGGGCGGTGAAGGCGGAGTTTGATATTCCGGGTGCGAGATGGAGGAACAGGCGGGCGGGTGCATTTCGGAGGAGGGCGACACGGGGAGGGTGAGGGAGTGCGAGGAGGGAATGGGGCGGAGGGCCGGGGACATTATGAGGCGGGAGAGTGGGGGAGCAGGGGGGAGCGCGGCGGGAAGGGAGGGGACGGAGGAAGAGAATAATTAAGAGAGAAGGAGAAGGATGGGGAGACATTTGGGGATGTAGGACGGGCCTTAGCAAACACAGCCGCCGTAGTTGGCGCACCGCATCCCGGATCCTGCTAGGCACTCATTCTTCTATTTCGGTGTAGGTAGGTATAGCCAACGCATGCGCATTTATTCGTCGAGTAAAATCAACGACGATCGTTCCTCCCCTCTTTTACACTCATGTGGTTAGGAGCCCCTCTTTTACGCTGTTGGTACTTCGTGCTTCTAAACGCTTTAAACAATCTATTGTGTAATCAAAACGACTCGAGATCACTATTGAAAAATGAAGGCCAAAATGTATTACTAATTGTGTTTATCGATTCAATTAAATCTCGAAGAAAAGTCAAAAGTGATAGGTGCAAGTATGATGCGCACAAGGGAAAATGAAAAAGAGAAGTCTGGAGTGAAATTTAAGTTTCGAAAAATGATCCAATTATCCGTTGTGAGTACTTAGTGGGCTTGCAATACGGCAGATGGAGCCTAACTGTCGCTAATGTCAAGTATAAAGGGGCTTGGTATTTTATGTTTATAACCAAGGATTTTGGGAGGGAGATGACGTTGTGCTATTCCTAGGTGTGGAAACATAATACTTTTATTGTGCGACTCAATCCAGTTTCAGTGATTACTTTCACATCATATCGCTCGTATTTTCAGTAAAAGGATAAATTCTTGGAAATATCTGATTCTAACCTGACATCTCTTCATGCACATTTTTTGCACACTTCTTTGAGATAATACAGCACCTACAAGAGATAAAATAGCACAAATTCCATTCCACATACGATTCCACACATTCGTAAGATCCGGCCTGCTCACTCTAAATCTGCCTCGAATGTGCCACTCGAAATCCCAACTCGCGCGGTGCATAGTTATTAGTCCAAAGATCGTATCGTTATGTTTGTTAAGAGTTCAATATTTCGACCATTAACTGTAAGGTCTTCTTTCCCAACAATTCAATCTGCTCTCAAATCTTTGCCTTCCTTTCGAAGGGGTATAAACGTAAAGATTTCGAGAGCTGCAATAACCACCACCTGATTACGATTTCTTTGACGACTTGTCGTAATTGTTCCTATTACTTTGCTGTAAATATTCCTAATAGTTTTGCTGTTATGTGAATCCAAATACTTTACACTCATTATGCATAAACTGGTTTTAATAAGCTTGGATTAATATGATCCCTAAACTTTATTATTCCGTCGAAAAATAAAACAAAAATAACAATAAGAGTTAGAGATGAAAATAGTGGATCTTACTTTTAAGAAGGTAGCTTCAACTACTTAGCTTAGCTGAAATAATCTATTTGATT
This sequence comes from Hetaerina titia, assembly GCA_037158775.1. Classification (NCBI taxonomy): domain Eukaryota; kingdom Metazoa; phylum Arthropoda; class Insecta; order Odonata; family Calopterygidae; genus Hetaerina; species Hetaerina titia. The sequence goes on from CM073768.1 coordinate 121,006,578, forward strand.
GTGTATTAAGCTTTCGTTGCCATCCCACAGACTGAGAAGCTGTAAGTTCAAAAATCGTATCAGTATTACATTTCTTCAGGACACTCTCATTCGGTGTATCAATTAAGGGTGTACATATAACTGCTAACTTGTCCAGTGTTATTAAGTCAATGCTGGAGTTATTCCAATTACAGTGCCTCTCATCAGTAGCCGTGGAAATGACTGAATTACTGCCTCACATTTCGACATTAGTTGACGAAATAAATCAATAGAAAGGGATTAACGAGAGGAACGGCGGAGAGTGCGCACATAAACACCACAACTTACGAGCTGAGGAATAGATTCCCCCACACGGTTCATTAGCCCATTCACTCGGTCGGCCCCTTACGACACGCCGGGTATTTACTTCTTGCGCTCACATTATTCAAGGCAGTGCGCTCAGCCCGCATGGCGGAGAGCCACGTCGAAAAGTGAAAAAAAAGCATTCAAACATGAGTTTAGAGGGGTTCGAAATCAAGCATTCCAATCGACCGTGTTTTGTCAGCAATGCCCACGAGGACATAATGTACTCTTTGAATACGGTTATAATTACGCACGACTCCCGCGCGTCAAACAAGACTTGGCGGAGTGCTCCCAAACTCCAGGACCGCGACATGCGCCCCTGCTCCCCCCACCCCCGCGAAAAATAAAGAAAGCTCGACGAGGGAATGAAAAAAAATAGAGGAGCACGTGGGTGGAGGAGGGGCGTTAAGGATGGCTCCGATGACGACAACTGAGCGCCTAAACGCGCCGACCCGCCGCTCTTCTCCCTCTCCTCTTCCCCTTTGAGTCTATTCTTGAGAAAGTTTCCCAACTCCTCGCCCCCGAACAACTGCTCCTGTCAAGTGCAATTTATTCGGCTCCTTTCGCGCTTTAACGCGCACACTACGCTGGAATGTTTACGGAAAAAGTGGGGCCTCCGTCCCACCCCCCTCGAGGATCGCGATCCGGAGATCTACCCGTGACGACTTGAAGATTTACGTTTATAAGCTTGATGCGCTCGATCCCACTCCTAGATTCGCCCGGTGGATTACGCCGGGTAAATATCCCTGGCAAAGATGGTCCCGGATGGACGAGTTCAAAAAGAGTCTGAAGTCCTTCGTTTATATTACGAGGGCTGGCACTCAGCGTTGGAGTTGATAGAAATCACTTAGAATGACCACAGTCGCTCACGCTGCAATATGTGCACGCGAGAGGAGTGCCCGTCAGTGTCTGCACGAATCTTTCTGCACAGAAATATTTTTAGGGTATCGATCCGTTTCCATTAATTATAATTGAAATTACGTCATTCATTATCCATAAATTCCTTTATTCAATGCACTCAATATGAATTAACCATCAATTTATTTGTGGGTAATACTCTACATATTGCTTACCCACCGAACGTAATAAAAATATGAAATCATTTGTTCTTTTACCCTCCATATTAGGGAGTAGTGACACCATATGGGTTATCTGATGGAACAAATACTGCCAGATCACCTAATAATATTTCAACAGTCTGAAATATGTCTTGACTAATCATGGATTTCCTTTTAAATCGCACATATGAATTTTTTCTGGCGTCCTGATTAAATGAAGCACAGTGTATACTTTTAATGTAGAGAATTGTTTTGGCGGTATTTGAAAATTCTGAGAAAACTGGGTTAATTATTGTCTACGGTACCTACGCGACTATCTAATATATAAACTGTTTGTAAAGGTGATTTTATCTGTTTTTCACTTCAGAGGACTCTTATCGATTGAACATTTTTCAATTTAAAAAAAAATTTCGAGATTTCCTAATTAAACCACACATGCTGTTTATTTCCTTTCTGAAACGATGTGGTGTTCCTTGGTTTTCTATTGCTAAACCGCTACCATTTCAGAATTTTTACAGGAAAAGAGGGGAAATAAAATTTTTGAACTCACTTACTGCAAAGGCAATCAAAGCCCTGCTAATTTCTTAGTACACAACATCCAACCTTCTGCTTTTATAATATAATTTTACAAGTCCCATGGGAAGTACTTGAAACATTTTTTTTAAGAAATAACGAAAAGTCTTACTCTTGAATTATTTTAAGGGAAGGTAAGGTTTTTTTTACTCAATAATTGTTAGGATATGAAACATATGAGTAATTATTAATTTAATGCATGGTAATTTGGCAGACGGTATTTATTTCTTTAAATCTTAGGCCTTGGTGTGGGTATATCGCCACAAATCTTTTCCCCCTTTAGATCTAAAAAACCTCCCAAACACATCAGAGAGTGCATTGAAATCAATTTTGTGACCCAGAGCAAGAAATCGTGGTTCCTACCCAACGTATAATTCAAACAATGAACGGCAAAAAAATATTAAGCATTACAGACAGAAAGTCTTATTATATCGGAAAGGATAAATTGAGGTAATGAGTAAAAAGAAAATCTGCATTTCAAAATTAATAACACGAATTTTTTGCAGGTATAATGCTTGAAAAAAATAATGGAAGGAAATTAACTTTTTTAGGAAGAGGAAGAGAAAGAAAGGCCAGGGCTATGAAGGTGCTGTCCTCTGAAGTGTAAGGATGTCGGCCGGTTGAGGAACAACCAAATCTAAATTTTTGCCTCCGCATTGTGTAATAGCACCTTCGCGTAAACAGGAAATTCTCGGAACAAGGAAATTAATGCGACTCCCACAGCACGAAAGAACTGCTGGAGAAAAGATGTGAATGACCCAAAAAAACGGCAATCTACCTTGACTCGTAGAAAATGCCATTGTGTTTAATTACGCTGTATGATATAAATCTTGGATGCAATTTAACCTTCTTGGAAAAGAAAATTCATTCAGACAGCTCGGTAAACTAAATAAATAATATTTTAATCACAAAAACAATTCTGTACTCAATGGTCCAATTCTCCTTCTGCAAAATTTGACGGATGGTATAGAGGAGCAAATTTGAGACCAGTGCCATCGAATTGTAAAGGATGTATTTATGTACTATATATGTACTATTTATGTATTTCCAGCTCCATATTGCCATGTTACCGCAAGAGTCCTTTAGTTGACTAGGTACTAGAGTTTATGGAACACCAAGAAGCCATAATGTATGTGAGTTCAAACTTTAAAACATTCTTCTGTCAACATTCTAGACGGTTCACTCTAATCCGTGAAAAACTCTAGTTAAACCATCTCGATAATAGGTAAAAGAGGAAAGTGGAAAGTAACGTCAATATTTTCTTAAGGCGATACGCATATAGTGTCCGCTAGATAAATATGAGTTGCACTAAAAGTCTCAGATTTTTAATAAAGAAATCGATCATAGCAAGAAGGGCAAAGTCGCATCAGTACATCCATTGACAGAAATCTTGAGTTGACCGCCGGTGGCTTAGAGCAAGTCGAAAGCAAAAGCCAGGGTTCGATATTCACAGATGTCTGCGTAATTGTTTATAAGGTAATCTACCGGTTCAGTTATGTTTTTGGATGGACAAAACTATGAAATAAATATCTTGTGGCTCCAAACAAAACACAATCGAGCAACCTACACTACATCAGGTCCCTCTTCATCTCTGGGAGCTTCCTTCCTCCCTTCATGCCGTCCAACATCCCTATCCTGTTCCTGCCCTTTTTTCGTTTGCCAACACTCTCCCCTCTATTACCTTCTTCAACATCCCACTGCCGCTCAATATGCCTTTCATCCATTTTTCCTTCATCCATAGAATTTCTCCCAACAAATTCCTCTCCTCGCCCACCATACCTAATACTCCCTCATTTGTTTTCCTTTCGGTCCATTTCACCTTCTCCATTTTTCTCCGCACCCACATTTCAAAAGCCTCCAATGTACGTCTATTCTCCTGCTTCAGTGACCACGTTTCCGCGCCGTACATAGCTACGCTGTCTACGTAATATGTTTGGTAATTGGATGTTCAAAAGTACTGTACGAGATGAATGAGACGTCTAGTTCAAGATCAATTAAATGTACTAATTTTTTTCTTCTAACTTAGGTGAAAAAACTGCATTGCGACAATAAAGCAGCATTATCTTCCACAAATCACGAACATGGCTGCAACTACAGTACATTTGACTCCTTAATGTGGATTACTTACCATAGGAAAAAGTTTGGAC
>CM073768.1:121010776-121046073 GCA_037158775.1 Hetaerina titia
TCGAAATTTTGTTCCAAGGATTCCATGCTCAACATTTGATAGAAACTTATATGAGATTGTCTGCAATTTGTGATTCGTAAACTATATTACGTTGGGGGAATTTCAATAAACTTCTTTTGTGATCCCCGATTCAGGAAATTTTGCTGGAAACCTAACTAAAAAAGGGGATTCAATGAAAGGATCTCAGAAGCAGTTTAAAAGAGAGAAAATTGTTTATTTTTTTCGCAGATCGGATTGAGAATCCGCACTTCGATCACACAAGCTTAACTGAAAAAATCTGACAATATTTTAAGAGTTACTTGAGTCATTCATTAGTTTATAAATTTGAATGGAAAATTAAAGTGTGGTAGCAATACACTTAGACAAGTAATGTGAATCATTAGGTAAGAGAAGACTTTTCCCTGGGTAAAAATTATTTTTTAACACTTGTACAGGTGAATTCCTTATAATCCCATTCCTTACTCATAAAATCCATTATCCACAGCTGCTCTAATTTATGATGAATGGATCATGAACATAACATTAGGAAAACATTACTGAATAAATAAATCGGTGCACACTTCTTCGCGAATGGCAGGATATAAAATAATTGAAGGTTTTTGCTTAGTAGCGAAACAAAATGATAAACAGGAAAAAATTCATTCCAAAAACCAATATTAAGTTTAATTGCATCATCCCGCCCCTCTTATTAAAATCCTTCATTTTCGTTTTCATCATATACTATCGATTCAAATGGTTCCTACAACCCCTGTCGAACACCCGGGCGTCCTGTAGGGTTGGTACATGTGTAAATGTCTTATTTTCTGTCCTCCTGATTCTCGGCCTCTTTCTGCCCTCCCTCGTTCTCGTTTCTTGAGTAGCTACACATCGATCACTCTCCCCTCAGAGACAGAATGTGAAAAAATAAATGAAAACAGGGAGGGAGGAGAGAGATTCAGGGAGAGACGTGAAGACCGCGATCCGCGTGGTCGTGGGAGGTGGGCGTGGGTCGTTTCAGGGCGAGGGAATAGTAGCTGCAAGGCAGAAAATGCACCGATAAAAAAGAAACGGTCGGAGAGAGAAAGATAGAATCTCGATCACCGGACATTCCACTGCTGCGATGTGTTCTCCGACCATTTGCTACTCTTTTTAGCGAAAAGATACCTCAAGGACAGGTGATCCAAAAGGTAGATTCCCCGTTTCCTTCGACGGTTTCACCAATACCAATTCCAAGTATTGCCATTTCCTATTTGCGCTCGCCAGGTGAAACCATGTTGTTGCAGGAATGTCCTCGATAGAAGGATCATCAGTGATTCTTCATGTACCGAGCACACGATGATTCAACGTGGAAAAGTATGGGCTCATTCGGTTTCAAACGGAAAACAACTACGCATGACACAAAAATGACACGAAGGTGCGACAAAATGGACTTTCTGAACCGGATTTGCGGCTCCTAGTTCTGACTCAGTCGACGAATGGATGCAACAGCCGAGATAGTACTGATTAGTGGATACAACTTACTGAAGAGGTCGCCTTTTACACATTAATAATGCCATATGACAGAATTTCCTCCAGAATGTTGCTCCGCGGTACACACCATCAACATTTGAAATAAGATATAAAAGTGACTTTATCCCTAGATGAAGCGAACCTATAATTTAGCCTGATACTGCCAAATATTAATAATGTACCTGTGAATGTTAAGAAGTAATTGCTTTTAGTTATTGCCTTGTTAATACAAAAGTGATGTGGATGCTTGGTCGTTACAGCGTCTTGCTACGGAATGGAGATTTTCTGATCAAGAAATGTTTCAGAGCAAGAAATGTTTCTGAATAATCTCAGGTGGAATTTCGCTTGCACCTCGTATCCTTATTATGTGAATTTCACACGCTGTAGAAAGGTGCCAGTAGAATCCTAGCTTCACCTATCGAACGACTTAAAATCGGTTAATTAGTTTAAATTTATCCATCAGTTAGTGGCGTTTTGTAATTCCAGAGGATTCCGGAACGTAAGGTATTCATTTAGGAAGTGATTTTCTTTTTTTGAATGATTTATTGAACATGAACAAAATGTTTAGCCCATGTCTTTCTTACTTCTTTCCTCTATAGACATAAAGCTTTCCACCTGAATGTTCTGCTTGTAAAAGACTATCCTATTCGAAATTTCTTGGGTTCGTTCTCGAAATGTTAAAATTCCTATTCAAAATTGAACTGTGGAACCCTCAGCGTCGTGTATAGATTATGGGACTGGAATGGATGCCTTGGCGGTGATGATGCTGGGGATGGTCGGCCGAAGAGAAGCGTCTCTCTTGGCACCGCGTGGTCCAGGGTCCCCCGTGGAGCGAGCGAGTGCTTGGGGCACTTGCGGACTGTCGGGAGTAAGGAGAGGGACGAGGCGGAAATGAGAGGCATGAGAGGAATGTGCGTGGGTTACGTGATTCAGCGAAAAGTCTTATGGATGGGACTTCGATGAAACCCGAAAAAGCATCAAGGCATCGGATCGGGTTATGCAAATTCTAGTTGCCTCTGTTTTAAAGAAATTCGACGTATGCGTAGAACGAAATCAAAATAATTAACTCCGACTGGCAGAGAGCTTAGGTCCTTTGAGAAAGAGTAGAATTTGAACTTATTTCCTCGGTACACGTGGCGAAATTTTAAAATAAGCATCAGCAAAGCCATTTCGATGTGATTCACTAAAGGATTTAATGGATAATATTCTGTTTTAACAGTAAATAGATGCGCTCAAAGAGAAAGAATGTGAGAATAAATCATGGCTGCATTCATAATACCAAATTTTATCACCGGTACTTTTATGAACTGCTCTGATTGATAGTGATAAGTCTCTAACTAAATACTAAACGAAACGACAGGTAAGAACTCTCGCAACTCCAGCAATGATGTCGCTTGACTTTATCATTTACATTTTTAAAATGAATTCCAGATGCAAAATCGTTTTCCAATAGCTTTTACGATATAATAACTAAACCATTGCGTAAGAAGAAACAGGAACGTACTTCTCCATAGAATTTTGGGGAAAGGATATTTTTTTTCCTTCCTATTTTAATGAATTTGTGTGGGTATATATTATATATACACACACATATATATACATATATAAAAGTATATATGTATGTATATATATATAACCATAAACCATAAACACAGTAATCAACCCGAAGGTCGGTTTAGTAGGTGATGGTAGAGCTCACCCATGTACCAAGCCCGACGGCGTGTGAATATTCACACATCAGGCACAGGGGGGCCAGTTCCGTGCCGGATATGGTTTCCCAGGAAGACCTGGTACCCGAAAAATCAACTAGCTTGGGTGGAGCTGCAGGTGCCCGGGTGCCTTGCTCGGGAATCGAACCCGGGACCCTCCGGTCAGTAGTCCAACGCTCTACCCACTAGACCACTGCGACTTGCTGTATATATATATATACAGCAGGTCGCGGTATATACTAATATACTAATAATATATATATTTAGCTTCCACGATATTAACCCCGAAATTATAAAGTTTAGAACGGTTAATGGCATAAATGCTTGATGAATTAATGTAGGGAATGACTGATGTTTAAAAGAGTCGATACTCGGCATACATGATGATCACAAGTCGCTTTTCTATAATTATATCTTGCAAATGCTCATTTATAGGGAGAAACGTAGGGTAGATATTTTTATAGGTAGATTTTTTTATAGGTTTTTTCTAGGGTAGATATTTTAATATTCTCATTTTACCTATTATGTCAAAGTATACCTATATTTTGAAAATTGATGAGTATTACACAATAGATACCAATTTATATCTTTTTCTTTTATGATAAATGTGGTAAAACCGGTGGTGTTTTCTTTAAATGGTATATTTCGCGCGGTTTGTCAAAATGGTATCAATCAGTGCTTCACGGAAGCTGACCGAATCTTTTCCTTCAGCGTCAAAACTGATACTTCTTCTCTCCCTTGATATCATCGCCATCAAAACAAAGCAAAGCAATACAGATTGTCCAATCCAACAAGCCAAACCGAAAATTTTAACATTTCATACTGGACGATAAATGAAAATGTAATTGGAATAATTTTAAAACTACAATTTTTTCGCTAGAAATCAAAGAATTTCACCAACGATCAACAATGATGATCACTGAGATCATGTATTAATGAAATGCATAGTATAATCGACTAACAATTCAAGAACAAAAGATAAAGGAGCGATTACTGATGCAATAGAACGTACCGTCGTAAGTTAACGGGTAAATTACGTTTATCATACCCCACACCGAAAATCATCCTCCGTTGAGATTGAAACCAAAACACACCGCTTGTTTTAGCAGAATTTTTTAGCAGAAGTATTTAGCAGAATAAACACTCTGACAGTCATAAGCAAGATATTTTAACTTATGAGTATATGAATTAAATTTAACTCTGAATTTGTAGCCATCCAAAAACTTAGTAGAGAATGCTAGAATTTTATAGATTTTTTTTTCAGCGATCGATTTGTTTCCAAATGTATTCCGTTCGTTCTGGGTTCTACAGACGGAGATTGAGTTTGATTTCTTAACGTGCGAACCTATCCGTAGCTTAAATACCTATCCGAAAATCGAACTGGAAAGAAGTGAAAGAAACAAAGACAGAGAGAGGGACAGATGAAGAGCCATTGGAAAATCAAATAAGATAAGCTCCTTTCGCTGCAAAAAAAAGAGCCCCCAGCCCCCTAAAGCTTAAAATAAATTTTTCGCATTTAGCGTAGAAGAGGTTTCCCGCAATAAAAAAAAACCCCAAGTGGGGTCTCCTCCAAGTGGCTTTTCGGCCGGGAAAAAGCGAAGGACTGATTGATTGCGAGGGGCAAGGCTTAATTTTCCAAATTATAGGTGTGGCATTCTTTCTACTTGGTTCGCCTCTGATAGGTGTTGAGAGTGGAACTCCAGAGCCGGCAACGCAGGGGCACTGAGGTCCAGCCGTCCACTCAGCAGCAGAGAGAAAATTCCCAAGATCATTCATTGCTAAGCCGCAAAATATCTTACGCTGAGACAGTGGGAGGGTGCACCTCGTATGAAATCGTTCTTGGAGTTTAAATCACGGCCCGCGAGAAAGAGAGAGACAGAGAGAGAGCTGATAATTAATAACATAATACCGGGTATCTTCTCAGGGTTCAGTTGGGTAACACTTGTTTCTTTTGATGTTGCCTTTTTTTGAACAGACTATGTACAGAAAAGTGTAAAAAAAATGGTCCCAAATTGCATACATGGAAAATCTGTGCATTTATCTTCATTCGTTTTGCTTCCTAAGTGGGGAAAGAAGCAAGTATAAAAATATAAATATATTTCACTAAATGAATAGTTTCACAAAACATATTTACAACATATAATTTTTAAATATAGGTACCCCAGGTGAAACCTGTTTTAGGGTTATAATCAACCGCATTACCTTCGGAGGAGGTTAGCTGATATTACAACTCGTTATATCAAGTACCATTACGGAAAGATACCTGTACATATGGCGTTCTTTTGATTTAAATAATATAAAATTTGTTTATTTTGTGCATGCATCAAAACAAACATAAAAAATCAATAAATCAATGAATTATTTAATATTTATACAGAATTATTTTATTGATTACATAGAATGATATCATTGATTGAGGCCACAAATGAAGTTATGATATGAAATTAATATGTTTTTGTAGGACCTTGCCACAATTCTAACGAGAACGTGAATAGGGAAACAGCAAGCTTTCGCACTGGCTTGCTAAAACTGAAAATATTGAGCACATTACCTTCTTAATGGACATCCATAACATGGCTTAGTTTTTTTATAATTTTCTTCCGAAGTAATTTAATATGATTAGTTTTTTGGTATCCATCATAAAAATTATCTTGATTTCAAATAAATTAGGTATAAATTTCCTAATAACCTCTTCATAAGCCAAGAAGTATTAAAGGACTGACTCTATCTAAAGAACTCTTCAATATGTAGGTGGTTGTCAATTCTTTGACAACTAACATTCTGACGCTGTAAAAATGAATGAACTATTGCGCCATCAAGAGTCTTTGCGGTTTACACTCTGAAGCACTAAGTCTAAGAGAGATGGCCAAACATTCTGTTGACGTATCAAGTAAACTAGAAAACTATTTTTTAGTTCCAAGAAGAGGAATCAAATTTCTCGATAAGCTGAGAAAACATTTGCAAGAAAAACATAGTCTCATAAATATTAATTTCCAAAGGAGTTCATTATATTTCACTCTACCGATAATTCCGATTTGATACCTTTATCTTTATTAACACCAACATAATCCAGATAAATCAAATTCACAAGTGAGTAGATTGCAATCCTCTTTTGTTGTCTTTTTTGAAAGGCATTACACTTAGATGGAGTTTCCCAGTTCCGACAGCTTCAATTAGATTAGATTAATTTACTAAGTTACGTGTACTTTTGTATACTATACGTTCGTTGGTGGAATGGGACTTCAGGAAGCAATGACCACCCAGCATGGAGTTAACAATAAAAATACTTGTTATACTTCATGGAAAGGAAATATGTGGTGATGAGTTAAGTACTGTAATTTATCAAATGAAATCCATTGAGAGTAAATGCAACACGGTTATCTTCAGAAAGATGTGTTAGCGTCGTGAAGAAAGAACTTGAAAATGATTGTTTCACTTCATCAAAAATATTTAGTTCAAGAGTATTATCTCGAAATATTAATTTTTATTCAGATGAGGGAAATATCTGTAACGTAGGCAACTTGTACAATTACGAAAGTCACTCAAGCAACTAACCTAGTAAATAATAACTGCTTCATCTCACGGAGCAAACATACGTACTTCACCCACATAAGTATTAATGCTACTCACTCCTTCAGTAAAAATTCCTCTTCTCAATCAATAGGTACGAGTCGCCAAAAGTTTAGAAAATCCTTCAAAAATGACAAAGAACTAATATAACAAGTTTTAACTCAAATGTTACTTACTTAAACGCAACATTAATTTCCTATAGGATTAAAAAACATATATTAACATAAAGCTGAGAATATTTCTCGGGGTAAACAGTTATAAATGTTGATAAGAAAGCGAGTGATGTTATGAAAAAAATTAAAAATTGTTAATTATTTACTTCCAAAAGAGTCGTTCATTGAGACCCATGTTAAATCAGGTACCAACTGAAGGTAACGACGGGATTGACATCCTCTGAATGAGCGCTGCAAGCCACTGATGTGTCTTTCGAACACTTTTGAAAATTTCAAGTATTGTGTTTTCACATTAATAAAATTAAATAAACACCACATTCGACGAAAATAATTTCTGTTCAGGGGTGTCCAGTTTTATGTTTATTTTCCTCTCTTCTCTCTTTCGTGTTTTTTCTTCGACATGAACGCTTTGGCAGTAGTGGAATTAATTTAGGGAGCATGCCTCAAACAATTCCTCGATATTAATGTTGTCTTTCTACTACTGTTTCAACTTATATATTTATAAGACTAGTCTGGATTTTCTGAGTAAAAAAACTTCAATGCCGTAACTTCATTGCTCTCTCGTCGCGATGCTTCAAGGAGGTTGCAGAAAGATGTCATTTTGATAATATTTCCTCCATTTATAATACATTCTTTCAAACGACGTTGATAATAGGGTCTTACAATGTAATTTTTCATTGGTGACAATTTCATAGAAATTGACATAAAAAATCTCATATTTTAAGCATTCTCTTCTGGCGGTCGAGGACAAACACCTGAAGAGTTATTGATTAATGGTGCATAAATACATGTCGTTTCACGAAAAACCGATATCACATGCACAATTGCGGAAAGAATGAAACCAAGTTAGCACACAATTAGCACCTTCCCGCCTTTTTTAAATGACATTAGTTAAATTGTTGGAATAACAGCCGAAATTTCATAGTTTCAAAAATTGATGCCTCAGATCTAGTCCAAAATAAATTTTAGAGTCGTTCAAAAATAAATAAGAACCCCTCAGAGCGCTTAAAAACTATATACACACATCGTATTTTATACGGGTATTAATTTCATAACATACGTCACGGCATAACTTTTCACCACATATCATTAAATGCATGAACTACGGTGACGCATTAATTCGCTCAGTCACGATCCAAACTCCTTTAATTCACTTCCACAAGAATGCCATTTTCATATTTCTCCCTACATGGCGCTGTTTTTCAAGTCCTTTTCAAACATGTACTAATGATAAATTTGTACGATCACTGAAACATTGCTCATGGGATTCGGGGAACCTTCGTACGAAACGGAAAGCCAAGGGTGCACCTGGTGGATGGTGGTGATGTGAAAATTCGAGACAGTTGCGGAATTTCCGGTACACGCTTGGCCGTCCTCTGCCAAGAAAATTGAAGGTCAGCAAAGTGAATGCCCAAAAGAATAAAAGGCACAAGAATGTCGAAGGTGTACTTAAACTCTTTGAACTTCCGACAAGAAACATTGACGTTAAAGTTACAATTTTTATCGATTGTTACACATGTGTAATTGTTTTTTTATTTAATTTTTTCAACCTATTACCTATAAACCTCTCCAACGTGTCTGTTATCTCTTATTATGAACACTATATTTTTTCCTTCGTGTATGAAGAGTTACTTAACATAATTCAATTTTTCCTATTAAATGGATAAATATACAATTTCCTGGTGATTATTTATGGAAAAATAGAAAGTAAGACTTTTTAAGAATTTCACTCTTCGGAGTTAAACTAAATTTGTAGTACAAGTAATATTATTTCTGTTTAAAAATCCTAAGGTACAAAAAATTCATTATTTCTTCACATACTCATGAAATGCAGTCATTCAAATGTCGATGTTCCGTTGTACGTTCATCATGTATAATAACGTGTGTCACTTCGTAATTCTCTTTATGGATTCATCAGCATCCGGTTAATTTATTATCACAACATTTAGTTAATAGCCAGCATCAATGACAGTTTAGGCCGGCACTTGGGCAATATGCCGTGATAAAATATTTTCCTAGATCACGGAAGACTCTTTCTTCCTACTTTTTTGTTCTACGTTATACCCAGTAACTCCATTAATTAGTTTAGAAATGTTCCCTCCACTTGGTCTTCTACCCAGAAAAACCTACGTTAAGCATATTCAATGGCACTCAAGAGAGAGAACGTCTCAGGAAATGTCAATCAAAGTGTGATCTCGAGAATGATTCTTTAAGAAAGTGATTTATTTGTTTCACATGTGCGTGTATTAATTTGTTTCCCATTTTGTATCGCCATCATCAGCAGTCATCAATCCTTGAATAAGTTAGACGTTCTCATCTAAGTAATCAGTTCCTCCATCGTCTAAACTCGTCGTCTTTCCATGTTTCCTTCCCTTTATGCTATTGCTTCTATTTTCTTCATACGCCATCTCTTCCTGTGTTCTCTTCCGTGATTCTTTCTGTCCAATTTAAGCATAAAATCTTTTACAGAAGTTTTTTAACTGAAATTATGACTTAAAATATTTGCAACAGATCAATTTTGTCGCCTTTCAATATATTCCATGCAAGCCCTTTCTCATTTATTCTGGAACTCTCTTAGTTATTCGATCAATACATTCATCATTCTCCCATAGCACTAAGTGTTTCGAATATTTCTTTTTCTTAGCCTTTCTCTGCAAACACGAGAGACTTGGTCAATAAGTGGTGTTCATAGATTCATGTTAAATCAATCATAGAGTAAATTTTCTCATCTCGAGACGGTAAATGGGTGTCAGTACATTTTTCTTCTCAATGAATATCTTAGAGGTCTCTGTAACTATTCAAGCCATCTCTTTTCTGCAGCTTTATTTGAGTTGGTTCCCTATTTCCAAATAGAAGAATCTTCTTCACATCCTATAGACCTTGAGTATTCGAGTTTTCCACAAGCGTTGCATTTTCTTTTGCGACAAGAGAAAAAAAGTTTATCTGGTTTTTTTATTTGATTTTCAGGCTGTAGGTGGTCATCACCTTCCCCAAAATATGTGTTACAAGCGCTCTCTCTAGGCTCCCTTCTTCATCCACCGCAAAAGCTAATGCCAAAAATGTAACTGGCTAATTTACTTCTCCCAGGATCCATACTTCTCTAATATTGTTTTCAATTTCATTTGTTACGTCCTCTCTGGATATGGTGCATGGGCAGCTCCGTTAATTGGTCCCTCGTGGGTTCTGGGTTCAAACGGGGATGATGCATCTGAATACACCGAATAAACTCAATTGTGCGATATTCATCGAAATGGGTATTTCCGGGAAACCATACGTGCTCCAGAGAAATACTTTTCCCTCGCCTGTAATAAGTGTCATCATCACACACTATTTAGGTCCTAGTACTTTATGACCCTATTCTTACTTCCTTGTTTCTAATATCCTGGCCTAACCTGAGGTGAGCACATACTGACCCTCGGGATGAAGACTTCCGTTATGTTTTCGGACAATTATAGATGTTAAAGTTAACGGTTGGAATACAATTTCTTTCCATCATTATTCTATAGGTATGCCTCATCACCATTTGTGGATTTTATTTATACCTCGACATTTGACGTCACCCACGCGAAGAAGAACTATTGCCCCCTCTTCTTCGAATAATTGAAGGTATGTTCATGACGGTTGGAGGTGTCAAATCTCCAAATCATAGTACCTTCATAGAAATTTGAAGCACTTGCCTTAGATTCTCTCATCCAAGGAGAGAAATCCTCCGTTATTCTAATTCCGTCGCTTACTCTCCTCGACTTCTGATCACCGAGCACAATGCCTCTCAGCTAAAGTCTAATCTTAAAGTCGTCCAAATTCTGTAAACCTAGGGTTCACTCGGACTCCTTATAAATTACCCCGGCATGTTTTTTTCTTTACATATAAATTCCGTTAAGTAAATTATCACTCTCGTTGCCCGAACGAAGATTAAAATTATAAACCTAGTTTTAAGAAATTTCCCGGAAGATTATTTCAATTTATAAAGCCATTCAAGAGTGCCAAAATTGCACGCATTCATAGGGAATCAAAATACATATTTGCTTGATCATGAACCCACGTCTTTCTTCCTTGCATGCGTTGTGAGGAAGGGCGCATTTTCTACAAACTTTGGTTCAACAACTTTCAAAAACTGTTTTTCAACAAATCTTCTATAGCGAAAACACTTTCGTATATCATATGTATTGACTGCGAATATTATATATCTATGTCATTTCACTCTACATGAGGAAATAAATTAGATTCCTACATACTCACCGAAGAATCTGATTTTAAGTATATGAACTTTACATGAAGAATAGGATTTTTAGGGAGATATCACTGTATTTTCGCTACGAAGAGTATGCATAAATTCTAAGTACTCTGCGCACGTAGGTATGTTACACTAGGATAGTCCTTGTTTCTTAGAAAAAGATGTATTTTTGGGCATTTTCTGTGGGACAGCCTCTAAATCTATTCCATGTTATTAGAAAACAAATTGTATTGAATATTATTGTAATCAAATAACGGGAAGACGTACAGAATCGCGAAATTTGAAATTTATATCTTTCAAAATTACTTTTGCGTTTTTCCGATTTTCCTGGAGGAAACTGGAAAGATTCAAGTATTGAATTTGAATGGATCGCCGTGATGAGGTTTTAATATTTCATATCATCTGAACAAGTCAGAGCGAAAAGAGAGGGTGTCGTGCGGGTCACGGCGTGCCCCGGTGCAACTTCTCAGATCTCTCCAGTTTGTTGTCCCGTATCTGTTTACGCATTGCTCTGTTCCTCTCCGAAAAAAAGGATTATTGCTTTTTTTGCAAGATATTTAAGATTTTTTCAGTTATATGAACGGCTTCCAAATTTCTAATGTAAGAATGTGAAATTTGAGAGATATCCTTTTTTTTTGTTTCAGTTACATTACGAATAACCCAGTTTCATCTCCTAATTAAGCATCCAAGAAGTACACTCCGCGAATTATGGTTTCATTGGACAAGGAGTATTCATTGATAAGAATAAATTTTTCCTGAAAATCATTAAACTAGCATGAAACGCACTAGACTGGAAATTAAATTCCTGCTTGCCGAAGAAGCCTTTTATGAAAAATGGCATCTCAAGGAGTTCTCTCTCATATGCCTATATTCCCCGGGTGATTTTTCTGTAAAAGTCGCGGGGTAAAAGGATAATTTTGTCTAACGCTACTGTCAGGACACATTTCACCCCTACTCTGCCAGAGCGCGGTGATTTATTGTATGCTTCGTTTTTCGAAAAAGTGAATGTACAAAGAGTCGATTTTAGTCATTGACTGTTATCATGGAAAACGTGGATGTTTAAATGGAATCCATTCATAATATAATCTAACACGACACAACTTTCTTAAATGAATTGAAAATATCAACAATTTTGAGGATTCTTTTTAAAAATGCAAAAAATCAAAAATATATAGAACTAGAAATTATACGGTATTGAAAGAGGTACGAATGTGTGGAACGTCTCAGAGCGTACGGAAGTGTTAGCATTAATACTAATAATGAGAAGTGCATCCCAATCTCTTGATATCAATTTTTTTATTATAACTACCTCTTCAAAGACTATTGCCATTTCACAGTATTGATGATGTAGCTTACCACACGCCTACGATATTTGCGATATTTCTCTAAATGGAGGAACGTGATCGAAAAAATTCTTTCAAGGTCTACAGCATACGAATAAAATAAAGCATAAGGTGTTTAGCATTCGAAAAAAAAAATCGGAAGCCGTCACGAGATCGTGCGGAAAGGGGTGCTAGTTAACCAACCGTAAGGATAATTGGCGACTAGTAACATTTCGTACCACTTTAATTTCATTAAGTTCAAGTTTTAGCTTGGTTAAGTCGAAATCTAGTTGTGGACAAACGAAAATGTTCTTTTCACCACATTAATCAACCTGAAGGTTGGTTTGATACGCGATGATCGAGATCACCCAATATTAAGCCCAACGGCATGTATTATTCACACATCAGTGTTGGGGGGCCTGGTCCGTCTGTTGTTTCCCAGGAAGATCTGGTACACGAAAGCTTGGGTAAAGCTGTGAATGCCCAGGAATCGAACTCGGGTCACCTGTTTAGTATTAAAATGCTCTCTCTACTCAATGAACTATATATCCCCTGTGTCGTGTATGTGTCAATGTCGAGCTTTCGCGAGAAATAGAGTGAATAACAGATGACTCAGATACAGTTTAAGTTCATTTCCCAATGGTATATAGCCACAGCCGAGACATCTTTTCAGGAACACAAAATCTCATTCGGTTGTTCGTATTTCTGTTATAAACGAAATTTAAGTATTTTCAAAGTTAATCCGCAAAAAAAGTTCACCCACCTACTATTGTGGTCAATTTTGTCCCCTAAGGTCAATAATTCTTTCCGACCAGGAAAAACAGATACAAGTGAGATTCCGTTCTCAAATCAAAGGGGAATTTTTTCTCTTTCATTCACTTCCCACTCGTTTGACGTCAGACCTCCCCTCCTATTGCCGATTTTTTTTCCTTTTTTTTTTTAATTCCAGCCCGAGAACCCCGCGAAATTCCACCATCGGCGAGAAATTTGTTTTCTTTTCATTTTTCGCCGCGTCTATCTCGTCATTCTTGTTTCATTCCCGACGCGGATCCCTTCGGATTCATCCGGATGCGCTCGCTCACGAACCATGGTTGCATCACGAGACGACGGCCGTCGCTCGGCACAACTACACTCCATTGCCTTCCCCCTCCCTCACTCCCATTACTCTCTCATTCCTTCCCCGAATAACGTCTCCCTCAACTCCCCACCACCCCCTCCTCTACCACCGAAAGACCTCCGTCCAACTTTCTCCATTCCCATAATACATACGGGGGGAAGGGGGCACCTCTCCCCTCGAAAAACTCACCGCCTTCTCTCTCTCCTCTCCGTCCTCCTTCTCCCTACCACTCCCTGCCCCTACCAACCCCACCCCCCCAGCGCACTCTGCACTCTCCCGACTTATCTCTTTGAACCTCTCCCTCCTCATATCCTCCTCCTCCTTCCTCCCCCCTCCCTTTCCCCTCCCGCCGCATAGTACTCCTCCTCTCCGTCTTCCCGCGTGCACCTCCCCGCCCCCTTTCCCTCTTCCCGCCCCACACCACGAATTGCCGGCACGTGGAGCGAGAGAGTGAGTGGCTCTTCTGTGTTTTCATTCGGTCGCCGCCGGGAAGCTATCAAAACAGTATCATAGCGCCTGCAGCGGACACCTCGACCTGTTTGCTCCGGCGTCATAAAGTAATTAGTCCCCGGGTGGACGACGTTCACCCTTCTGCCACTCCCGTCCACCCACCCCCCCCCCTTGTGAGTTCCTTGGTGGGGTTCCCCTGGGGACAAACCTCGACCCCTTCCTGGGTGTGAAATGCCTTCGGAAGCACGCCGCGTCGGTCATCGGAAGGTAACTCACGATCGATTGGTCTGCCACCTATTAGTTAGGAACTTTCGAACAAGCTCGAGGGTACAGAATTCGACTTTTCCTTGGCTCAAGACCCTGATGTTTTCGAATTTCGAGGTAAATAAATTGTGGCGGGTGTGTCCGAAGGGTTTTGGATGTCTGCTCCGATAAATATGAATTTGCCTCCGAAGACGCGCTCGCACGATTAAGTTGGGTGTGTAGGGATTCTTCCGTCTTGGGACAGCTGAAGTGTCGGGGCATGGGTTGCATTCCTCTGGGTATTGGGGCGAGATCACGATTCTCTTGATGCGCGCGACTCGTATGCAGACAACCAGCCCTTCCGTGCATACCCTCTAGAGAAGGGCCACGCAACAATTGGAATACTTTGAATTGTCCCGGGTAGAATTCTTTTCAGTTGAAATTTTCGTGAATGTTGCGAAATTAGTCGATCGAATTGCTCAGCGCGTAATTTTTTACTCATTTATTTCAAACATCTTCGCACCCGTTGTAAATTCATGCGTTTCGACGTTCATGATGTAATTCCTTGGAAAGACATTACGTGTCTTTTTCTCCCGAGGTTAACTACCTTAGCCTCTGCTTCACCCACCCTCCTCCCCCTCTCTTTCCCCTTCCCGACTTCCTCCTCCAGCACTTTCCCACTCTCCCCCCCCTCACCAATTCATTCGCCCTTCCCCTTCAATGCATCCATTCGTCTCCCCCGCCCCTCTCTTCCAAGTCTTACCTCCTCCTCCTCTTCTCCCCTCTTCCACCCACCTCTCCGCCGCGCCCGTACCAACATAGAAAAAAGAAGGCCTCTCCTCTCTCTCCTCACACACACATGCCCCGTCTGTAATATTCTCGGCAATCCTTACGCATTATATATGTATTCACCCCGTCTGTCTGCCTCCCACGAAATCCCCTCGGTACCTAGAATGCATAGCCCTTTCAGCCGCCCTTCCTTCCCTCCCTCCGCTCCCTCCCTCACCCTCTGACTCCACCTCCTTTCCTCTCTTCCCCCTTCTTTTATTTTTGTAATAAGGAATTCACTCTCCAACTCCTCTTTTCCTCTTCTCTCTCTCATCTTAACAGACGCAGAGGACATTTTAATCCTTTCGGTAATAGGGAACGGTGGTGTCTTGCGTGTGCCTCTTCCGGACTCAGCGTCGAGGCATCGGTCGCCGGGAAGGCTCATTAACCGCCTTCGCGCGCTTGCGCCCCCCACGCGCCCTGCCGCCTGGACTAACCCGCAGGAGGGACAAAACAGAGGTGAGTCGATGGTCTCCACAAGAGGGTTTTCCCTATTTGTACCCTCTTTCCTCTGGTGTCTTCCCCTGCATGTTCTCCTCAAGGGGTTCGGGACGTTCTCGCGCGCCTTGAAGTTCGGCAAACGTCTTCGCCTGAAATTGTTGCTCCTACCCTCTTGTCACCACGGCCCACCGGTCCACGTGATGAGCAAAGCCCGACTCCCTTCCCCCCCTCCCCAACATCCCATCTCCCCACCCCCATTTGACATCGTCCCCGGAAATCGAAAGGGTTTTGCAATCAATTCGTCCGTCACTCTTCTTATCGACTCGATCATATCGCTCCGCACATATTGCCCCCCCTTAGCAATATCAGCAAAAGGCATTCGAAAAGAAAAATCCTTTTTCGTATTTCTCGAAGTGCCATTTTTTTAAGTTTCTCGGCCTGTTTCCACAGAGCCATTATTACATCATTACTTGTGAGTCCTCAGTGCCGTCTTTCGAGTGAGCCCGCTGATATTTTTCGAGTGCCTTCACTACTGAGGTCCTTACTAGAGGTGGTGTTCCGAGGGTTCGGAGGAGAGGTCTACTATATAGTGTCACCGGCCAGCTCTCAGTGGTTCATGTGACTTGAGTAACAGGAACGGGATACCATTCCCAAACACTTCGCCGACTTGGTGAGAGACAGTGTGACGCCCTAGTGTGACCTCATATCAGTGTCAAATTTTCGGCGAGCGTCTTTCCACAGGTTACCTCTTTGCAGTTTATCCTCCCCTTACATCTTTTTGGGAGTAAACCCGAAGGCGCCTGAGGTCGTCACTTCGGATCAGCTCTGAATCTGCTGGGAATAACAATGTCCATCTTAATTGCATCCCGCAGTTTTATGTGTCGTGCGCCGTTGATTCCACGTGTTCCATCTATTTAAATCGAGGCCTGAAAGGTGTGCTTCACGACTTAATTGAGAGTAGCTATCCATGCTGAATTTGTAATTATCAACAGACCCAGGGTTACCGCATGAGTTCTTTTCTGCATAATTACAATTAGGTAAAATTGTTGTAGTGTTGCAGCTGTTTTATCCTTTCTCAGGATGAATTATCAACACTTGCCGAGCGTGTGACATTCCCATCTCGTCTAATTTGATGTGATCATAGCTAAGTTTCATAATAAATAAGACCCAATAATTTCTATCTGCAAAAACTGAAATGATGTTTTATTTTTTCCATTTGATTTGGAAACAGAGGGACGATTTCGTGTGAATAATATGAAACATTTTTCTTCATTACTCCATTTCTATTCAGTTTACTATCCAATTCAGTGTGAGATGTTGAAGTACGTCTCTTCCATAATACCTGTTATTTTGATCGCTAAACCCAACTAAGCCACAACCCTTTCCTCTTTTAAAGTAAAATTTAGTTTTCTGAATGAATCAGAGCATTGTGTAACTATCTTGGAGATTATTTATTGGCAACGGAACTTCACGGAGCAACAAAATAAACCACGCCCGAGCCCAATTAATCTGAAAAGGTTTTTCTTCACTTATTAAAATGCTGGGAAGGATTTTTTCCAATTGATTGAGTCGCCAATCGAATATTAAAAGACTCGATTCAAGAATGAATAACGATCTAGTCAGCCATTTAATTCATTAAAAACATTCTTATACAGCAAACAATTGAGCAAGTGTGACAACATTAAATTCATGTTGGCACACTTGCTCAACCGCACACAACGCAGTGAAGCGATTAATGAAGTAAGCGAAAAAGTGAAAAATAAGTAGACATAAGATATGTATGGAAAGTGTGGAATTAAAACTCTTCCAAATTTTTCCGTAAAAATCTTTTGCAAGTCCATTTATTTGGTTAGCATGTGTTTGTACTCTTTATACATAAAAATGCTATTTTAAACTCTTGTGCGCAAATTGTATATTTCGAGGGTAGATGGTTCCAATTGGATATCATCATCAATAATAACCCCATCAGAAGTAAACACACAGGTATAACACAGGATTAATATTATTTTCATATTATATTAACAGTTAATAAATATTTACGATTTAATCAGAATTTATATGAAGTTTTATTAATCATAGAGAAGGGTTAACAGAGACAGGGACTTAAAAAAAACTACTGGATCTTCATAGGTCTTAAAAGATCGAGAAAAGAGGGAGTTTAAATTTTGCGCGCGGCCATTGAGTCCTCCAGCAGAGCCAATTGTCAAATCGCCAGACCACTGTCACTATTAACTTGAACTATAATTATTCATAGATGTTTGCTAATAAAGTCTACAACTTTTATGATAAATTTTTCTTGACATTTATTTATAATTTGTTAACGTATGATTTCCGCAGAGAATCTTCTATAATATTTAGAAGTTGGTACGACGGTGTTCCGTAAGGGCTTCCGTTGTCTCGATTCACACGAACGAGATAAATCTTTTCCGGTGGCCACACAAGCGATAATTTTCAAAGAATGAATTTGGATCACTTGTATTTGTCACTTAAGATTTAACTATAGCATCTAACATCAATAAAAGACCGGTCCTTTTTTACATTTTGTACTTTTACGCACGTTTTAGTTGGTGTGCGGCGTTTAATTTTATTCCATGGTATTAGATAAAAAATAGAATTATCCATAGAAAAGGGATAGAGAAAACATGAAAAGACTTGAACTTTCTAAACGAGATATGCGGTGTGAGTGAACGAATATGCGGTTCAGTCCGTGTAGTATCTCCCAAGCTGATATCCGGTGTCACAAAAATTTATTTCACCTTACTTCAGCCCTCTCAGACCCAAGCGGTATGTAAAGAAGGCTTAGCGCTCGTATATAATTGATTTTTTTAAATGACCTATTAATAATTAATTCAACTGTATGTGATATATTGAACCACCTGTACCTTGAGTGTATTATAGCAATGCGCCGGACAATGCGATCGCAATACATGCGGTTTTTTGAAATGATAACTTCCAGGGATTTTTAATCACTAATTCTTTTTAAAACGTATGTAATCGTGCGTTTGACATATTTTCAGACATGAACACAATTATTATTTTTTCTGGAATATCAGTTTGACATTCAAGAATTATCAAACGTGTGCAATCAGTTTGGAAATTTTGTGAGGAGGTTTTATCAAGATATCAAGTATATTTTTACAATAATTACCCTATTCTTAGGCCAAAGTGGACTCTGAAAGTACATTAACAGATGGGGATAAAATAGTGTCTCCACAATTTAATTTTCATAATAAACAACTTCAAAAAGCTGATAATTTATACACGCTCTAATAACAGTGGAGGGCTATCACTAGAAAAATTGTAGATGCAGAATCACATAAAATGCTCACGAAAAATTGATATTATGTGCGCTATCATATAATAGTTGCATTAATATTGACATTTTTATACGTCTTAGTTCTAACGGTATTAATTAATTTGTGGGATAAACAAACAAATTCGCATAGTTTAAATATTTGGTGTATTATGAGTAGTGTAAGTTTTAGTTTAGTTTTGTAATGTTTAAAAACTCAAAAAGAACCTCTCAAGGTTAAAAAAAAATGGATGTTCAAAATATTTCCTCTGTATAAATGGACGAATAAAAGGATTTTAGGTCCATTTCACCACTCGTCATTAATATATAAACTAAGATGACACGTTGACACAGTCCAACGTCAGTGACGAATCTTTTGCGACGTGATGTGATTCATTAGGATTCGACTGATTCGCTTCCAAATCGATAACAACAAAGCTACGCCCACCCTCCCGCCCTGGAAATACCTTGGCCAGTCAACAGTTGATTCTCGAATATTTATTTCCGGAATAATACTGGATTAAAATGGAAATAAGACATTTTATTTCATTCTTGAATTTTTACAGTTGATGTTTACACGTATACTTTGGTGGTAGTTAGTAATATGTTTCAGTTGTTGGTCCAAATTGTTTTATAATGCAAAAAAATGTTTCAAATGTGAAATTGAAAGAGATGGAATGCGAACCACTGGCGCCTGAAGTCCTTAATCCATATTACGCCACTGTTCTCATTCCTACAATCCCACCCAAGTTTCGCCTTGCATCATTATGGTACATTTGGCGGCCAGATGATATATCCGAGCAATCTCAATCTCTTACCGACGGAGACCGAAAACCTCTCGAGGGACACATGGGGTACGACTAAAACCATCTAACATTTTATGCAATCTCTCCACCAGATTCGACTAACTTTGGCAAAATTGAGATTTACGTTTCCGGCTAGGTACGGCCGCAAATGTAACTGAAGCTCGTTTGTTCATGCATCTCATGAATCCGTATTACAATAGCAAGTTTCGTGCTCAAGCCGTGGATTGAGTCGTAGCTACTCGATGTCTACTCTAATATCCCGATTAAAATCAAGCGTCTATTTATACCCTGTATATGTTTCCATATCTTTTCATAGAATCATGCCGGGAAATTGTGGAACTTGGCGGCATTTATGGCGGCGCTCTGGCTTTCCTAAATTACTCGCGTATATTTTCACTTTATCACCACGGAGTTTGGAAGCCTGAGTCTTTCATCTTAGCAAGTCGATAAAGCAGCGGGGTCTCCCCTCTCCTCCCCACCTCTCTAGGCTTTATCATCATCGATAAGGTGGCGTAAGTAATCGATCATACTCAAACCGTCCCTCACTCGCAACTAAAATTTACTTCGAGGACATTTTGTTTCCCAGAAGCCGCGCGAAAGGACTTGTTTCGTCGAATTTGAGTCGTTCCCTTAGACGCTATTTTCAACCGACTGTGGGGTTGGATTGCGGATTCGTCTCACCGCACTTTTATTCCAGAGATCTCCTCATTCTTTTGCGGTCAAGTGGTGTTAGTCATCTTTTATGCATGACTCCTTTTCGGGAATAATGAAAGATGCGGAGACAACAATCGCGAGTGAGAGTAGCCCAGTAATTGCCTTCACAGAGTGGTCCACGGGGGAGAATTGTTTCTCATTTTCCACAGACAGCGACACTAAAATCAAACAAAGGAATAACACCTCGAGGTTGCCTAATATAACGATGAAATTTCCCATGCATAAACAGCTTGAAGACTGTTTGGTCTTTATTTAACTTGCTCTTGAGTCTAGTCAAATACATGCAATTACCGCTTAAGCTTCGAATTGGCGTGAATTTCGCCAAAATCCGCAAATTCATCCTTTCTTTTACGATAATCCTTACCGGAGGACTCCTCTGGTGCACATGATGTACAGCCTTTTTGCTTTTATACTAAAATTTCTCTGAAAAAATAAAGGATTAGGCTATAATAACGATGTGCTTTACATTAATCGTTTTTCAGGGAAGGAAAAGCGCCGACTTCCTTCGCATAATCATTGTTCGATAAGTACTTGAATAGGCTCTTTATCGTCTCACGCAGTCATCCCACCTTAGTATTGCCATTATTTTTTCAAGTAGTCTCCCAAAGCTATCGAGTATTAGATTTGCACCCGAGTCGCTTCGACATTTATGTTCAACGGCAAACTTTGATAACAGGCATGAAAATACAAAATTGATGGAGGGAAGCCGTAAATATGGCATTCACGCGAAAGAATGAATAGTTCAGAAAGGTAAACTATTGACTCATTTTGCAGGGCGGTCGGTCGGTCGATAAATCTCCCGATTTCGGCCCGAAATGAAACGAACTTGCCCAGGATCGTGATCAAAGAAATCCCAGAAGCCGTTTTCCTAGACACTTTATCGACATTCCGAGCACATCGCTAAACGTCACGCCAACTCAATAATCGAGTGCTCTATCGGAAAGTACGCTCTTGTCTGTCTTCAGGAACAAACGTTGGGGTTCATTGTGATTGAAAGAGTGAAAGATGAGGGTCAGCAGGGTAAGGTTTGGAGGAGGAAGATATAACCCTAGAGAACCATAATAAAAAAAGAACCCTCTTTAACGGTCAAAATTCGAAAAAACTCTCTCCTTCATGTCACTATTTAGGAAATACACTTTTATTCCTACCTAGAGCACAGCTGCCGTACGGTCGCGTGATAAACGCACGCTTTTAATATTCTCGAGATATGATCTTATCGATTCCTAAACGTATTACATCTGAACCCAAACGGTCGTCAAAAAATCTCAATTAGTCCGCCGGCTAGCATCCAAATATATATGTGTGTGTCTCAAATGGCGGATTATGTCCACGAGGAACGAGCAGCACGCTTGCTTAGTTTCATTCCGGCCCCCGGGAAAAATGGAAATGAATGCGACAAAACCGACTCATCTCCGCCGTTGGTCTTTCGTATTTTCGTATTCCGTTTTTTTTTTCCTTTGTCCTCCTCCACTCCCGACTCCCCCACCCCGGTAATCCATTAAAAGCAGACGGAAAGCTTATTTCCCCCCAGTCTTCTTTATGGCGAGGGGAACACTCCCGTGAATAGGGCATAAATGAATTGGAGGAGGTGGCGGCAGAGAATTGAGCCACAAGATGGGAGTGACGCCGTCTCAACCCCCTCCTCCTCCCCCCTCACCCTCTTCCTCCCTCCCTTCCCATTTCTGGAGGGACCCCACATGATGATGCTATCGGGACTAAAGTGTGTTCCCGTAGGGGGAGGGGTCACCCCGTCGGAGAAGGCAATATCAAGGAAGGACCGAGACGGAATGCATTGGTTGACGGAATGACCATTATCAAAGTGTCGCCAAATATTCCAGGTAATTTTTCCGACAACCTTCGAAGGGTTTTAAGTCACATATTAGGTTGTGGAACGTAAATATTTTGTATTTAACTCTCCGACCGGATGGCACCGAGTCTTTATTCAGGCACAAACATTTGTTTCGAAAATTAAAATTCTATGTTGCCAAACCAATTGTTAATTTCATCCATATATGGCCTCAGTGTTTCTCATCTTCAACATATAGTTGATGTGGATAAAATTTTACCTATCGCACTATCTGATAACGTCATTTAAAACGTATCATTATTAATATTAATTGTAAGTTAATTATAAATTATATTTTCTTGTATAAACTGATTTCACTCCGGATTTTTAAACGGTCTATATTTTACGAGGCTTACCTGCACTGTAAGCATATTTTCGTGCCAAAGGGTCAAGCAAAATTTCGTTATCTTTGAGGAAGAGGCAAAGGCGAATATGCGATATTCACTTCACGCTCCTCCCGTAAGGCAGTACCTCTTGTCATGCGCTTGCGAAATGGGAAATACGTTGTTGTGAGTGGAACTCCAAGGGTCTGACGGAAAGTGGAGGTCAACGAGAAGATGCTTTTTTTAAGTGCGAGCGAACTGGAGGCAGGGGGCCTGCCTCATAGCTAGCTGTCCCCACTCCAAGATTCTCCCTCACACGAACTAAATGTAACTCCAACTTGGCAGTTTTCGGCGGACGCCTTCATGAAAATCTTAGCACAACCGTTGCGATGAAGGCTGCGCCAAAAGGCGAGTGAAACGAAGCATTGCATGCATAGCTGTCAAAAAAAAAACAAATAAATTATTCGTCGGCTTTGTTTCCATCTGTTCTTTTCTATCCAGCCGATTAAATGAACTCCAAACGGCTCCGTATCAACAGGCATCGACAGGTAGACAACATTTCATCATTTCTAAATCGCTATATAGGTATTGTGTCAGACTTCAAATTGGAAAGAAGACTACAAATTTGAAAGAAGTATACGGCAAGGTATTTATTCAAATAAATAGGCAGCATATTCTTACGTTTTTCTCATGATGAAATCGTGCTCGTCTTGTAATACTAAGTGCTAAAGTTAAACATCACTATATTAATTGGACGTTCGTTTTTCCTTACCTGGATGTAATACTCTTTCAAATATGCCCACCGATTTAAAGGCTATATTTTAATAATATAAAATAAATTTTAAATAATAATAATTTTAATTTATTCTTGGCAGCCTACGCCAGAATAGCATTTTTTTAGGAAACTTGCTATTCAAGTCAATCATTCCTCAACGGATTCGGATGAGATTCACCGATTTTAAATGTGCTTGAATTTAAGTCTGCTGTTTGGGGGGTGGTCGATTATCCTCACTTCTTTGCTTAGAAGTTATGTTGAGAGTTTTTTTTTGTAAATGTTTCTACTTTTCTCGAATTTGGTGAGGAAAATGCTGTGTGCCGATGTCTTCCTGGTTTTGATGAATGATCCGCATGAAAATTGGTACAACATACATATAGTTGATATACAAGATATATTATCGTTCTGTGATTACACGTAGGCAGATCCTCTCTTTCATTAGTATTTTATAGAAAGAACGATAAGTCCATTAGGAGTAGTTAATAAGTTTTTATGAATAAAGTTAGAGAATAGATCTTATTATGCCTCTGAAATGATACCTTATGGATATGGGAACAGCTTCTTTATCTGTACAAAATATGTTTTTATGATAGTCCTGCCAACCAAAACATTTTCACAACCTGGTTTTTATTTCTCCCCAACTGTCCCCAAACCCATAAGATATAACTTCTAAGGCATTTTAAGATTTATTATCTAACCTCATTCATAAAATTACTTCAGTTAAATGACTCCAAATTGACTCAGCGTTCTATCTGTTAAAAAAATTATGAAAGAGAGAGGCCTTGCCTGCGTGTCATCGCAACAGGATGACATACCTTGATTATCAACTATATGTCTGTATCTATCCATTTTCATTCGGATTATTCATCTAATACAGGATGACATCGGCATTCAGAATTTCGCTCACCGAATTTAAGAAAAGTAGAAACATTTTTAAAAATTCCCTTACAATATAACTTCAAAAGGAAATAAATTATAGAACCTTTGTGGATATAAAGCAGGGTGCCTACGGTTTTCGGCTGAGAGCAATTATTCTGTTTCGTTCAATCATTTTACAACAGATATCATAAATGGAGCTTTAAGAAGAAGATTAGCACATGCTTAGCGGATGATACACCCTAATCCCTTTTGAATCCACCATGAATATCATTACAGGAAATAATCTTAGATTTCTGACTTTCTGTCATGGTCACTTGTCCTTGTGATTTCATTGCAACTACTAACGTGTTGTAGACATGAATACCTTGACCAACATTCATTTGACTATTAATAGGTCGACAAATCCTTTGCAGCACTGATTTGCTGTCTTTTTCGGGAGAATTTTATAGCCATAAGTCCTTATGTGATGACCGCGTAATCATGCAGGAAAGACGAATTATAGAAGTTTTGATATAAGGAAAATCCGCCGAAGGACAAAATGGTGAAACAGTCAGCCAACGGTGGCAGCTGACCAGAAGCTCCATCTATTTATCCAGAAATAATGGTTTCAAGGGCGTGGTTCACTCTGTTCTCTAGAATTGGAAATGCGTTTTTCTGTCTGTTCGCCTCCCTGGTCCGAGAGAAAGGTGCGATAGTCACCTTGGTTCCCTTATTAAAAGATATGCTTTTTCCCTCTCCCATCCTGCCCCTCACTCCGCTCTTCCTCTCTCAGCGTCGCTGCCGTATAAATGTCGTCACTTCATGATTTATTCAGTGCCTATGGTCAGAATCCTCTATCACCGTTCCCGTTCGACTGAAGAATTAATTTTAGCAGATTGTATTAGAAGCTCTGTGATAGAGAGCGAGAGTGAGAGAGGGACTGAGGATTTGGTGCTTGCCAATGCGCATAAGAATTTTCTCCCCACTTCTCCACTTTTATGGAATTATTTCTAGCCTTCCTCACTCACTTTTATCAACGCTGGTCCCAAGGTTCATGTTCCCAACCGTGTTATAAAATCAGTTTTTGA
Source organism: Hetaerina titia (assembly GCA_037158775.1). NCBI lineage: Eukaryota > Metazoa > Arthropoda > Insecta > Odonata > Calopterygidae > Hetaerina > Hetaerina titia. Next base: position 121,036,054 of record CM073768.1, read on the forward strand.
GAAATATATATATAATAAAAAATATGATTGTGTGTTGTGTGTGTGTGTGTTTTCCTATCCCTTTCGTTTTTTATTTTTATGTGTGAATGAATATATATATATATATATATATATATATATATATATGTAAAAAGATATATTTTTCGTCGTATTCGAGGGGTAGAACGATAGACTACGTTTAGCGATACGTCAAAACGGGGGGGGGGGTTTCACCATTCATTCATTCACTAAAACCTTAATATTAATTTTGATTTGCTTCAGCCCTTCAACCTTTTCTGTAATATTTTTTATTATTACTATACAGGTTATGAATATATAGGTGACACACACACCTTGAGCATCACAGTCAATTTTTTTTTCTGAAACAATAACTTGAAAAATTTAAGCAATGTCGCAACAATCTATCACAAAAAATAAATAAAAAATTCTCATTAATTAAAACACCTCAAGCAGCTGTAGCTAAAAGGTAGGCTTTGACTAGGTATTTTCTCTTTCTTACATTTATCTTTATTTGGCTCATGCGGCGTTCGTCCCCTGGTCTTACTCGCAAGACATGCCGTTTCATTTTCCCATCTTTTACGTTCCTCACAAATACATTATTCCTCCAGGTGGGTCCAATTCATACAGTTCTTCCATTCTGAATGGTTCTCCATGCCATTGCTTCCCAAGCCAAAATGTATTTACGTTACATGCATAATTCTAGGTTACGAAATGCATAGGCATACGTATGTATATATAGGTATACACATTTCCGATAAGCATCCTTTCCTGTGTGCATGATTGAAGAATTAATACCATTCGGACTCTTTCTGAGGACGACTGATTTATTATCTGTGGTGGATCAGCTCCCATGGGCGCTGAAGCTGTTTTCATGAATGGATTAACGCGAAAGCTTCCGCTGACGGGATATATTCGAAATTTTCGGAAGTTTCCTGTCTAAAAGGCAAATCCAGCGCGAAGGTCACCCCCTCATTTACGAATTGCGTCAGCAATCGTCGATTTGTTTACGCAAAAAAGGATAGTACGGCGTCATGTATCATTGAGCAGTCAAAATATATATATCTATATAAATATATACTTATCGACTTTATTCCGGTACCTGGTAGGGGTTCAAAATATTGAGTTGTTCGAACCAAATTTAATGAGAGCAGTGCTAATAAATTGCAGAACAGGTGGACGTAATCCGCTAGTGTTTTTGGGTTGCTTTAAGATGAGGTTTATTTTATGCAGTCGCGCCGTTATGTAGGTACTTAATTTTTCTTTAGTTAATTTTTTATTTAATTAGCCGAATGATCGATCACTTGTATCGCAAGGTGTATCTTAAGAATGAAAGATTGTCTTACAGGAATATTTCATGGCAGAAGATTAACAGTGCATGACAACTGACTCAGTTGAAAACCACACTCCGGGCCATATATCAGATTTTGATCTGATGTTCAAATTTATGCCTTGTCTTGTCATTTCCTAAAATATATCAGCGTAATACATTTTTCCCAATATTAAAAGTTCGAATGCTGATTTGTACTCTCCGGCAGCGCGTAAAGCTGACGTCAATCCCTTTGTTCCATCGTCTACCTTTCATTCGACTCTTCATCGAAACAATATATCACCAGTTCGGTGGTGGAGATTCCTTTTTCTTTTTTACATTATTTAAATATTGTGCGAAAATCTATAGTATTACCACCTGTATCGTGCTTAAATAAGCTGAGGTTTATCGAAAACTGTATAGCACAGACTTGTTTTCAGTATCTTTTATGTTAGATGTACGCTAATCCACCACGGCTAATAAAAAATTCATGTTAAATAATTAAATATTGCGTTTACAAATCTTTGATGAGCACAGAAGTATTTGCATGGATATTTTTTCGGCATGGTTAAATCACAATACTTCCTAGAAATTTTGAATTTTTGTGAAATGGTAACAGTGAGTATGCTTATGTGTGCAGTAAACAGCACAGTTTACAGTGTAGTAAACAGTGAGTCTCCCTAAAATGTATGTTGATGAAGTTCACAGGAGGTTCCACCACTCTTTTTTCTTTGTACTGAGTGTCGTACTCGTTTTCGCCAGATGTCGTGAATAACAGGAATACAAGTCCGAACCTATTTATTGCACGTTCTGTTGTAGAAAATCCTCTCTACTGTTATATTTCGTCCTGAAAGAAACACTGTAGTTTAAGAGGCCGTAGGCTAATTACTTAAGGTGAAAATTTACTCCCCGCCCTAAGTACTCTAATATAAACGGAATCTCTTCCAATCTTCATCAAGTGATATCTCCATCAGTCAATGAGTCTTTAACCCCTTCTGCAGCAATTCGACTTTATTCATAAGAGATTGATCATTTATACACGAATGAGCTACGCGCGCTCCCACTCAAAATTCCTGGAGGACATTAAAAACACCTCTACTATTCCGACCACGTTTATGAGCGTGCTTCCTCCCGGACAAAAAGAATTTCGCCCCTCGCGCGAAATTACTTTTGGCCGACGGGAAACTCCTGAGGTGGAGAATAGGAAAGGGAACTCGTTATAATACGCCGATATATCATCTCGTTCCGAAACAAGAGAATACCTCCACGAGAACAAGGTAAAAGACAGTTTCGTTTTTGCGGAAACATATGTCATGTCAACGAACGAAACAATCATTTTTATACCATCTCTCCACATCTCCTCCCCCATTCCGAGGGAGACCGCAAAAGCGTTTTGCAATTGAGCGAAGAACCCGCTTGCATCCTCCCACGCCGCTCTCCCCCAACCTCTACGGCACCCTCTCCCCCCACTTTCCCTTCTGCCCCTTCGCCCTGCTCGGAACACTTCCACCCCCAGTCACCGCCGTTGACCCTCCCCCTCCTCCCAAACCCCCCGCCCTCCTATCGCCTCCTCAAACACTAGGGGCCCACGAGAGCCTCCACCCTCCCTCCCTCCCTCCCTTTCTCTCTCTTTCTCTCCATGATTTCCATCGGACTCTTTCCACTCTCCTTCTCCCGACTCCCCCATGGTGTTCCACCCATAAGGAGCAAGTCGGCCGCCCAAACCCTATCCCCTCGCATTCTCGCCTCTCCTTCCGCAAGTCCACTTTTGCCAAATCTCCCCTTCCCTTCGTCCTCTCCTTCCCTTCCTCCCCCATCGGCTACCCATTCCCCCTTTTACTCTACTCCTCACCGGTCGTCACACAGACACACACACGTACCCGAACACACACATGAACCAAATGCAATTTCTGCTTGTTGACTGCTCAACCGCAACTCGCGCATAAAACCCATCTCTTCCCCGACCCCACACACCACTCTTCCCCCGGATTCGCCGCGTCTCTCTCGTCTCCTCTTTTTCCTCTCCCTCCCTCCCTAAACCGTCGCCCATCCCTTTTCCATCTTTTTTCGCTAACTCTACTTCTCCCTTCCTTCTTTCTACCCCGTGCATTCCATCCCCATCTTTCCTTTCCTTCCCTGTAACTCTCCCACTCCCTCTTCCACACCCTTGAGAATCCTCAATTTTCCCTCTTGCCTCCAATGAAATTAATTCCGCGAATAAGATTCAAAGCGATAGACGGTCAAATCCTATTTTAAAATGTTTTTAATATGAAACCAATTATGTTTATTAACAAAAGCCATATTTATAAATATCTACGAATTGCGATCTTTTTTGTGTCAACAATTCTTGTTGTTTTGAAAACGCATGGCGAAATAAAACCCAAGAATTCAAGGAAGTATTACATGGTGTGATCACATTCGCCTCTGAGAATATTCCTAGACGGGAAACGGCTAAGAAATAATCAGCTTCTATGCTTGATGGTCAATTTACATTTGTTTCAATATCCTCTTCCACCACAGCTGTTCTAATTGGGATTCGTTGTTTTCCACCATCGTTGTTCTTTTTTTAATGTAAATTTCGTATAAAAATTAATTGATGCTACAAAAACCGTATTATGTTTTAATTTTTATATTTGATGAAAATAAGATAAAATGAAAATTTAAAATATTTTAGTAAATATTATAGATAATATTTTCAACCCAAGGATCAAAGGTGAACTTGGCATCTACTCAACCACCTCACAAATAAAAATTTTTCCTATTTACCATTTTAGCATTTCTCTCTCACTTCCCAGTGCATAAAGTCGGCGGTTGTTCAATTTAAAATTTAAATTGTGCACTATCTTGAAGGAAGGGCTCGGCTATTAATCTTAACTGACTGAAACAGGGTTCTTAGAACCTTAATAATTTTTTCATGATGCTTTATGCTAGTGCCGTTTAAAACCATTCACATTTCACCAATGACATTTTCGAGTACTCGTGCTTCCCTCACACAATACATAATCTTGACAAAATAAAATTTATGAACCGCTAGATTAATATTTCACAAAACCAAATGAAAATTTATACTTGAACACACCCACTAATGTAGATAGTCTTGCATTTATGTAGGTGTACGTTGGTCACTCCCCATCTCACGGTCCTGCAGTAGCCTGAATAATGTTGTGTGGATGTAGATTTAAGGAAATGATTAAGAAAATGATGTAGGAGCATTGAAATATTAGCATAATTGATTAAAAGGTCTTAATGACAAGTTTATGGAAGCAAAAAGACCTATTTATGAATCATAAAACATGAAAAATGGAGTAGAAGAGGAGACACTTCGTGAGATATGTATTTGGATCACACGAGCAACCGCGATTGAATGAGAGGGTAGAGTAGGAAATTATCAATTAGAGAACGGATGAAAAACGATATTGGGATTTCATGTACATATTAACGGACTGCTCGTGCATTTCTTCGCATTCCTCACATCCTCATCTTTTCTCCCTCGCTTCATCTCATCTCTCGCTCACTCACTCTCTTCCCCTGCCTCTAGACCTTCTTCGCCATCCCCTTTACCATTCCCCCTCCAGCCATCTTTACCTCGTCCTCCCTCCCCCACGCACTTCAACGCTCTCCCCCCACCACCCCTTTGACCGCCACCCCCTCGCCTCTTGCCCATACTTGCAAGTATTTCCTTCCCTCTCATCCATCATCAACATTTTTCGGTTTCCTCGTCTTTCTCGTTCACCTACTCCCACCACCTCCCCTCCTGCACTAGCCGAATACCCTTAAAACCCCTCCCGACTCGTAACTCTTCACACTCACTTGCTCGTACTCTTGGTGAAGGGGCTGTGAGGGAGAAGCAGGGCGGTGGTGGGGGAAGTAGGACCAACCCATCCCCTCCCCCCCACCCGTCTCCATCCCCACACCTCTTGCAACAAAGTCCACCTGCTTCCTAACGCTCCCGCCTTCCCCCATCCTACACCCTTGGTCTCTCCGCTGGAACGGAGTATGTGCGTTGAGGATGACTGGCGTCCTGGGAGATGGGCGGGGGGAGGAGGGAACAGGAGAGAGAGGCAGAGTGGGGAGAAACCCCTGGTCAACCCGCGTCGGGATGTTCGGGGGAGGAAGAGGGAATCGGGAGGAGGGAGAGGGAGGTTGGCGGAAGAAAGGTGAGTAGCATCCGTGAGAATTCACGGCGTGGGTGGAGAGCGCCCGAGTCGAAAGCGAGAGGGAGGGAGAGGTAAAGAGAGAGAGAGAGATCTCGTCTCGAATACATTTCAATGTCACGGATTTCCAGGGAAATCTTTGCGACGCGTAGAAAAATTGCGCGCGGTTTGGGGAGGCTGGCGACGAGGCGGATGTGAGGCGAGAAGACGTGGGCGGGTGGGAGGGAAGGAGCCGCGGAGGGGACGAACGTGTGGAGAGAGGAGGCGGGCGATGGGGGTTTGGAGGGAAGGGAAAATATTGCGCGCGATCTTCTCCAAAGGAGAAATTGATAGAGAGGAGTGAGAAGTGGGTGGGAGAGAGGCAGGACCTTTAAGAAGGAGTAGGGTGGACGGGAAAAGGTTTGAAATCACCGTTTGGAATTCTTGTCTTGAATGGCTCGCAGGTCAGGAGGAGGAGAGGGAGGGAGGTCGTTTTGGGTGGCGTGGGTGAGTTTCGGCCACTCCGGATTGATCTACTTGTAGGACATTCTGAGGCTTTAGTGACCGCTACAAAGTCACACCCTACCCTTCTCCATATTATGAAGATTTGGAGGAGATCATTCATGCGCTTACAAATCCGAGTTGGAAGAGAATCTGTTTTTTTTTCCTTTGTGGGATTTCGATTCGATGCCAAGGCCTCGGACGATGGAAGAAGGTCGCTTCGAGTCATTTTAAGAATACTTTGACCTTAAGCACACGCACTTCTCCTGAATACTCGAAGATCAAGAAGTTTGATCTATCTCGCTCGTCTAGAGATATACTCTAAGCTATTCTGACACTAATGCTTAAAATTTAGTTGTCGACAGAATAATACCACTACGGGATTAAGTTCAACCATTTTCAAAATTAGTAATTGAAATCAGATGCTAGCTTAACAGGTAGGAAACTAGCTGAAGAATCCTCGCTCTTTATTTTATCGTCATTGCATATCTTTTTTTGGAACATTGGCGTCAAAAAAAGACGATTCATTGCTACTTATTTATGAATTATTAATTTCTTTGCCGTTCTCACTATTTTTTCTTTAGAATTTATATTTTTTACTACTTGTTTAATTATTAATTGCCTTGGTCTCGATCTCTATAGTAATTTTTTGTATTGAGAGTCATCCATTTCGTTATACATTGCAAAGACAAATGTTCTTTGCACCCTAATCAAAGTTGCATCAAGAACAACACTTATCGTCTCACTGTTGTTTCGTTTCGTTCCCACATTTTACTTAACATTTCCAAGCATTTGCTTTCTTTCCTCTTAATCATTTCCAGTTCCTTTCCGTCCCTTTCAATCTTCATCACGTCGCCCATTCTCCTTGATGGCCCGGTAACTCCCAAGAGGTGGAAGAAATGGACGAAGGTGTGACTTTGTTGCCCTCCCGGCTGGTGCGGGAGCTAACATCTTTCAAGTTCACCTTATTGGCTCCAGCCGTGGCCACTTGTCAGGTCCCTTTTGTTCCATTTACCCCCTCTCTCACATCGAATGTTTCTATCCCTTTCCCGCCATAGAAATTTTTGTTCTTTGCGAGGACACAAGTTTCTTCGTATTTATCCTACCTCGCTCCTAAGACCCACCATGCGCGTTTCCTCACATAATATATACACGTCCTTCGCGCCTCAACATTAAACTTACCCATGGATGCGGAATACTAATTCTGGACAAAGATACGGTACATTCAGAGCTAGATCTCCGTGTCTGAACGTTAACGGTGCTCTCCATAGGGCGGAATGACGAATATTATTATGCTGGATTATTTTAACTCCGGAAACTCTCAGGAAAATATTTCCTGAAATCTAGATTCAAGCCACCCGACAAGAGGCTGGTCGAGATACGAAATAAATTGCAAGTTCGATCGATCTGGATTTGTCACATCGTTGGTCAAACCGCTTCTCCTCTGCCCTTTCCCCCTCCCCGCACCCACACTCTCCCCCTCGACGACCTCACCAGCGCACACGACTTCACATTTTCGCGCCGCTCCCCGTTCCAAAATTTACTCGGAATACGTGCCTCAAGGGTTGGGCACCATCGAGCTGGCCCGCTCACCCTTCAATCCCAAAGCGGCCTCGAGGAGGCCGTACATATTTCCCGCCACCCGAACACCAAAAAGCCGACTGTCCCTCCCCAACCCCTCCCATACCTCTTCTCCTCTCTCTCGACGGCGTCACCAGGACTCTCGGGTCAATCCTGCGAGCGGTTGTGCACCTGACGGAGGAGAGAATTGAGCGAGATGGGACGGTTAAGGGAGATGCCCGCAACACGGGAATGCGGCGGAAAATGGAGGAAAAACCTCGATCCCTGAGATAAGGGAGGGAGGAAGAGATGGAGGAGGGCGAGAAAGAGAGAGAGAGTGAGTGAGTGAGGGTGCTGGTAAGGAGGAAAACGAGAGAGAAGGTGAGGGAGAGCATGTCAGATGGAAGGCAGCAAGAAATCTTTAAGGCGAAGGTTTAGAAAAAAAGGGGGAGGGGGCAACGCGAGAGGGTGGAGAGGGTATGTGGGGGGAAGGGGAATGGGATTTTCGGAGGAGGCAGAGGTGGCGGTCTGAAGGAATGATGTGGGCGAAAGAAACCACCCCTGAGGGAAAGGAGGGTGTTTTCAGGAGGGAGTGGGAAAAAATGGGTGCGAGGGAGGTTTTTGAAGTTGAGGTGAGGGAAAAGGTAAAAAGCATTGACGAGGCTTTTTCTCTTATCGCTCAAAGCCGACCGACCGCTGGGGTCTTTTCTGGAGCTGTCGGGGATATGGTCGTGGTGGTGGTTCGTGAAAGGGAAGGAGGTGAGTTTGGCAAATGGAGTTGTGGGAGGATGGAGGGCGGATCGAGGGGGATGGCGTGCGAGAGAGAGCGAGTGGAGCAGAGGGGAGCAAGGTGAGGATGGAGGGTGGGAAGGAGAGGGGAAAAACCAGGGAGAGTGAAGAAGAAGAACACGGTATATGGGGAGAGAGAAGAGCTGAAGAGAGGGTGAAGGCGAGAGGAAGAGGCCATTTAGAGGAAAGTAGGGTGTGGAACGGAGATGAATGGAGTTCATCGCCTTTTTAGGGCGAAATTGAGAACATAATGTCCATTAGGGAACATAGACCAAAGTCAAATCACTAAAAGTTGTATAGTTTTAGGTATAATGCAGAATACAAGACACAAAAAGCCCCTAACAAGGAAAAATAAATGACTGCATTAATGATCTTCCACGATAAAACATTTTGCACCAAAATGGATTGACATCAACAAAATTAGACAAGTGGTGACCCTAATTGGAAAAAGTATTCTAGAGTATTCATGCAGTCTTCGTTTACATTCCTTTGTTCATTCCTTATCACCTTCCTTTGTTTTGATTCATTTTCGTTCTTCGATTAAATGTATGCCACAAGTCGATTAATTTTACTGGCTCTAAATTCATTTTTTATCCAGATGGAGGTGAATTACTTATAATTCTTTCCACCAATAGTCCAATAGTGTTTTCATTCCTGCTTTGAGCACAGAGATCGTTAATAAATTCCATTTAAATTTCACTTGCAGCTTCAGGGCACATACACCAAACTAACTAACTACTCCTTTCTTTAAGACTCATAACTCTATTTCACTATATTTTTGGGAAAATACAAAAATATTGATATTCGCTCGACTTAACTGCCCTGAAATTATTCGTGAAATTTAAATCTAAATTTTAAATTATCTGTTTACATGTAACATAAATAAAAATACCATAGAAATCTCGGTGAACATAACTATGAGGTGTTTTAATCAGTCTTTGTTAGATCCCTATTGTTGTTATTTTAGGCAAAATTATAAACTGCAACTGAAGTAAAAAAAACAATACATCTTACGACTAAATTGTTCATCCGATTCAACTAGTCTCGACGCACCGGAATCATCCTCAAGTACAAGTTACTAATGTGTAATTTTTTATCTGAGGATAACGCCGAAGCGTCGAGACTTATTGTACCTAATAAAAAATTTAGTGGAAAGATGCATTGTATTTTTTTACTCCAGTGATAATATCTTTCTTCAAAGTTAAGCCTGAACACATCTAATAAACTGAAAACTGAAATTAGATCAGTCGTAGTCCAAAATTTGAAACTTAGACAAATAAAATGTTATGAAATGACCATGTGAAAACTTTACAACACGACCATGCATAATTTACAACCATAGAAATCGTCAATAAATTTGTATGAGAACCCTAAAAATATTATGAATTGTGTTTTGGAGCTCATCCCGAGACGTGAGTAAAAGCAACGGTCTTTTACAAATATATCAATAAATAACTCATTGGAGAGGCAAAAATGGAAGGGTTAACGGTGGCAGGAGGAGTGGTTGGAATAAATGGTTGTGGTGTGGACGGGAGGCGTTGGATTGTGCGAGCGAAAAGGCGAGAGCTGGAAAGGGGAGGCTCTGTGGATCATAAGTGGCGAGAGGGGCGAAGGGTGGAGGGGAGGAGTGCGATGGAGGAGGGAGAGAATGAAGTGGGACCAGGAAGTGAGAGGAGCAGGATGAAAAGTAGAGAGTGAAGCAAACTAGACCAACTAATTGTAAGGTTTGCC